>JACEFZ010028510.1:0-85245 GCA_014155875.1 Cepaea nemoralis | reverse complement strand
TTTCTGTCAGTTCGTTGAGAGTGGCCTCCGTCTCTTACATCCCCCGAGCTTGTGGGATACTTGAGTCAGACAACAAAACATACCATAATAGTTAACGTGAATATCAAGTGCCTTAACGGAATACCCCAAGCTCAAGAAGAAACGTAATTTAACGCGACAAAGATGTCTTTATTTATTCGTCAATAACATGTGATGATTCGCATTGGTGACCTTGATCCATTTTGTAAGCTGCAGTGTTTGGCTGTTTCACCCTATTCTCTGTCAGGCGACAATAAACACCAGGCAGGCTTGTCGTGGTCGTACACAATACTATAATATTTTCCCCACGTTGAACATTCAGAAGCAGAATTACAAATCCACATAAATAGTCTAAACGCAATAGTTTATTGCGTATAAGGAATGTAACATGAACATTAGCATAAGTAAAAGAGGTAATGACTATAACCAAACAAGGCGGGGAAAAAAATATCAAAGATTCATCTTAAAGAACACACTATGAAACAAGTAAAACGAAATAACGAACGAACGAACGAACGAACTTTATTTTCAAAGGGTAACAAATTCTGGAAATAAGATATACTATGATATATCTGCTAAAATCAAATGCGCTATCTCGTAACACCAAGATCACAATATACAAAACACTGATCAGACCAGTTGTGCTGTATGGCTCTGAAACCTGGAGTACAACGAAAGGAGACGAAACTTGTTACAAACCTTTGAGAACAAAGTCTTAAGACGCATCTTTGGGCCTGTTTGGGATACACAAAGTGGAGAGTGGAAAAGAAGAAGCAACAAAGACATTTATGATCTGTTTAAGTCCCCGCTAATCACTGGTATCATGAAGGCTAATAGACTACAATGGCTGGGGCATATAGAAAGAATGGAAGATAATAGGGAAACAAAACTCGCTTACACTCAGGAAATAAATTACCGTAGACCCCGAGGTAGACCAAGAAGACGGCGGAGAGATAATATATATACAGACCTACAAGCACTTGGAATCAACGACTGGCAAGAGAAGGATCAACCAGAGAGACGAATGGAGACGGATTGTATCTGCAGCAAAGAACCTCGATGGCTCGGAATGCTGAAGAAGAGGAAGAAGAACAAATTGAGCACGCAGGCCCGTCTTACATTCGGCCCTTCCAATCACTCATTTTTCATTCATCAATTGTGCATGTTACATTCACATAGGAAAAAACAACATTGTCAATTGGATTTATAAACATAAACAATGCGTATTACCATGTTATGAGACAGACACGTACACATGCACATTCATAAACACACACACTCATATATACCTGCATATATACTTACATCATTTGCACAATTTCTCACAGCTATGCACACACTCAATAACATACAAATACACACTCCCTCGAATACACTGCATGCATGCACACATACCAACACTTACATATACACATACATACACGAACACACACATACACGAACACACACATATACACACACATACCCACACAAACATATACACATACATACATACACGAACATACACACACGCGCACATACTCACATATACACACACACACACATCGCACACATACACACACAAACAGTAAAGAACTTTAAGTACTTAGGAAGTGATGTTTATCCATCAAGTATGATGATGACCATTCACTTCATCCAGTGGGGTTGAAAGTGTATCGGGGAATCATGACACAGTGGGACTACCTACTAAGCCACAGCGCCGATAAGCTCTATCTACTACACGTGTGGTTAACATATGCCTGCTCTTCACAAGTGAGTTCTTTGTGGGTTGAAAGCAATGATGTCATAATGTGGTCCCTCTTCCGTATTCCCCCTTACCCACTTCCATGGAAGATCAACTTGATCGTTCTAGCTGACCTCTCTCACTTGACTTCTGCACTTCTAGATGTGTATCTCCGTCGTTCAATCGCGTTCGTTATATTGTTCGTGTAAAACAACCATCTACAATGGTTTATTCAGCCTTGTTCGCGTATTGACATGTCCGTTGCTATCTGTTTTTGTTTTTTGAAATAAGAATGCGCTATGGCTGGTTGGATGGACGCACCAGCGAAGTTGATAGGGCACTGCGGAGGTAATGCCATGAGCATAATCGGACGCGGTTCGTCGCTTGCTAAAGTGATGGAAAGATTGGCCATCTATTCCTCCTTGCTCTCAGGCCTATACGATATTATGGCGCTATCACATCACAGACCAATATCATGAAACTGCTTTGCGATAATTTATGTTATGTTATTTAATGAATGGTTGGAGAGCCAGTCAGTTGGAAAGCCAAAAAAATGCCGTGAACAGATCAACCACTGTTTATTGCTTTCATCGACCTCACAAAGGCATTTGATTTGTTCAGTCGTGAGGGTCTGTTCAAGGCACTAAAGAAGATTGGCTGCCCACCAACTCTTCTGTCCATTGTGGAATCGTTCCTCACAGGCATGAAGAGTATAATCAAGTTTGAAATCAAGTGTGGAGTTAAGCAAGGTGGTGTACTAGCTCCCACCCTCTTTGAAATATACTTTTCACTTCTACTGAAATATGCCTTTAGTGATCAGGATGGTGGTATATACATTCACTCACGCTCAGATGGCGGCCTCTACAATGCTCAGAGATTGAAGGCCAAGACCAAAATTAGGAGGGTATTAATCAGATGATGCTGCAGTTACGACCAACTCTGAGGAAGAATTACAATGTCAACTATCTGCATTCTCCAATGCTAGTTCTGAATTTGGTTTAACAATTAGCAAAAAGAAGACACAGATTATGTCACAAGGTGCACATGGGGTACCATCAATCTTTATTGACGACGCCGAACTAGAGATGGTAGACCATTTTACATATCTAGGATCAGTGATAAATAGCAAATTATCCCTAGATCAGGAAATCAACATCCGGATTGTTAAGGCAGCAACAACAAAGAACAGGTTAAGAAAACGAGTCTGGGAGAACAGGAAGCTTACTGCCAAAACAAAAGTCCTAGTCTATCAAGCCTGTGTCTGCGAAGAATTCTTGGTATTAAGTGGCAAGACAAAATCACAAATACTGAAGTATTGGAAAGATCAGGTTGTGTGACGGTTTATTCCATGCTCAGTCTTCGTAGACTTAGATGGATAGGACATCTTAAGAGGATGGATGATGGTAGAATACCAAAGGACATCTTTTTTGGTGAATTACAGATAGGTAAGAGATCTCAGGGTCGGCCTCTACTACGATACAAAGATGTGTGTAAGCGGGACATGATTGATACAGACATTGATAATGCACATTGGGAGCAAGTCGCCGCTGAACGTGTTGCATGGAGGACAAACATCAAAAATGGAATAAAGACAAAGGAGAAAATTATTGCAAATAAGTCACACACCGAGCGTGTGAGACGTAAGATGGTGCATGATGGTGGAAATGACCACGTGTTCACATGCACCCACTGTGAACGGACATTTACAGCGCAAATTGGCCTTATCAGTCACATTCGCTGCCGCCATGGGTAAAAGTTATTATGCCTTTTTGAAGCACAAACTATCGTCTGTCAAGAGGGCAAGGTGTCAATGAAGGTTGGAGAGCCAGGTCTTATGACTGAGCTGCCGTATGACAGTCAGGTCTTAGATATGATTGAGAGACCATATGACAGTTAGTCAGGTCTTAGATATGATTGAGAGACCATATGACAGTTAGTCAGGTCTTAGATATGATTGAGAGACCATATGACAGTTAGTCAGGTCTTAGTCAGATATGACTGAGCTGCTGTATGACAGTTAGTCAGGTCTTAGATATGATTGAGAGACCATATGACAGTTAGTCAGGTCTTAGTTATGATTAAGAGACCATATGACAGTTAGTCAGGTCTTAGATATGATTGAGAGACCATATGACAGTTAGTCAGGTCTTAGATATGATTGAGAGACCATATGACAGTTAGTCAGGTCTTAGTTATGATTAAGAGACCATATGACAGTTAGTCAGGTCTTAGATATGATTGAGAGACCATATGACAGTTAGTCAGGTCTTATATATGATTGAGAGACCATATGACAGTTAGTCAGGTCTTAGATATGATTGAGAGACCATATGACAGTTAGTCAGGTCTTATATATGATTGAGAGACCATATGACAGTTAGTCAGGTCTTAGATATGATTGAGAGACCAAATGACAGTTAGTCAGGTCTTATATATGATTGAGAGACCATATGACAGTTAGTCAGGTCTTAGTCAGATATGACTGAGCTGCTGTATGACAGTTAGTCAGGTCTTAGTCAGATATGATTGAGCTACCATATGGCAGTTAGTCAGGTCTTAGTCAGATACGATTGAGAGACCGTATGACAGTTAGTCAGGTCTTATATATGATTGAGAGACCATATGACAGTTAGTCAGGTCTTAGTCAGATACGATTGAGCTACCATATGACAGTTAGTCAGGTCTTAGTCAGATACGATTGAGAGACCGTATGACAGTTAGTCAGGTCTTATATATGATTGAGAGACAATATGACAGTTAGTCAGGCACTTACCAACCCGACACCCCACATTATGCGGAGGAACGTAATTAGGAGGGTACAAGCCTTACCCTAGTGAGAGGAAATGCAACCTAAAGACTGAATGTCAGGGTAGGGCAGACCAGGGCCGAAACCTTGGTTGGCAACTGGTCTAGGATGGAAGCTCCAACTGGCGGACTGTTAAAGCAATGCTTTGCTGATCCGGATCTTCTACACCTTGTCTTGTTCCAGATGTATTCCTCTGGAATAAACTAGGTAGATCGAGAGAGGGCGCATGCTGCATGGGCAACACGTGGTCTCTAAATTCGAGCCCTAGACTTTGTGCTAAGGAGAGATATAACTCCATTTCAAAACTATCGTCTGTCAAGAAGGCCAGGTAGCCAGTCAGCTTGGAGAGCCCGGTAGCGCAGTGACTGGCACGCTAGCTGGCACGGGTTTATGATTTGGAATCCCAATGAAATCGTATGCTTTTGGGGGTTGTCCCTAGCTCCCATGTCCAGCGTGGATACAAGGAAACCATATGGGTAGCAACAATATCTGGTATGTTTTCACTGATTAAGTGTCATGGGATTATTAATCCTCTTAAGCGACTGTCGTATCTGCCATTGGCAGATTGTTTTCCCTATGCAACGCCATTTATTTGCGCTCCTTCGCTTTGAACACAAGCGTAGTCCATACAAACTACTTCAAGAAGTGCTGGCTGAATTTTGAGTGTGTATTAGCTTGCCCTATTAACAGTGTCTTTCGCCATCAAGCGAACCCACATTGACTTCAGAGGTAGTTATAATTCACGTCCCAAGTCAAGGACGATAGGTCAACATTTTAGTCCAACTGTCCGGTGTAGGGGTTGAACCCCTTACCTCGGCATCAGCACGCCGGATGTTTAAGAACACGCGTTCTTTTCAATTCGGCCATGCTGACCTACAAACCCCAATTAATTTGATATATAATACAACATGTCTTCTACGTATTAACAACGTTTAAGACATAAACACCCCTGCTTTCATCTTCCGCCATCCATTTTTATTGTGTCCAAACCGACGTTGTGTTTGGCACCGAATCAGTTCATGACACCGTGTTTTTATTTATTTAACACTTAAGTCAATGATCTTTTTTTAAGTAGATAACATGAACAAGTATAACTTTCAGAAGAGACACATCAATACGTATGTGTCTCAGTCTCAGTACGTGAGTGTAAATAGGGTATGATTTAGTAGGTGAATATAAAGAAGTATACACGGCAATATATGAGCTTCTCTCTCTCTCTCTCTCTCTCTCTCTCTCTCTCTCTCTCTCTCTCTCTCTCTCTCTCTCTCTCTCTCTCTCTCTCTTTCTCTCTCTCCTATCAATCCCTCTGTCTCGCTCCCTCTCCCTCCCTCATCCTTCCTCTCTATCGCTTTCCCCTCTTTCTTTCATCCTCTTTCTGTCTGTCTCTCTCCCTTCCACTCTCTCTCCGTCCTCTTTCTATCTCTCCTTTCCTCTGCCTCCTTCACTCTCTCTCTCTCTCCTTCCTTCCTTCTCCCTCTTTCTCCCTTTCTCTCGTCCTCTTTCTGTCTGCGTCTCCCCCCTCCCACTCTCTTTCCTTCATCTTCCTCTCTCTCCTTCCTCTGTCTCCCTCCCTCTGTCTCCGTCCCTCCCCTCGCTCTCTCTTGTTCGACTTCTCTGTCTGTCTGTCTGTCTGTCTGTCTGTCTGTCTGGCTGCCTGCCTGCCTGCCTGCCTACATGTCTGTCTGTCTGTCTGTCTGTCTGTCTGTCTGTCTGTCTGTCTGTCTGTGTATGTGCATGTATGTTTATGACCATTCCTGCCTTTGACAACATGATCTAAGCGCTTACCTTCCTGAGCCCAGACTTCCACGTATGTGCATACACATACAACAATCATCACACAGTGTGTCCAGCCACATCCACATATATTCCACTCCAACATTGTCAGCAACAAACTGAGCAGACCTTGGTCCTTCTTTATTCTTGGTTGCGGCCTTCGATACAATCTTTCTAGACAAGCCACGAGGCTACGGGAAGCAGCTGTCTTATTCCGGGAAAAGGGTCTTAAGTGAGTCATGTGACTGCTAATTCAAATGTATGCATATTTATGTCTGTCCAGGGGAGTTAGTAGATCAACTATGGACTGACTCTCAATATCACAGAATTGGCTTCTGTCTATTACTGCTATATCCAGCAACTCCGCTCTACATCTATAATACAGCAACTTTAGAGTACTTATTTCTCTGCTATATTCAGCAACTTTATACTACTTATTTCTCTGCTATATCCAACAACATTAACTATTTCTGTCACTGCTATATCCAGCAACTGTAACTACTTATACAGATACTATATCCAACAACTGTAACTACTTCTATCACGGCTATATCCAACAACTTTAACTACTTATACAGATACTATATCCAACAACTTTAACTACTTATACAGATACTATATCCAACAACTGTAACTACTTCTACCACGACTATATCCAACAACTGTAACTACTTCTACCACGACTATATCCAACAACTATTACTTCTATCACTGCCACAGTTTACAACTCTAGATCACCTATAACCCTGCTACAACTAACATCTCTGTGCTGCCTTGATGCCTGCTATATCCAGCATATATCCACCTTAAATACACGTCACATCCCAATGTCTGTAAGCAGCCCTGAGACTACCATCTGTATTCCCTGCACCTGTAACGTAAACAAATATATTAATATATTCAGTGCCAAACAAACATTAGGTTCGCACCAAACAAAAATGGATGAAGGAAAATGGATGTATGGGTGTGTCACAGTTTTGACTAAAAAGTTGTTAATTCAATTCAATTCAGCTTTATTTTAAAAGTGCACGCAGGCCTGTCTTACATTCAGTCCTTCCAGTCAGTCATCTTTCGTTCATCAATAGTGCATGATTCATTCACGTAGGAAATAAAAACATTGTCATATGAATGTTGTAAACATAAACAATGCAAATTACCAGGTTATGAGGCACATCTCCCACCCACCCATACATCACCCCACCCACAAACACACCCACACCCAGGGACACATACATACTCCACCAACCCACCCATCCCCCTTCCACACACATCCCATCACCCACACATACTTCCCCCACCAATTCTCGCAACCACACACACTCACTCACCTACACAAACACCCCCCACCAACCCACACATCCCGCGCCCACCCACATATACATCCAAAACCACACACCCATCCCCCACCCACACGTCCTCCACCCACACGTCCCCCACTCACACGTCCTCTACCCACCCCACCCACCCACCCACACCAACCAACCACCCTTCCCCCAACCATACCTCCCTCGACCACACATTCCCCACCCACACATAGATCCCGCATCCATCCACCAACCCAGACACTCACTCAACCACACATCCTCCACCACCCAGCCACATCCAATAACCACCCACCCACCAACCACCCATCCCCTAACGACACATCTCTCGACCACACATACCCCACACACACACACCCCACCCACTCACACATCCCGCTCCGACCCACACACACACACACACATCCCTTACCCACTTACACATCCCTCACCCACTCACACATCCTCCACCCACACATCCCTCACTCACACATCCCCCCACCCACGCATACGTCTCCACACCCACCTCACATCCCCAACCCACACACCTTCCACCACCCACGCATACTTCCCCCAACCACCCACACATCCCCCACCCATACACACACCCCCGCGTCCATCACATACATGATGTTATGTTATGTGATATGTTAATGTGGTAGCAGACATGTTTTATTCTAACGCAGTATCAACATTTCAGCCTTGTATAAGCCCATGGCAGTTAAGGGAAGTCGTGTAAGACAATGAATCATCTCAGGTAATATATATATATTCGTAAAGGACACGTAAAGGTCCCTTTATCACGCCTAAAGTGCATTGAATATATGGTGCTAGATCAATATGCTATAAACCAAATGGCAATCACTGGGTCATGCGGTGGAATCAAACCGGCGTCTTTACCTCCTAAGATATTCCTTGCTATCTGTTTTTGCTGGGTCGATCCTGGAGCCCCGGTCAGTTTAAAAAAAAAAAAAAAAAAAAACCTCATAACCGCCCAGATGCGAATCGAACCCAAGTCCTTAAGAGCAAAAAAAAACAAAACAAAACAAAGGTAAGGATCTAGCCATTACGCTACTGTGGCTTCTTTAAACATCTGTAGGAGAGGTTATATTCGCGCCATGTGTTACAATTAAAGGAAGTCCCTGGTAAAATGATGTGAGCTGGTCAGTTTCTTACCTCTGTGCTTTTTCCTTATTAGATAATTATAAGAACAATTTTAAAAATTGTTTACTACTCACGAGGGAGGGGGGGGGGGGGATGCTCAAGAGGATAGTGATGGGGTGGATCCGAAGAGAATGGTTGCTATCTCTGGAGCGGTCTCGGCTGGTAAAGATTAGTTTCACCTTCGTGCCAGGGCATGCGGGAGTACAAGGAAATGAGCGGTCTGACAAGCTCGCAGGTATGGCTACTGTGGAGGGTGGACGCGCCATGGACCAGGCTGACATTCTGAATGCTCTACGAGAAGTAAGACTTTTGCG
Organism: Cepaea nemoralis; assembly: GCA_014155875.1. Taxonomy (NCBI): domain Eukaryota; kingdom Metazoa; phylum Mollusca; class Gastropoda; order Stylommatophora; family Helicidae; genus Cepaea; species Cepaea nemoralis. The sequence continues at coordinate 76,146 of JACEFZ010028510.1, read as the reverse complement.
TGAACCAAGTGATGACTGTGAATCTACAACCATGGCCAGACTGCGAGAACAGAAAATTAAAAGAGGGGTGGCCAAACAAGAACACTACGCAGGAAGCCAAAGAAGATTGATAAACCAACACAGAACTGGCGTCGTTAGCCGCTACACGCTGCGGGATTTGCTGAGGAGGGGATCCAAGCACTTATGGACTGAATGGTTCGATGTGCAATGAGGATGATCTGTTGACTAACTAACTAACTAACTAATTAACTAACTAACTAACTAACTAACTGAGGGGGGGGGGGAGGGTTGCTTCAAATTAAAACCTTAAAAGTGTGATATAAATTACAATAACCATGCTATTGTCAATATTGTTGTTAAGGATATTAAGTGGGTTAAGCACGTGACATAACGGTGCAGACGAACACGATGATGTCATAAGAACAATTTAAAGATGGCGCCCCACTTTTTATATGTACCAAAGACTAGCAGCGTTCTGTATCCTTTTTTTTAAAACATCAGTAGAAGGGTGAAACCTATATAAATTCATCTGCAAATGAAGGTCCAATATGGTGATGCATGCCTGTCAGTCCAGCAAGTGTATGAGTGGAGTAGAAAGTTTCGACCCTCAATCAAATCCAAAGGACGTGACCTACTGATTAAAGATAACCTTTTGCAACATGACAATACTCGACGCCATACTGCCCGTGCAACGGTTGGAACCATCGATGACCTCCACTTTCAGTGTGTACCACATCCCCGGTACTCACTAGACCTATTCCAAGTGATGTCCACGTGTTTGGACAACTCAAAGAGTTAAAAAAACATTTAAGGTTTTCATGTGCAGCCCCCTCGTATTTTACGACAATGAATGGACCCAGCTGGTTGGCAATAAAGAACCCAGTCACAGATGGGATCCAAGAGGCTGTGTCTTAATGGCAATCACTCAGCCGTTGCAAGTCCTAGCATAAGTTGTATGATGTGGTATGAATTTATATTGTTTCTTCGTTCGCTCGGTTTGAACCCAAGCATAGTCCATAAACGTGATACTATTTCTAGTAGTGGCCACTCCTAGGGAGTGCACTGGGCTGGTGTTTGCGCGTGGATTAGCTTTCTGTTACCAGTGTCCCTCGCCATCAGATGAACCCACTCCCACGTCTGAGATACTTGTAATTTACGTCCCCAAGTCAAGAACTACAAGACAACATTTGAGTTCAGCTGACCGGTGTAGGGGTTGAACCCGTTACCTCACACTAGAAGTTTAAAAGCGAGCGATCTTATCCATTTAGCGATGTTAAGTTGTTATGAGTTATATAAATGTTGTAAGTTATACATGGTGTATTTTTAATGAGTGTGCAGTGTTTGAAAATATTGCTGGTCCAAGTTTTGTATTTACCTATTTTGTTGCATGAACTTTACAGAGGGTGAATACAAAATTTGGACCAGCAATATTTTCAAACACTGTACAGTCATTAAAAATACATCCTATACAAGTACAAGTACTACGACTTATATAATTGTTGTAAATGATGCCTATGCCGACAATGACATGAACTCCGCCAGCTACTGATTAAAATTGATTTGTTTGGTTGTTTCGGGATTTCAGGTTTGAAGACTGAGCACAACCCACTACTGGAAATGTTGATCATACTCCGGTACGAGCCTAAGGCTTTGTCCACGTCAGATTGGAAGCACTAGACTTGAGTTTCGCTCTCGTTTGAGCTCGTCAGTAGTGCATATCCCTGACTGGACCCAGTTTCGAACTCCGGATCATTGGCGTGTGAGGCGGGTGTGTAACCACTGAACAACGCGGCTAACGCCAGACGTGAACAAATTAATAATTATGATTCTAGAATGTCACAACGTCACCCTAAGTTGCATATCCTTTACATAACGTAGTAGTCAACTCCAGCCAGAATTTTTGTTGTTGTTGCTGTTTGTGATTTCTTGGCAAGTTTACTTTCAGTAGTTTGCCATTGTTTCTGAACGGCCGGCACTAATGCTATTGTGTAAAAATCAACGCAAGGCGGTCTGCCAAATCGCCCGCAGCTGTGTTTCGAACGTAGTATGCAGGATTACAAACTGGGACCTTCGCCACGGAGCGAACTCGACTAATGGACGGAAAGATGAATGTTACACATGCTTGTCAGGACGTTGTGCTCAACACTGGCTTGAATTGTTCTAGACAATTGAAGGTTAAGTAGTTTGCCATTGCAGTTTCTCTTCTGACCGCGGTGTTGTGGATTCACTCCATACACTGGTCAGTTTCAATATTGACTTGGCAAACTGCTGAACATAAAACCACGCAGTGAATTACTAACAGCCTATAGGAGCTGGGTTGTTTGCAACGTCCTGCAGTTGTGAGCTCATTGGCAAGTTTACGGTTCAGTAGTTTGCCATTGATTTCTGAACGACCGGCATCTATACAATTTCTTAAAAAACCAACGTAAGGCGGTCTGATATATAATCAATGAATTATATGCATAATGTTAGAAAATGCGTACAAATAAACGTAGATTTCCTACACCAGATTTAACAAAATCCATTAACAGTGACAAATGGGACGCAGAGGTGTTTCCAAGGTACCAGGGCCGGGTTATATACTGGCCAAGACCTATTGACGCGTCCTCATCGAGCGTCCTTGGCAACAGGTCCCTTCGAGGTCCTGGCTAAAGTCAGTAGGATCGCCGATTCCTCCGAAGTCGGAGAGTGTCTGCCTGTACGGCGAGGAACCAGCCGTCTGCACACCAATAAGCCAGACATGGGACAACGGATACTCACGCAAACCTCAGGTCCTGTATGACATCACACTGATGTTGGACATCAGGATGCCTTCATCCGACATACAGGAACTTCGCGATGGAGCTCAAGCCAACGAACACAAGCAAGCAAGAGTACAATACAAGACAATCACATTGAAATCATTACCACTCATTGTTGATTCCACAACCACATGAAGACTTGAACCGAAACGGCGAAACTTCGTCCCATCTGATACTTGACACAGTTTGCTAATGACACACATTTATAATCATTTCCAAGCTTTCAAACACAAACTTTTCTCTCCTGTTTTAACTCCAGCTGGCCATGTGTTTAATTACTAAGACATTCATTCAGCCATGGCTTGCCCAGCTTGGTCGAGCAAAGATTAATCTTCAAAACTAATAAATTATTTATGTAGTAAATGACGGCTGTAGGCGGCTGAATCATCGCTTGTGGCCTGTTTGACACAGGCTAGGCAAGTCCCACTTGAGCCTCCACACGGGGTAAATACCCCGACACAAACAATGGCATCCCAGCAATCAACAGCCTGTCCTTGCTTCAAGATTTCATTCCTGGTGTTTGCTTGTTGAATGGGTTAGCGTGTTTAATATATGTATAAATATACAGACACAAAGACAGACATATATATACAGCTATATACATACACACTCACAACCCTACACACACACACACACACACACACACACTCAGAGAGAGAGAGAGAGAAGCTAAGACATACATGCATACACACAGACACACACACACACAGAGGGGGGTTAAGACATACATGCATACACACACACACACACAGAGAGAGAGAGAGAGAGAGAGAGAGAGAGAGAGAGAGAGAGAGAGAGAGAGAGAGAGAGAGAAAAGCTAAGACATACAAGCATACACACAGGCACAGACATCCATCCATCCACCTATCCATCCATCCATCCGTACGTGTAATGTTGTTTGTCCATCAAGAATGATGATGACCATTCACTTCATCCAGAGAGGTTGAAAGTATGGAGCTGTGAGCTCTAAGATGACTGGTAAGGCCTATTTTGGCTTGAAATGTTCTTTGACAATGTGGGCAAAGAATGCTTGACATTCCAGGAGGCGGATCTCCTGCAGTGGTCTTTGTCCAGTCTGTTTTTCCCCCCCCCCCCCACAGCTCTTGCAGTCCTGTTTGCTTCACAAGTGACTACACCCTTGCTTAATGATGTAACGCCACGAATTTCTGTTTATGGCAGCAGTCTCCCAGGTGTCATGATGAATTCCAAAAGCTTTTAGTGAGATCTTCCGAGTGTCTTTAAATGCGTTTCCTCTGTCCGCCTTGCGGGTGTTTACCACAACGCAGTTCTACCGTAAAATAACATATTCGTGTACGTAATACATACACGTACTAGGAAGTAAAGACGGCCATGATACTGTTGCACATGAATTTGATAATTCAGAAAGCACCCATTAACTCCCATCCCCCAACTGAAAGTCACTACAGTCGTGATATGGTTGCCAGATGTGTCAGTTTCTGGGACAGTTCCTTTGTTGTCTGTGTTTATGTGAGATAATAATGAAAAATATTTTCGGGATGCTCAAGGCACTTCAGAAAACCAAGGGAAGCTATTGTTTTATAATAGAGACAGTGGCAGAATTAACAGTGTACTATCATGTCGTTAAGTACAATATGTTAACGACAGTGGTATAATTAACAGTGTGTTATCATGTCGTTAATTATTATATGTTGTGACAGTGGCAGAATTAACAATGTGCTGTAATGTCGTTAAACATATGCTTGTGACATTTGCAGAATTAACAGTGTTATATCATGTCGTTAAAATATGTTGCGACGTTGGCAGAATTAACAGTGTGTTATCATGTCGTTAAAATATGTTGTGACAGTGGCAGAATTAACAGTGTCTTATCATGTCGTGAAACATATGTTGTGACAGTGCCAGAATTAACAGTGTGTTATCATGTCGTTAAACATATGGTGTGACAGTGGCAGCATTAACAGTATGCTATCGTGTCTTTAAACATATGTAGTAAAAGATCGAGGGGAAGAGAGACAGAGGCAGACTAAGAGAAATGATGCTGGATGGGTTGAGACGGTGGCACGGAGGAATATCATCAGCAGAGTTGATCCAGAACACCAAAGACCGAGATCTGTGGAGAGCCATATACGCCTACGCCACCTGGCAGGGCGCTTGATTATGATGTAGTGACAGTGGTAGAATTAACAGTGTACTGTCATGTCGTTAAACATTATATGTAATTACAGTATTCTTTTTGTAGCATCGTTGATTCTTCTGTTTGATGCCTCGTGTCTTTTGCAGGATATTGCAATCAAGTCTCCAAGTTAATTTTCAAGACATTTTACGTTCGGTAGTTTTCCGAACGAGCAGTTAACATTTAATTCCAACCGACCAGTGTATGGAGTTAATTCACTATGCCACAATCAGCGGATCGGAAGTTAAAGCGCGAGCGTATTAAACCTATCATCCACACTGAACTTTGATTCTGCTTTAGAGAAATGTCCAGTTTTTCCAGTTTTGCAGTCTGACAACCTGGAGTCGTGATGACGTTGCCAAGATAATTCCGCCTCTCTATTTTCATCTCTCTCTCTCTCTCTCTCTCTCTCTCTCTCTCTCTCTCTCTCTCTCTCCCCCCTCTCTCTCCCCCTCTCTCTCCCCCTCTCTCTCCCTCCCTCTCTCTCTCCCTCCCCCTCTCTCTCTCCCTCCCTCTCTCTCTCTTTCTCTTTCCCTCTCTTCCAGGACATGCTGGTCTGGTGGGAAACGAGCAGGCTGACATATTACCTGGGTCTCTACCCCTTGGTGGTATCATCATCATCATGTGCCTTGCCGATAGGCGTGGCCGGTCATGTTTCGCCATCTCACATGATCACCATAGTCGCGGATCAGCTCTATGTTCTTGTCTCTACCATACCACATGGCCAAGCCATCCAGGTATTTACTTCTCCACTTTACCCTTGTTCTTTCCCCCACAATCTTGCCAGTTGTCACCGAGTTCTCTAATTTATTTCTTCTCATAACGTGCCCAACAATTTTGACTACCTACGTCTAATTTCTCTAATCTGTTTACGGTTTTAATTTGTTTCTTGTAGGACTTGATAACTGGTTTTATTGATGGTGTATTGGTCCATGATAAGGCAGACATGGTTAGTGCCCATTGGGATCATGTGTATAGTGCAGAAGAAAGGGCAATCATCACGGCTTGAAGAGACTGGTGCTGCAGAGAGTGACCAGTATATCTGGCCGACACTCAACTCCGAGGAAAGCTCAGACGGACATATAACCAGATTGCTAATAGTACCATTAGTATTGGGACTTTTCGCTGGCTGTTGCAGGTGAGGATGAGCACGTATGGACATGTTTCGAGAGATGTGATGTGGGTTCTTTGCTAAACTCAACTATTTTTTCACATCTTGGACGTTTATGTTGGCATTCCAACTGCAGTATTATGCACAGTGTATCTGTGCGGGCAGTTGGTTTGTCGAGACTCCTGTCTGTTCCACGTTTCACATAGGGAAGTGAGGAGCATTTTGTGTGGTATTCACTGGCGCAGGAACGGAGCATAATGGGCACGACCCGGTGCTGTGAAGGTGAAACCACGACTAAATAATTAAATAACCGACTGACCGACTGACTGGCCGACCGACTGACCGACCAAGTGACTGACTGACTAGCTGACTAACTACTTCTCACATCTCTGTCTACCCGTTTGCTCTCTCTCTCTCTCTCTCTCTCTCTCTCTCTCTCTCTCTCTCTCTCTCTCTCTCTCTCTCTCTTCTCTCTCTCTCTCTCTTAGGGGAATGGACAGGCTGATGGGCTGGCAGGAAATGCACCATTGATGGTAGATTACCTATAGACAAAGTGGAGGTGTCGTGCGCCTGTGGGGCCAGGTGGAGAAGGATGGGGAACAGATTGAGTATGTTGAAAGAATGAGATTTTGGGGGATCGACAGAGTTCTGGAAAACCAGGAGAATTTTCAATCAGGTAGCGGTGGGAGCGATTAGTGGTATGACTCATCACTGGCTGTTGAACTAGGGGACGGAGCGCGTATTGGAATGTTCTGAGTGCAGTGATGTCGGTTCTTAGTTCAACTCAACTCGCCCTCTCTCCCCCTGTCTCTTTCACACACACACACACACACACACACACACACACACACACACACACACACACCACACTCCTGTGTGTGAGCAGCAAACCCGCCACGCCACGCGATGATGCTGATACCGCCCTCCCGCTAGAGTGACTTCCCCGGACGGAAGTGCTGTCTCACGGTAAACGTCTGCCACAAAGCGTCCAACTTGGAATCGCTCGAAGTAAGAACTCCAGTTAATCTCTCATTACCCAGCCGTGTTTGGTCATCAAACTATCAGTATCAGCACATAAACTGTCAGTGCTAGAAATTCTGAAGTAGTTTATCACCGGTATTTCTTTCATTACATTTCAATAAATAAACAAACTTGACTAGTTTGACCACTACGTCCACATATGATACGGCACTGCAGTTTCAGTATCAGTACTAAAGTACTATCAGTTGTAATTTTTATGTTATTTATTAATAAAAATTAAAATTAGCAGATTTCTTCCTGATCTTTGAATTGATGTTGTCTGCTGGGAAGCATTTCTGCTGTATTTACTTTCAGGTAGTTTTCTGGCATGGCAACTGTCAAGGATCTGTCAGTGACTAATTGCACAACATTGATTTATTTAAGACTGCTCCTCCACTGAAGTTATTTCTGTGGTTGGTGTGCAATAATTAATAATAGGGTTATCAATCGTAATTTTAAAATTGAGTATTTACTAATGAGACAACCACAGGTAGACTGGCCTTGAAAAAGCACATCTAATGATGTCTTTATGCCAATTTTAAGTGAAGATATTCTGAATATTCACATTTTTTTGTGAAGGTGAATCCATATAAAAATATTGGTACTTTTGCTTTCTTTCACCCCAAACAAAAGGGAATCCCAGGGTATGACGTCACATCCAGGTGTTCCCTGTGTTGCACTCGACTGTTCATTACTGCAGTTCATTACTATAGACATGACAATGATGACATATACTCATATTAAATCATTTAAATGTAAAATAATTACATTCACAGTAGAATAAGTAATTAAGTAATATTAAGTTCCATAAGTTCAAGATGAAACATAATACATAAGCACATAATGCTAATTTAGTAATTTTAATTATTAGTTTTCAGTTTCAGTTTTTAGTTTTCACATTGTTTTCAGTTGGCAAATTATCAGCTCAGTTACAACTCACAACAACAGTACACTGAACAGATTGAATTTATTGAAATACATTCATTTAGTAATTTCACTATTTCAGTCAGTCTTCATTATGGCTGTGAAGTTGAACTCTCAGAGTCAAGAAGAGACGAGTTGTATTTCAGGAAAATCAACGTCTCCGCATTTTCTGGTAAAAAGCTACTACAGTGGTCAGTGATAATGTCTCCTGCAGTACTGAACAGCCTTTCCGATGGCATACTTGTAGGTGGTGGTGCAAGAATACCTGCGCCAGTCTAGCCATGCTTGGAAATCTTTGCTTATTGGCATGCCACCATGAAACTGGATCTGACTGTCGAGTTTGAAGTGGCTCTGACAGGTACTGTGTCACCTCAGTGTTAATGCTGTTGCCTTCGGCACTTGCAGAACGATCTGCGGTGGGATTTTCCTCGACAATTGTGTCAAAACAGCTCCATAGGCTGGACTCGTACTGTGTGGCAGTGCTCACAGAAGTCAAAACACTAGTACTACTACTACTAATAGTAGCTGATGGATCCTGTGGACTGACTGTGTTTGCTGAATCAATAATGGAGTTAGCTGCTAACAGCAGATGGGCTCGTGCATCACTTCTACCAAGTTCGGAGAAGAAGCACAGCTTGAATCGAGGATCCAGTAGTGTGGCACATGTGTAAATACTGTTGGATTCAATGTCCGCAAATCTGCTGCTAACAGCTTCAAGCAGGGCTGCTTTCATAGTTTTGATCCCAGCATCACTACCTTCTTTCTGGAGGAAAGCCATGAGTGTTTTCACTAATGGGATCACAACTGATATTGATGCCTGAGCTGCACTTATTTCACGTGTGATTTCTTCAAATGGTGCCAAAGTAGCTACCACATTCTCCGTGACTGCCCACTGCTGTGCCGTTAGCCCAGTTACCGAATCAATTTCAAAATTTTCAACACAGTACAGGCTGATGCTGCGCCGTTGTTCTAACAGACGTCGTAACATATAGAACGTTGAGTTCCATCGTGTTGTCACGTCCTGGATAAGCTGATGTTGTGGTAGGTTTAATTCATTTTGAAGTTCATGCAAACGACTTGTTGCTGAAGAAGAGTGTTTGAAATGTCCTACCAATTTTCTTCCAGTACTGATGATGCCAGCAACATACTTTTGACTCAAAAGACCATCACGCACACACAGCTGCAGTGTGTGTGCAAAACATCCAACACTTGAATAGCTGCCATCACGAAAGCATTTGGCAATGTTGAATGCATTGTCTCTCACAACAACATGGCACTTCTCACGTGCAATTGACCACTCATCCAGCATCATTTCAAAATGTGCAAGCAAGTTTGTGGCCGTGTGATGTTCATCACATGCAGTACAATGGAAGACTACACTGCGGAGAACGAAGGAGTCTGTTAACCAATGGCCAGTGAGGCCCATAAATGACTGAGTGGTGTGTTCAGCTGTCCACGTATCTGTTGTGAATGATATGTAATCAGTGTCAGATATCATTGGTGCAATTTTTACCTTCAGACGTTTACACATGTCAGGAATGACATGTTCAGCAAAGTACTTTCTTGAAGGCAATTCATACCTTTTTTCCACTGTATGCATCAACTCTCTGAAACCTGGTCGTTCCACTACTTGAAAAGGCTCCATATCTATGGCTATCATTCGGGCTACGGCAGCATGAATGCGTTTAGCATTGGGACTGTTGATGTCCCAAATTTTGGCCCGGTCCCATGCCTGCACAATTGACTGCTGGGTACTGCTGCTTGCTTTGTGCAAACACGGTCCCAGATTCATCATAGATGTGGTCGCCAATACACTGGCCTTCAGTGATGCTTTCTTTTCCATCATTTCGTCATAGCTTTTCTTGTGCATCGATCGCAAATGGGTCTGCATTGATGATGTTGAGAAGTCTTTGGGGCGATCTGATCGTCCAAGCGATAACTGTTTGTCACACAACTTACATATTACCTTCGCTGAATCATCGTCTTTAACCTTGAAGTAATCCCAAACGGCGCTGTATGACTTAGATTTTGATGCCATTTTATTTTATGGGCAAGACCAAAGAAATTTACGAAAATAAATATTCAAGTCCCACAAACTCATGAAGTAATGCACCATTAAAATTCAAAATGAGTGTTTTTTTCTTAAAATTCTTATTTACATCAGCGAGAAATAGTAAACCGGAAGTGCTACTGTGCTATTGCCTAAAATTCGACGTGGCCTCATGAAACATGTACAGAAAATTCACGTGACTAGGCAACACAAATCCGGCCTAAATCCGGCAAAACTGGACCGGAGCCGGAGCCGAAGCCGGATTTGTAAAAATGGCCGGATTCCGGATTTGCCGGAGCCGGAGCCGAAATCCGGTACACCCCTACTGTTTGCACCTAACTGGCTGAAACTGCCTTATTGCTAATACCTTGATATAGTTGAGCTATAGATTATTGTTCGCCAAATGCAGTATACATGTCACAGTCAACCCAATATGATGTGGCCGTTTGTGAATATTTTTAGCAAGTTTATGTTCTGTAGTTTGCCATTGCTTTCTGAAAGACTGGCACATGTACCATTTTATGAAAACCAATGCAAGGCGGTCTGCTGCCACATTGCCAACAGCTTTTCAAACATGATATGCAGGATTATGAATTGCCCCGTAACCCCTTCACCACGCTGGGGAATAGACATAGGTTAATGTCCCCTTTTAATGATGATACTCTCTGCAGAGCCCCATGTCCCCTGTTAATGATGATACTCTCTACAGAGCCCCATGTCCCCTGTAAATGATGATACTCTCTGCAGAGCCCCATGTCCCCTGTTAATGATGATACTCTCTACAGAGCCCCATGTCCCCTGTTAATGATGATACTCTCTACAGAGCCCCATGTCCCCTGTTAATGATGATACTCTCTACAGAGCCCCATGTCCCCTGTTAATGATGATACTCTCTACAGAGCCCCATGTCCCCTGTTAATGATGATACTCTCTACAGAGCCCCATGTCCCCTGTTAATGATGATACTCTCTGCAGAGCCCCATGTCCCCTGTTAATGATGATACTCTCTACAGAGCCCCATGTCCCCTGTTAATGATGATACTCTCTACAGAGCCCCATGTCCCCTGTTAATGATGATACTCTCTACAGAGCCCCATGTCCCCTGTTAATGATGATACTCTCTACAGAGCCCCATGTCCCCTGTTAATGATGATACTCTCTGCAGAGCCCCATGTCCCCTGTTAATGATGATACTCTCTACAGAGCCCCATTTATCACTTTCACTTCAACAGCCTTTTATTATTCTAACATATTTACTTTAGAATACCTTTTGCTTTTGTCCCAGTTTAGAGGTGCCTAAAGTGTAGATAGCAACAAACAATGGCCAATATTCGACACCTACAGAATGATACAGATTTTGCAACTGAACTCAGCAGCGCTGGCACCAAGTTAGTGGTTGCAGACTACTTTGCCACATGGTAAGTCTAGAGTTGTACATCTATTAATCTGTTACCTCAGTAACACAACCCTGAGTAACTACAACCCTCTAGTGTTACATTCTCGTGTCTGTATTCATCTGTAACCTGAGTAACAACAACCCTGCATCTGATGTTACATTCTTGTGTCTTAGTTTAGTTTAGTTTAGTCGACAGATCAACATCACAGCACACGGGTGTAACCCATAATTGCTCTGTTCTACTCCTAACTCAAGCCTGAGTCCGGAGAATCTCAGCTCAGTGCACAAACTCCGTAGCACTGTCGAGGATCCTGAAATACTTTTGGTAGATTTTTAACTGGAAATTTTGCCCGGTCAGCACCATTAGGCTACTCTTTTTGATTTCCAACTGCCAAGGGATTTTTTACGTGCGCAACAATGCACACGGGCATCCGATCTCACTTCCCAGAGACCAGGGGAAATTTTGCTACTAGAAGTCCACATGAAAAAATTTCAGACCTCACTGGGCTTGAACCTGGGACCTCCAACACTTGAGGCGGACACCATACCTTGAGATCACTCAGCCCCCCCCCCCCCCCTTTCTTCTTATGCAATGTTTATTTTACTTCCTATGTGAATGTATAATGCTCTTGATGAACGAAAGATGAGTGATTGGAAGGGCCGAATGTAAGACGGGCCTGCATGCCCAATTTGTGACCCTTTTAAGATAAAGTTGATTTGATTTGATTTATGTCTGTACTTATCTATAACCTGAGCAACAACAACCCTGTATATAGTGTTACATTCTTGTGCCTACACTAATCTGTAACCTGAGTAACACAACCCTATATCTAGTGTTACATTCTTGTGTCTGTACTAATCTGTAACCTGAGTAACACAACTCTAAATCTAGTGTTACATTCTTGTGTTTGTACTAATCTGTAACCTGAGTACACAACCCTATATCTAGTGTTATATTCTTGTGTTTGTACTAATCTGTAACCTGAGTAACACAACCCTATATCTAGTGTTACATTCTTGTGTCTGTACTAATCTGTAACCTGAGTAACACAACCCTATATCTAGTGTTACATTCTTGTGTCTGTACTAATCTGTAACCTGAGTAACACAACCCTATATCTAGTGTTACATTCTTGTGTCTGTACTAATCTGTAACCTGACTAACACAACCCTATATCTAGTGTTACATTCTTGTGTCTGTACTAATCTGTAACCTGAGTAACACAACCCTGTATCTAGTGTTACATTCTTGTGTCTGTACTAATCTGTAACCTGAGTAACACAACCTTGTATCTGGTGTAACATTCTTGTGTCTGTACTAATATGTTACCTGAGTAACACAACCCTGTATCTAGTGTTATATTCTTGTGCCTGTATTAATCTATTACCTGAGTAACAACAACCATACATCTAGTGTTAAATTCTTGTGTCTGTACTAATCTGTAATCTGAGTAACACAACCCTATATCTGATGTTAGATTTGTGTGTCTATACTAATATGTTACATACTTACAGCCACCCTAAGTCTGGTTTTACATTCTTGTGTCTGCACTAATCTGTTATGTACGGCCACTGTATGGCTAATCTTACATTCTTATACCTGAGTTAATCTGTTGCATACAACCACTCTATATCTATTCTTACATTCTGGTATCTGAGCTAATCTGTTGCATAAAATCACTCTATATCTAGTCTTACATTCTTGTATCTGAGCTAATCTATTGCATAAAATCACTCTGTATCTAGTTTTACATTGTGTCCGAGTTAATCTGTTACATACAACCACTCTATATCTAGTCTTACATTCTTGTGTCCGAGCTAATCTGTTACATACAGCCACTCCATATCTAGCTTACGTTCTTGTGTCTGAGCTAATCTGTGACACACATACAGACACAGGTCCTATTTCCAGGTGTGGACCATGCCGCGCGATAGCTCCAGCCTTCGCTGAGATGAGCACCCGCTACCCTAGAGCAGTATTTCTCAAAATTGACGTGGATCAGTGCCAGGTAAGTTGACATCTGCAGATAGTGCACCCAGGGTAGTTTAACACGGTTTCATTGTATGCTGTATTGTACTGTTTTGTTATTGTACTTTTTGGTATTGTACTTTTTCATGTTGTACTTTTTGTTGGCACGAATCAGCATTTGTTGGTCATGTAGAAGCATATTATTTTAATGTTTAGAAATATGTTAACGTTTTATGATATTATGTAAACTATGCTAACAATTAAAGATATTGAAGCATGATAACATTTAATGATGTAGAAACTGCTAACATTTAATGATGTTGTTAAAGCATGATAACATTTAATGATGTTGTTAAAGCATGATAACATTTAATGATGTAGAAACTGCTAACATTTTAAAGATGTTCTTGAAGCAAGATAACATTTAATGATGTAGAAACTGCTAACATTTAATTTTGTTGAAGAAACTGTTAACATGTAAGGATTTTGAAGAAACTGTTAACAGTAATGATGTTGAAGAAACTGTTAACATGTAATGATGTTGAAGAAACTGTTAACATTTAATGGTGTTTTAAAAACTGCTAACATGTAATAGTGTTATAGAAATTGTTAACATGTAATGATGTTGTAGAAACTGCTAACATGTAATGATGTTGAAGAAACTGCTAACATTTAATGATGTTATAGAAACTGTTAACATATAATGATGTTATAGAAACTGTTAACATGTAATGATATCATGGAAATGTGTTGACATTTGATCATGTTGTAGGCATGTGCTAACATTTGATTGGACTACATAAATGTTGACAGTTTTTTATGTGCTTAATTTAGTAATGAAAGAGCTTCTTCTAGTACCACTGGACTGATTTTTGTGTGTGGATTAGCTTTTCCTATTACAGTGTCACCTCACCATCAGGCCTGTCCACTCAGACTTTTGAGATACTTGTAATTTACGTCCCCAAGTCAAGAACAAGAAGTCAACATATTAGTCCAACTGGCTGGTGTAGAATTTCAACCCGCCACCTCGGCATCAGCACACCAGAAGTTTAAGTATAAGTGCTCTTATCCATTCTGCCATGGTGACCTGTAGATTATTATTTTATAATGATAAAAATTGATTGTACCAAGCTGTCCAACATTCTCAGATTATTATTTTATAATGATAAAAATTGATTGTACCAAACTGTCCAACATTTTCAGATTACCATAAGACATTTAAAATGGCAGTTTAAAGTATAGAGAGCCGACTTCATTACACTAGGTATGATCCTACATGGCTTGATCTTTCTTCCTCAAAGCAGTATGCTGAAAGTGCTGCACAGAATATGAACTCTGTAGCTCCAGTGATGAGCCTCGATGGGTCTCTGAAAAAAATTGCAGTTGAACTGAATGATGGAGCCTGAAATTTGTGGGTTTTTTTTTGGCGTTTACTCACTTTGAACTCAAGCGTATTCCATACACACTATTTATAGCAATGGAGGACTGAATTTTGCATGTGGATTAGCTTTCCCTATTAACAGTGTCCCTTGCCATCAGGCGAACCCACTCCGACTTCAGAGGTACTTGTAATTAATGTCCCCAAGTCAAGGACGACAGCTCAACATTTTATTCCAGCTGTCCGGTGTAGGGGTTGAATCGCTAACCTCGGCATCAGCACAACAGATGTTTAAGAACACGTGTTCTTATCCATTCAGCCATGCTGACTTGCGAGTCTCAAATTGAACCCTCCACCTTCGGGCGAGAAGCAGGCAGCTTGACCATTGTAATCTGTCTTAACTGTCAGTTGTAAGAGTCTTGACTTGTCTGTACTACCAGGAAACTGCCCAGCATGAAGGCGTGTCTGCCATGCCAACGTTTATATTTTATCGAAACAAAACAAAACTGGACGTGATGCGGGGTGCTGACCCAGCTCTCTTGGAGGAGAAGATCAAGAAGTGGTACACAGAGGAGGAGGGTGAGGAGGGAGACAGTGTGGTCAGAGGCCATGTAAGTTTTCTGTCTGGATGTCTCATGTCACGTGTGTATTTGTGTTATGTTTTTCTCTTATAGCTGTGTGTTAGTTTATCTGGGTATTCATCTGCCAGAGATTTCAGTATTAATGTATTACACCTGTTAGAGATTTCTATATTAGTTTATGTATCCCCTCTGCTGTGTGTCCACCGTGACGAGGTAGAGGGGCTTGTGCGTCCCAATGACCCCTAAGAGCTATGCCGACGGTAGCACAGCTACTGGTAGGGCCACCCATGTCGGACAGGTCAAGGGAGAGGGACCAGACGAAGAGACACACAAACCTGCTGCCTTGTAGGTAGACTGGGGACAGTCAAAGGCTAGGGAAAGCACCCCAAATACATGCTTGTCGAAATCGGATGTACTGAGCCACAGGCTTGACAAAGCAGTGCAACGTGAAACCTGCTGCCTTGTAGGTAGACTGGGGACAGTCAAAGGCTAGGGAAAGCATCCCGAATAAATGCTTGTCGAAATCGGATGTACTGAGCCACAGGCTTGACAAAGCAGTGCAACGTAACTTAATTCATGATGTCACAAATCAAAATTAATCGATATGGTGCTAATCCCGTGAAGTCCCATCAGGCGGTGATAGTGCCGGGCCCCCTGCCTCGAGGGGGTCCACCCATGACTACTGGTGGTCACCTTCCCCTGTGCTGTGGAGTCAAGGCACAGAGGAGTAGGTTAAGAGCTATTGACCAAATACCCCGGACACTCAACATACTACAGTGGAATGCCGAAGGAGTTTACAAGAAGAAAGACTCCCTAACACAGCGTCTTCATAAAGATAGAATAGATGTGGCATGCATTCAAGAGACACACCTCAACGCCAATCACAAATTCTCAGTCAGAGGATATCAGGCCACACGTTTCGACCGCGAAGGACACAAAGGAGGAGTTCTAATACTTACACGAAATACAATACCTTGCAGCGAAGTATCTGTGATCTCTGACAACCAAACGGAAATTATAGGTGTTGATATAATGATAAAGGACGTGAAAATAAGAATCTACAATCTGTATAGCCCAGCAGATAAGGACCTTACACTCTCAAACATGAAAATAACTGACACAAACTGCATTATTGTCGGAGACTTTAATAGCCGTTCAGAAAGATGGGGATACCAGATACTGACAAAAGAGGAGATGAATTGGAGGACTGGGAAATAGACTCAAATCTCCATCTACTCAACAAAGCGGATGACACACCGAGCTTCTACTCCAGAAGATGGCTTACCACTTCTACTCCAGACTTAGCTTTCTGCACAGGAGACATCCTCCACAAAATCGATCGCCATGTGCTGGACCAATTAGCAGGTAGTGACCACAGACCAATCAAGCTTGAAATGAATATGGAGTATGTTCCACAGGAGCAAAAGCCCTTGCCCCGCTGGAATTACAAACGAGCAGATTGGGACAGATTTGCCATACTAACAGACAAATATTGTGAAAACATAAATACACGATATGGCAACATAAAGCAAATGGTGGAAAGTCTAAACAGAGCGATAATACAGGCAGCCACTGAGTCCATTCCAAGAGGAGCGAGGAAAAATTACAAACCATACTGGACTGAAGAACTACAAAGTTTGGAGGACAAAGTTGAAGATGCCAGGAAGACAGCAGAGAGAGAACAAACAATTGAAGCAAACATCTCTCTCAAAGCCATCTCAGCAAAATATAAAAGAACAGTAAATCAAACAACAAGAGATTGTTGGAGGGAAAAAACAGAAAACCTGAATTTTGACAGGGATGGAAACAAACTATGGAAACTAGTGAAAGCCATGAACAATGAAGGACCTAGAAACAAACAAATAACAATTAAACAAGGAAATGCCTTGCTTACAGGCAAAAAGGCTGCAAATGCACTAATGGAACACTATGCAAATGCAAACCACATTGATATTACAACCGAACAGAAGAAAGCAATCAAAGACAAACAGATACATCATAGAAATACAGAGACAGCAGCAGAATATATGATGGCAAATCTAACAATGGAAGAAATGGAACAGGCAATGAATACCCTAAAAAAGAAGAAATCACCAGGAAAGGATGGAATCACAAATGAAATGCTAATAGGACTAGGCACCAAGGCAAAGAAGAAACTACTAGCAGTCCTAAATAACAGCTGGAAGAGAGGAATAGTCCCACAGGCATGGAAGGAAGCTATACTAATACCAGTCCCAAAGAAAGGAAAAGACCTGGAAGAACCAAATGGCTATCGACCTATCAGTCTACTTAGCTGTGTAGGAAAATTAATGGAACGCATTATCAATGGCAGGCTAACATGGCATCTGGAAGAAAACAAACTCTTAACACCACACCAAGCAGGATTCAGAAAATACAGATCCACTGAAGATCAAATAACCTATATAGCTCAGGAAATAGAGGATGCCTTCCAAGAGAAAAAGCACACACTAGCAGTCTGGATAGATTTAGAAAAAGCATTTGATAAAGTATGGAAGGAAGGACTGAAAGTAAAACTGCAAAACATGCATGTTTGTGGAAAAATGTATAAATGGATCAGCCACTACCTTGAGAACAGAACTGCCAGGACAAAAGTACAAGGACAAACAAGCAAAATGATGCTGCTGGAGCAAGGTGTCCCCCAAGGAGGAGTTCTTTCACCAACATTATTCCTAGCATATATAAATGACATCACAGAAAATTTTCCAGCCAGAGTACACACATCCTCCTTTGCAGATGACCTAGCCATATGGACATCTGAAGAATATATTAGTACAGCTAACAGCAGAATACAGCAAGCCTTATTAGCGCTAGAGGACTGGTCAAAATCATGGCTAGTGAAGATAAGTGAGGAGAAAACAACATGCACAGTGTTCTCCCTCTCAAATAAAACTCAGCAACCTAAGCTGGTATTGAATGGAAAAATATTGCGCCATGAAGAAAATCCAAACTATCTAGGAGTCACCTTTGATCGTCGCCTGACATGGAAGACACAGGTTGAGAAAAATCGAACAAGAGCAAGGCAGAGAATGGCAATCATGAAAAAGCTTGCTGGTACAACGTGGGGAGCAGATGAGAAAGTTCTCAAGAAGTTATATACTGGACGGGTGAGGCCAGTACTGGAATATGGCATTGCAGCTTGGGCAACAGCAGCTAAGTCAAACTTTAACAAAATAAGTAGAGTCCAAAACCAAGGAATGCGAATCATAACTGGAAGCCTGAAGACAACGCCTATTAATGAACTAGAAAAGATCACTTGTTTACAACCAATGCAGGATAGAAGAGATAGCAGAGCCCAGCAACAAGCAGAAAAATTTAGAAGATTGACAGACCACCCTATGTACAACAGATTTAATGGTTTTGGAAAGGGAAGACTGAAGCGTAGCAACTTTGTAGAAACTGCAAAACGAAGGATTAGGGCAGATCCTATACTTAACATATCAACAGTCAAGCCCATACACAATGCACACAACTTCCCAGCTTGGAGACAGCAGCAACTGCCTGAGATGATAGAAAACATTCCTGGTATTGAGAAAAAGAACACTCAGCATGAAACCGAAAGAAGAGAAATAACCCTAAACTACATAAAAGAACATTACCCAAGCAGGAATTGGACCCATGCATATACAGATGGATCAGCCAAAAATTCAATAGAGAATGGAGGAGGAGGAATTCTCCTAAATTTAAAAAATGGAGTGAAAAAAACACATTCAATGGCAACTGGAAAATTTTCAAGTAACTTCAAAGCGGAGGTAGAGGCTTTGAAAACTGCAGCAGAAATGCTCCTGATGGAGGAAAATAAAGAGAAGCAAATAGCTATCTTCACAGATGCAAAGTCAGCTGTCTCAATACTCAAGAGCAATAACAGCACAGAACTAACTGACCTAAGAGCAGCACTCCATGGTCTATGCCAGAAATCCAAAAAAGTTGTAATACAGTGGATCCCATCACATTGCAGTATACCTGGAAACGAAGAGGCTGACAGACTGGCAAAAGAGGGCGGACGACTACCACAGCCTGACATAGACATAACCTATAATGAGGCAAAGAGGTTGATAAAAAGCACTTATAGAACCAAATGGGAATCTGAGCATCCAGGCCATCAGAAGGATGATGCATATTACAAACTCGACCGAAGAGAACAAGTAGCAATCTTCAGACTCCGCACAGGACATAACAGGCTGAAATACCACTTGTTCAATAAACTAAAGATAGGAGATACTGATGAATGTAATTGTAGAACTGGAAAAATGACAGCAAAACATTTGCTGCAGGATTGCCCAACGTATGCAGAACAGAGAAAGATATTTTGGCCCACACCTGCTTCATTTGAGGACAAGCTCTATGGAGATATCAACAAGCTCAAGTTGACCGCAGCTTACTTTAACTACATACAGGTTGACATTTAAAGGTGCATGAAGACCCAGAGGCATGAAATGGAATATTGCTTGGATAGCAAATCCATTATGTGGAAGTCCAAATCGAAAGCTCGCTGTGTGGGCTTCATAAAAGGTGGAAAAGTGTCCTAGTGGCACGAAATGGAATATTGCTTGGATAGCAAATCCATTACGTGGAAAGTCCGAATCAAAAGCCCATTGTGTGGGCTTCAAAAAAGGTGGAAAAGTGTCCTAGTGGCATGAAATGGAATATTGCTTGGATAGCAAATCCATTACGTGGAAAGTCCGAATCGAAAGCTCACTGTGTGGATGTCATCTGCAGACTGCATACTTCTGGTTTCCGGAAGAACAGCCTATGGTGAACGGAAGGCCCAATATACGGAAGTGAGGCTAAGCAGCCATGTGCAGGACGTGACGATTCCTTGGGTGAGCCCAGTACCAGAGCGCTATGTATCGGCTCTGCAAGTATGGAAGCCTCCTTGGATGGCGGGGAATGCCCATGGTCTGCCCCTGCCTTCCCTTGAGGGCTGACCAGGATCTTTGGCTGTTCTATATGGACCAGCTGGGATGGGGGATAACACCACAACAGTGAGAGTCAAACGTCCTAAGAAACCCCCGGGAAGGTTAACCCGGTCAACAAATGCCTGCAGAAGTCGGATGTGTCGGCCTAACGGCGCAAGAACGCAGCTCTGCTGTAAACAGGCACAACGCAATCACATCCGAAAAAAAACTCCGGATGAACGAAGAAGAAGAAGTTTATGTATTACACCTGTCAGAGATTTCTGTATTACTTTATGTGTTACACCTGTCAGAAATTTCTATATTAGTTTATGTATTACATCTACCAGATATTTCTGTATTAAAATATTGAGCACAACCCACTACTGGCAACGCTGATCGTATTCTGGTATGAACAACGTCAACGTGGAAGCACTAGACTCGAATTTCGCTCTCGTTTGAGCTCGTCAGTAGTGCATATCCTTGACCGGACCCGGAAACAAACCCCGGATCACTGGCGTGTGAAGCGGGTATGTTTCCATTAGACCACGTGGCACACGCTGGACACAGCCAAATTATCACAACAGAATATTACATTTGAATACTGATTTGAGGTGCAACAACTGATCCAGAGTAACACACATCAAGGTGATATACTGATCTATACAGATGGGAGGGAAACAGACAGAGTGGTTGGGGTTTCATTGCGAAGGCTAATGGACAATTCTTTAAAAAAGGAGAGTCTGGCATATAAGGCTACGACCTCCAGCATGAGAATGAAGGTGGAAGCGGTCACAGTGGCATTCCGTTGGCTAGAGGAGCATTGCAACACACATTGCATTCATTACGGACTCAAGGAGTATGCTTAGTACGGTGGAGAAAAGGAATGTTTCTTGTTGAGTGGCTCACCTCGCTTCAGAGGTCACAGATTGTGAGAATTGTATGGATTTTTGACCCTGGCCATGTTGGGGGAGGGGGGGATGAACAGGTTGATAGGCTGGCAGGGAATGCACCTCTTGGTGGTAGATTGCCCATGGACAAGCAGGAGGTGGTTGTATGCTTGTGGGACCAGGTGGAGAAGGTGGGAGAACAGATTGAGAACCTTTATGTAGAAAGGATGAGATTGCGGGGGATTGGCAGGGGTTCTGGTAGAATCGCGAAAGTGAGAGGATAGACCAGGAGAAATTTCAATCAGATAGTGGTGGGAACGATTAATAGTGTGACTCTTTGCTGGCTGTTGAACGAGGGTACGGAGCGCGTATGGGAATATCCTGAGTGCAGTGATGTCAGTTCTTAGCTCAACTCAACAACAGACGATAGTTTCTTATGTTGTGCTTAAACAATGGCATAATAAATACAACTAGAAAAAAACAAAGCCTGGCCTGAAATGTATGGACCATGTGTTGCCCCTACACCATGATCTCTGTCCTGGCCTACCTAGTTTACTCCAGAGGAAAGGTAACACCAATACATCTGGAACAAGACAAGCTGCAGAAGCTGCCAGATCAGCAAAACAATGCTTTTAGCTATCTGCCTATTGGAGCTTCGATTCTAGACCAGTTGCCAACCAAGGCTTAGGGCCTGGTCTGCCCTGCATGACAATTAGTCTTAGGTTGATTCAGAACACATGAATTTCTTACTTGCACATTTGTAGAAACAGTGTCATCATCACTGTGTGTCCACCAGTCTGCAGGAGATGCCCAAATAGCTATGGATATATATCAAATGCATCACAGGATTGGATAAGTACTCTCATTTTGATTTAATTCCATTCATAGTACATTTACACTTTACAGCCCAACATAGTTATATTAGAATAACAAAGACAAAAACAATAGATTGCATATTTATATCATGGCATATTTTGCTGCATCACGTCAGGTACATACTGCAGAAATCACACAACATAAACTAATGTAATTAGATCAATCCTTCAAGCTGAAATGTACAACACACATATTCACACAGTAATTTGAATTGCCCACAACAGTAATTGTAAACTATCATATAATTTTGTTTGCACAAAGTTGGTTTTTGTAAATAAATGCAATTGCCTCTGCCAGCTTTAGCATCTGACCATTTTGTGTATTAAACCACACAAGAAACACATTGCCCCTATCAGTCACGTGACTGGTGTCCAAAATGTACCGGCCAATCAATAGTTATATTAATCTGTTATTGATGTTTCTATGATTTGCTCTGTGGCGAAGGGGTTACGGGCGCATTTTGTAATCCCTCATACTGCGGGTGATTTGGCAGCAGACTGCCTTGCTTTGGTTTTCATATATTGATATAAGTGCCGATCATTCAGAAAGCAATGGCAGACTACCAAACATAAACTTGCCAAGAAATCACAAATATCCAAAAATGCTGGGGTTGACTGCAACATCCTGTAAAGGATATGCAACTAACTTTACCTGTCTTGATCTGCCTTGCTGTTTTTCTCCTCCTGCTCTTTCTGTTGCTTCTGTTGTGGGACCAGGTGGAGAAGGTGGGGGAACAGATTGAGAACCCGTATGTGGAAAGGATGAGATTGCGGGGGACTGTTGCTTGTGATTTGTTGCCTTAACATCCACTCCATCATTTGTCATCATGTTCTGTAATGCTAGCCTATCCTTCATTGCATTTCCCTGTATTCATTGTAGGTAATGATGTACACTGGCATGATTTCAGATGGATTTAATCTCGATGATCAACAAGTCGGCGAGTGAGTGCTTGAATGAGTCTGATGAACACACACTGGAGCATTGCCTGACATCCAAGGGAGGCTATCTGGAGTCTGACTGTGATGAGCAGGTACTGGTTTTTTTTTTCTCAGTTTATCCCCCTGGGCATTTGATCGGAGCCTGTTGACAGCGGCGCGGTGGCAATTCACAATCACGCATACCGCTTTCGAAACACAGCTGCGAGCGATTTGAAAGCAGACTGCCTTGTGCTGGTTTTCAAACAATGGTGTTAGGCTGATCGTTCAGAAAGTAGGTGGATGTCATAACCATTGACCTTCTCCATAATGTAAATGTTATGAAAGTAACATTTCTAATTCGTCCTTGGGACATGAATATGGGTGTGGATCTGTATGAATGTATGGGTGAAAAGTGTGTGTGAATCTGTGTAAATGTGGGTGTGGATGTGTGTAAATGTGGGTGTTAAGTTAATATGGGTGTGAATGTGTGTAAATCTGAGTGTGATTGTGTGTGAATGTGGGTGTGGATCTGTGTGAATGTTTGTGACTGTGTGCAACTGTGTGTGAGTGTGTACAGCTGTGTGTTGTGTGAGTGTGTACACCTGTGTGTTTGTGTGAGGGTGTACATCTGTGTGAATGTGTGCAGCTGTGTGTTTGTGTGAGTGTACATCTGTGTGCAGCTGTGTGAGGGTGTACATCTGTGTGAATGTGTGCAGCTGTGTGAGGGTGTACATCTGTGTGAATGTGTGCAGCTTTGTGTTTGTGTGAGGGTGTACATCTGTCTGACTGTGTACAGCTTTGTGTTTGTGTGAGTGTACATCTGTGTGAATGTGTGCAGCTGTGTGAGGGTGTACATCTGTGTGAATGTGTGCAGCTTTGTGTTTGTGTGAGGGTGTATATCTGTGTGAATGTGTGCAGCTGTGTGAGTGTGTGCATCTGTGTGAATGTGTGCACGTTTGTGTGAGGGTGTACATCTGTGTGAATGTGTGCACGTTTGTGTGAGGGTGTACATCTGTGTGAATGTGTGCACGTTTGTGTGAGTGTGTACATCTGTGTGACTGTGTGCAGCTTTGTGTTTGTGTGAGGGTGTACATCTGTGTGCAGCTTTGTGTTTGTGTGAGTGTGTACATCTGTGTGAATGTGTGCAGCTTTGTGCAGCTGTGTGAGTGTGTACATCTGTGTGAATGTGTGCAGCTGTGTGAGTGTGTACATCTGTGTGAATGTGTGCAGCTTTGTGTTTGTGTGAGTGTGTACATCTGTGTGAATGTGTGCAGCTTTGTGTTTGTGTGAGAGTGTACTTCTGTGTGAATGTGTGCAGCTTTGTGTTTGTGTGAGTGTACATCTGTGTGAATGTGTGCAGCTGTGTGAGTGTGTACATCTGTGTGAATGTGTGCAGCTGTGTGAGTGTGTACATCTGTGTGAATGTGTGCAGCTTTGTGTTTGTGTGAGTGTGTACATCTGTGTCAATGTGTGCAGCTTTGTGTTTGTGTGAGTGTGTACATCTGTGTGAATGTGTGCAGCTTTGTGAGTGTGTACATCTGTGTGAATGTGTGCAGCTTTGTGTTTGTGTGAGTGTGTACATCTGTATGAATGTGTGCAGCTTTGTGTTTGTGTGAGGGTGTACATCTGTGTGAATGCGTGCATCTCTGTGTTTGTGTGCATCTCTGTGTTTGTGTGAGTGTGTGCAGCTGTGTGCAGCTGTGTGTTTGTGTGAGTGTGTACATCTGTGTGAATGTGTGCAGCTGTGTGTTTGTGTGAGTGTGTACATCTGTGTGAATGTGTGCATCTCTGTGTTTGTGTGAGTGTGTACATCTGTGTGAATGTGTGCAGC
Source organism: Cepaea nemoralis (assembly GCA_014155875.1). Lineage (NCBI taxonomy): Eukaryota > Metazoa > Mollusca > Gastropoda > Stylommatophora > Helicidae > Cepaea > Cepaea nemoralis. Next base: position 51,334 of record JACEFZ010028510.1, on the reverse strand, counting down.
TGTGTGTTTGTGTGAGTGTGTACATCTGTGTGAATGTGTGCAGCTGTGTGTTTGTGTGAGTGTGTACATCTGTGTGAATGTGTGCATCTCTGTGTTTGTGTGAGGGTGTGCATCTGTGTGTGCAGCTTTGTGTTTGTGCGAGGGTGTACATCTGTGTGAATGTGTGCAGTCTTGTGTTTGTGTTAGAGTGTACATCTGTGTGAATGTGTGCAGCTTTGTGTTTGTGCGTGTGAATGTGTGCAGCTTTGTGTTTGTGTGAGTGTACATCTGTGTGAATGTGTGCAGCTTGTGTTTGTGTGAGGGTGTACATCTGTGTGAATGTGTGCGTTGTGTTTGTTGTGTGTGTACATCTGTGTGCAGCTTTGTGAGGGTGTACATCTGTGTGAATGTGTGCAGTTGGGGTTTGTGTGAGTGTATATCTGTGTGAATGTGTGCAGCTTTGTTTTGTGAGTGTACATCTGTCTGACTGTGTACAGCTTTGTGTTTGTGTGAGTGTACATCTGTGTGAATGTGTGCAGCTGTGTGAGGGTGTACATCTGTGTGAATGTGTGCAGCTTTGTGTTTGTGTGAGGGTGTATATCTGTGTGAATGTGTGCAGCTGTGTGAGTGTGTGCATCTGTGTGAATGTGTGCACGTTTGTGTGAGGGTGTACATCTGTGTGAATGTGTGCACGTTTGTGTGAGGGTGTACATCTGTGTGAATGTGTGCACGTTTGTGTGAGTGTGTACATCTGTGTGACTGTGTGCAGCTTTGTGTTTGTGTGAGGGTGTACATCTGTGTGCAGCTTTGTGTTTGTGTGAGTGTGTACATCTGTGTGAATGTGTGCAGCTTTGTGCAGCTGTGTGAGTGTGTACATCTGTGTGAATGTGTGCAGCTGTGTGAGTGTGTACATCTGTGTGAATGTGTGCAGCTTTGTGTTTGTGTGAGTGTGTACATCTGTGTGAATGTGTGCAGCTTTGTGTTTGTGTGAGAGTGTACTTCTGTGTGAATGTGTGCAGCTTTGTTTTGTGTGATGTACATCTGTGTGAATGTGTGCAGCTGTGTGAGTTGTACATCTGTGTGAAGTGTGCAGCTGTGTGAGTGTTACATCTGTGTGAATGTGTGCAGCTTTGTGTTTGTGTGAGTGTTACATCTGTGTGAATGTGTGCAGCTTTGTGTTTGTGTGAGTGTGTACATCTGTGTGAATGTGTGCAGCTTTGTGAGTGTGTACATCTGTGTGAATGTGTGCAGCTTTGTGTTTGTGTGAGTGTGTACATCTGTGTGAATGTGTGCAGCTTTGTGTTTGTGTGAGGGTTTCGTGTGAATGGTGCATCTTGTGTTTGTGTGCATCTTGTGTTTGTGTGAGTGTGTACATCTGTGTGAGTGTGGTTTGTGTGAGTGTACATCTGTGTGAATGTGTGGCTTGTGTTTGTGTGAGGGTGTACATCTGTGTGAATGTGTGCAGCTTTGTGTTTGTGTGAGGGTGTACATCTGTGTGAATGTGTGCAGCTTTGTGTTTGTGTGAGGGTGTACATCTGTGTGAATGTGTGCAGCTTGTGTTTGTGTGAGGGTGTACATCTGTGTGAATGTGTGCAGCTTTGTGTTTGTGTGAGGGTGTACATCTGTGTGAATGTGTGCAGTCTTGTGTTTGTGTGAGGGTGTACATCTGTGTGAATGTGTACAGCTTGTGTTTGTGTGAGAGTGTACATCTGTGTGAATGTGTGCACATTTGTGTGAGTGTACATCTGTGTGAATGTGTGCAGCTGTGTGTTTGTGTGAGGGTGTACATCTGTGTGAATGTGTGCAGCTGTGTGTTTGTGTGAGGGTGTACATCTGTGTGAATGTGTGCAGCTTTGTGTTTGTGTGAGGGTGTATATCTGTGTGAATGTGTGCAGCTTGTGTTGTGTGAGTGTACATCTGTGTGAATGTGTGCAGCTGTGTGTTGTGTGAGGGTGTACATCTGTGTGCAGCTGTGTGTTTTGTGTGAGGGTGTACATCTGTGTGAATGTGTGCAGCTTTGTGTTTGTGTGAGGGTGTACATCTGTGTGAATGTGTGCAGCTGTGTGTTTGTGTGAGGGTGTACATCTGTGTGCAGCTGTGTGTTTGTGTGAGGGTGTACATCTGTGTGCAGCTGTGTGTTTGTGTGAGGGTGTACATCTGTGTGAATGTGTGCAGCTTTGTGTTTGTGTGAGGGTGTACATCTGTGTGAATGTGTGCAGCTGTGTGTTTGTGTGAGGGTGTACATCTGTGTGCAGCTGTGTGTTTGTGTGAGGGTGTACATCTGTGTGCAGCTGTGTGTTTGTGTGAGGGTGTACATCTGTGTGTTTGTGTGAGGGTGTACATCTGTGTGAATGTGTGCAGCTTTGTGTTTGTGTGAGGGTGTACATCTGTGTGAATGTGTGCAGCTTTGTGTTTGTGTGAGGGTGTACATCTGTGTGCAGCTGTGTGTTTGTGTGAGGGTGTACATCTGTGTGAATGTGTGCAGCTTTGTGTTTGTGTGAGGGTGTACATCTGTGTGAATGTGTGCAGCTTTGTGTTTGTGTGAGGTGTACATCTGTGTGAATGTGTGCAGCTTTGTGTTTGTGTGAGGTGTACATCTGTGTGAATGTGTGCAGCTTTGTGTTTGTGTGAGTGTACATCTGTGTGAATGTGTGCAGCTTTGTGTTTGTGTGAGGGTGTACATCTGTGTGAATGTGTGCATCTCTGTGTTTGCGTGATACACTAACTTGACCGTGTCCGTCTTTCAGCTGATCATCAATGTGGGGTTTTTGCAGTCGGTCAAGTTACATTCTCTCAAACTTCATTGCTCACAAGGTAAGAATGGACATCTCTCTGTTTGCAATTTGCCCAAGCTGTCTGTTGTAATGTTGGTAATGTGATCTGGTTGTCTGTTGTAATGTTGGTAGTGCGATCTGGTCATGTGTTGTAGTGTTGGTACTGTGATCTGGTTGTCTGTTGTAATATTGGTAGTGTGATCTGGCTGTCTGTTGTAATGTTGGTACTGTGATCTGGTTGTCTGTTGTAATGTTGGTAGTGTGATCTGGCTGTCTGTTGTAATGTTGGTACTGTGATCTGGTTGTCTGTTGTAATGTTGGTAGTGTGATCTGGTTGTGTGTTGTAGTGTTGGTAGTGTGATCTGGTTGTCTGTTGTAATATTGGTAGTGTGATCTGGCTGTCTGTTGTAATGTTGGTAGTGTAATATGGTTGTCTGTTTTAGTGTTGGTAGTGTGATCTGGTTGTCTGTTGTAATGTTGGTAGTGTGATCTGGTTGTCTATTGTAGTGTTGGTAGTGTGATCTGGCTGGCTGTTGTAATGTTGGTAGTGTGATCATGTTGTCTGTTGTAGTGTTGGTACTGTGATTTAGCTGACTGCTCTAATGTTGGTACTGTGATCTAATTGACTGTTGTAATGCTGTCATCAAACAGTATAGGCATATTTAATACTTCTCCATATGACCTGGCAGTATGGTTCCTTTGCCCAGCTACTGAGTTAAGTGTGTGGAACAACACTGTGAGCTGTGGATTTCATGTGGAGTGCTCTTACATCTGTCTGCGGTTGTTTGTGTTGTGAACATGTTCAGAAAAATGGCGGTTGGCCGGTGGCCAGAACTAACTGGGCTTGCCTTATGCAGTAATGTGTGGCTGATGATTTTCTAGTGACTGCCGCTTCCATCGATGGTGGCTGACTTTTGTGTTGGCATTCTGGCAGCGGCCTTATGCATGTATACCTGTGCGGGCTGTTGGTTTGGCTGGACACTCTGTCTGTTCCACTTTTAACATGGGGCAGTGAGGAGCAATTTATGTGATATTTACAGGCACAGGAATGGAGCATTATGGGGCTATCCTTTGCCGTGAAGTTGGAACCTCGACTAACTAACCTGGCAGTACCTTAACCACTACAGTAACTCTAGTGTTATCACTGTACACCTTTTAGGGTTCCGGTCCAATATGGTGGATAGGTCAGCGATCTGTTAGGGCTTTGGGGTGTTATTTTCTTCTGGCCACGGTTTGCTTACACATTTTCCTCATTTGGACTTGTAGTACATGTGACCTACCTGGTGTCAGAGCCTGTCCTACTACTATGCGTATCTGCAGGGTAGCAGGTGGTGGAGTGGCCTCTAGATACTTTTTCTAGAGGTTAGCTGCGAATATGTAGAATAAGCAGCCATGGACACACACAGGCGGTGGTCACTGAGAGGAAGGAGAGTTAGTTGGTGGGGGGGGGGGAGCTATCTCTATACAATACCTCAAAACTCAGTGACATAGTCATCGGCGGATAAGAGGCATCACACATAAACTCTTCCTCCTGCTGCCTTGTTAGTGACTGTTGCTTCCATCGGCGATGAACTGTAGTTCTAGTGGCAGACTGTTGTGTTGGCATTCTGGCAGTGTCCTTATGCATGCTGTTCGGTTTTGTTGGGGACTGCTTTCTTTCACTTTCTACATGGGATAATGAGAAGCATTAGTGTAGTTTTTGGTGGCACAGGAATGGAGCAATTATGGGGGTGACCCGTTGCTGTGAAGCTAGAACTGTGACTGACTGACTGACTGACTGACTAAGCTTTACTAAGCAGGTCTTGCTGTTGTTCAATATGTTTTGTTCCTGTCTCCTGATGCAGATAATGGGCCCAAGAACATCAAGCTGTTTATAAACCAGCCCCACACACTTGATTTTGACTCTGCAGATTCTATGGAACCAGTACAGATGCTGGAGTAAGTCTTCATATATGTGGTTGAGGGAGGGAGGGAGGAGGAGAGGAGATGAGGGAGAGAGAGAGAGAGAGAATATTGACTTATAGATATGTTTGCATGTCATCTTGTAGATACGTATGCATGTTTCCTTGTAGATGTATGTGTCTGAATGTTGTCTTGTGGTTATGTCTGTTTATCTGTTGTTGTCTTGTAGATATATCTGCCTAAATATAGTCTGTGTAATTGAGAGATTCTTTTTAAATGGAACATTTTCATCAAGTTCTATAAATGTTTGAGTGGAATTATTTCATCAACTTGTGTGTATGTTTGAGTGGAACAATTTCATCAAGTTCTGTACATGATTGAGTAGAATCATTGCATCAAGTTATGTATATGTGTCAGTGAAACAACTTCATCAAGTTGTGTGTATGATTGAGTAGAATCATTGCATCAAGTTGTGTATATGTGTCAGTGAAACAACAACATTAATTTGTATGTATGATTGAGTAGAATCATTGCATCAAGTTGTGTATATGTGTCAGTGAAACAACTTCATTAAGTTGTGTGTATGATTGAGTAGAATCATTGCATCAAGTTGTGTATATGTGTCAGTGAAACAACTTCATTAATTTGTGTGTATGATTGAGTAGAATCATTGCATCAAGTTGTGTATATGTGTCAGTGAAACAATTTCATCAAGTTGTGTGTATGATTGAGTAGAATAATTTCATCAGGTTGTGTATTATGTGTCAGTGAAACAACTTCATTAAGTTGTGTGTATGATTGAGTAGAATAATTTCACCAAGTTGTGTATATGTGTCAGTGAAACAAATTCATTAATTTGTGTGTATGATTGAGTAGAATCATTTCAAGTTGTGTATATGTGTCAGTGAAACAACTTCATAAAGTTGTGCACATGTTTGAGTGGAATTATTTCATCAAGTTGTGTACATATTTGAATGGAATCATTTCATCAAGTTATGTACAGGTTTGAGAGGAATCATTTCATCATATTTTTGATGTCCAGGTTAACCCCTGAAGATCTGCAGGAGGGCGCCGTCATTCCACTCAAATATGTGAAACTACAGAACGTCATCAGTCTGACAGTAAGTGCTGCACTGTACAGAAAAATCTCCCATTTCTCTCGCAATTGGTACACATGGTGTGACAGCTGTACATCTCTCAGTTTCTCTCATTCTGTACACATGATGTGACAATTGTACATTTAGCTACCTGTTATTCTGTACACAAGATGTCACAATCGTACATCTAGCTATCTTTCATTCAATATAAAAGATGTGACAGTTGTACATCTTCCCGCTTTTTTCTCGTCCTGTACATAAGTAGTTGTACATCTCCCCACTTTCTCTCATTGTGTACACAAGTAGTTGTATATCTTGCTTTCTCTCATCCTGTACACTAGTATTTGTACATCTCCTAGCTTTCTCTTGTTCTGTACACAAGATGTGATAAATTTACATATCCCAGCTGTCAGTTACAATGCAACAAGGTTTCAGAACTATTTGTCCTGTCTTTCATTCTGAACATTCATTCATTCATTTGTAGTATATCCTTTGCAGAACCTCGCTCCCATAACAAGCTTCCAGAAAACTTCTCGATCACAAGCAAGATGTCCCGAGTCTGATACACCTCATCTGGAGATTATCCGCCACATGCTGCACCCATCTTCTCTTTGGCCTTCCTCTTCCTTTCTTCCCTGGCATATACCCCTCCATTATTGTTCTCTCCAACCTTTCATGACGTTTCAAGTGGCCAAAATATATAAGTTTTCTTGTTTTATCGTCTTTAATAGCCAACCCTCTTCAGTATTCAGCTCTTGAAGTATGGATGCATTTGCTCTTTTCTTTACCCAAGATATTCTTAGAATCCGGCTATAACATTAATATTCAAAGGCATGTATGCGCTATTAAGCTTGTTTAGTAAGTGTTCAGGTCTCACATGTGTATGTTGCAATGGGAAAGACATTAAATGTATGCTCTTAAAAATCTAATTTTTGTAGTTCCATCTGTCCCACTCTATAATTTATTCAGTTGTTTTAGTCTTTGAAGAGCAATAGATGTTTGTCTTTTAATTTCTTTCATTGTGTCACCATTGTTGGTAATCAATGACCCAAGATATTCAAAATTTTCCACCACTTCCAATCTTTCCTCATTAACATGTATTTCTTTCTCCATAGTGGTTTTATCTGTATGTATTTTTGTTTTTTTTTCTGTGTTAAGATATAAGCTGTGATTTTCACTATTTATTTGGGTTTAGATTATTAGGTGTTCTAAACCATTCTGTGATGTGGATAGTGATACTGTATCATCAGCATATCGAATCTCTGGTATTTCATGACCACCGATACTTAGGGCATCATATTGCTCTCTGACATTTCTCATTATATTTTCGGCGTACAGGTTAAACAAATATGGGGACAGCACACAGCCCTGACGGACTCCTTTCTTGGTGTCAAACCAATCTATTGTCTCGCCATCAATTCTAACCGCTGCTTGTTGGTCCAGATAGAGCGTTTTTATGAGGTGTATTGCATGTAATGGAAAGCCCATTTTCCTTATGATTTCCCAAAGTTTCTGATGTTGTACACAGTCAAATGCCTTTGAATAATCCACAAAACATAAGAATAGGTTTACATTAAATTCTCTGCACGTCTCTATTATTAAACACGTTAAGTATACAATCTCTTGTTCCTCTTCCTTATCTAAATCCAGCTTGAACAACGTTAATTTCTTCTTCCATTTTCTTACGAAGTTTCCCCATTATGATTTTCAGTAGAATTTTACTTGCATGATTGATCAGGGCAACAGTTGTGTAAATGGTGCATAATTTCAGGTTGCCCTTCTCTGGTATTGGAATGAAGATAGGAGTTCTCTTCCAATCTTTTGGCCATATACCATATCTTTTTACATAATGTGTGATAGATTTGTATGCTTTCTTCTCCTCCCGCTTTAATTAGTTCAGCTGGTATCTCATCACATCCAGGTGATTTACCATTCTTCAGGTTCATTCTGTACACACAATGTAATTTGTTTTACCTATGTCAAATTGAAACACCATGTACAAACATTGTCTCTTTCTCACATAATTAATTATATATATTCCTGTTGTCTTTCCAACCCTGGGCCAAAAGTTGAATCTTCTGCTTTGTGTTATGATAGAATCACCAAGCTTATGGATAGTACTAGACAGTTAACAGGGAATGAAGAGTTGAGGAGAAGATGTTGCAATGGATAGGTCATACATTGAAAACAACTTGAGAATCCATCCATCATGTGCCATGCTGATAAGCATGGGCGGTCATGTTGAGCCATCTCACTCGATCACCAGAGTCGTGGATCAGCTCTGTGTACCTGTCTCGACCATGCCATGTGGCCAAGCCATCCAGGTATTTACTTCTCAGGCTTCCCCTTGGTCTCTTCCCTTCGTTCTTGCCAGTCGTCATTTCTTCTCATAACATGCCCAAAAACTGTGACTGTCTACGTCTAATGTCTCTAATCAGTTTATGATCGTCATTTGTTTCTTGAAGGACTTGTTCAACAGGTACATAGACCACACAGACATAAACGTATGCCTTTATATGTTTGTCACAGGTACATAGACCACACAGAAATGTTGTACAAACGTATGCCTTTATATGTTTGTCACAAATTTAAGCTCTCACTCACACATGTACAAAAACAAATGCCATGCACACTCATACATACTATGTGTTCTTTGCAGTTTTCTATCTCTGACTCGCATACACGTATACATGTAGATATAAACACACAGACATAAACAGCCACTGACTGTGTTCTCAGATGTTTGTGAAGGACAACCAAGTGGGAGCGGACACTACCAGGATTGACCACCTAGCTCTGATTGGCTCCCGACCAGCTCCACCAACATGGCAGAGTTCAAGAGGGTAAGTTCTTGCACATTCTTTCCAGCGTTTCACAGCAGGTGAATACTTGCACAAGTCACGAGATGTATGTTAGTCAACAGATCATCCTCATTGCACATCGAACCATTCAGTTCATAAGTGCTAGGATACCCTCCTCAGTAAATCCTGCGTGTAGCGGCTAACGACACCAGTCTTGTGTTGGTTTATTCATCTTTGTCTTCCTGCGTAGTGTTCTTGTTTGGCCACACCTCTTTTAACTTGCTGTTCTCACAGTCTAACCATGGCTGTAGATTCCCAGTCATCACTTGGTTCTTGCAAACAACTTACTGCTCATAGAGCATTCAGTATATCAGCCTGGTCCATGGCTCATCCGCCCTCTACAGTAGCCTAAGCTGCAAGCCTGTCAGCCTGCTAATTTTCTTATACGCCCGCATGCCCTGGCACAAAAATGAAACTAATCTTTGCCAACCGCGACCCCTCCAGAGACAGTCACAAGATGTGCTCACCTTTAGTCATGCTGTTTTGTCTATTAGTGTCTCCAGTGTATCTTCTTGTCCCGCCTCATGTTGTTTTGTCTATTAGTGTCTCAGTTTATCTTCTTGTCCCGCCTCATGTTGTTTTGTCTATTAGTGTCTCCAGTTTATCTTCTTGTCCCGCCTCATGTTGTTTTGTCTATTAGTGTCTCCAGTTTATTTTCTTGTCCCGCCTCATGTTGTTTTGTCTATTAGTGTCTCCAGTTTATCTTCTTGTCCCGCCTCATGTTGTTTTGTCTATTAGTGTCTCCAGTTTATCTTCTTGTCCCGCCTCATGTTGTTTTGTCTATTAGTGTCTCCAGTTTATCTTCTTGTCCCGCCTCATGTTGTTTTGTCTATTAGTGTCTCCAGTGTATCTTCTTGTCCCGCCTCATGTTGTTTTGTCTATTAGTGTCTCCAGTGTATCTTCTTGTCCCGCCTCATGTTGTTTTGTCTATTAGTGTCTCCAGTTTATCTTCTTGTCCCGCCTCATGTTGTTTTGTCTATTAGTGTCTCCAGTTTATCTTCTTGTCCCGCCTCATGTTGTTTTGTCTATTAGTGTCTCCAGTTTATCTTCTTGTCCCGCCTCATGTTGTTTTGTCTATTAGTGTCTCCAGTGTATCTTCTTGTCCCGCCTCATGTTGTTTTGTCTATTAGTGTCTCCAGTTTATCTTCTTGTCCCGCCTCATGTTGTTTTGTCTATTAGTGTCTCCAGTTTATCTTCTTGTCCCGCCTCATGTTGTTTTGTCTATTAGTGTCTCCAGTTTATCTTCTTGTCCCGCCTCATGTTGTTTTGTCTATTAGTGTCTCCAGTGTATCTTCTTGTCCCGCCTCATGTTGTTTTGTCTATTAGTGTCTCCAGTTTATCTTCTTGTCCCGCCTCATGTTGTTTTGTCTATTAGTGTCTCCAGTTTATCTTCTTGTCCCGCCTCATGTTGTTTTGTCTATTAGTGTCTCCAGTTTATCTTCTTGTCCCGCCTCATGTTGTATTATCTTCTACATTTTGTCTACTTATCCCATTTGGTTTGGTCCACTCTCTTTGAACTCAAGCCATACATATGCTAACACTTCTGGTGCACTGGACTGAATTTTGTGTGTGGATTAGCTTCTCCTATTACCATTGTTCCTCGCCATCAGGTAAACCCACTCTGACTTGAGAGGTACTTGTAATTTATGTCCCCAAGTCAAGGACAATTAATCAGTATTTTAGTCCAACTGGCCAGTGTCCATTTTATGTACAGGGTGTTTGTAAAGTCTCACTACACTTTGTAGAACACACGTGATGACATCATCCAATTTGTACTACATGAAAAGTGTAGTGAAACTTTACAAACACCTTGTTATTATGATGCACTTTGTCTGCTTGTATCATATTTCCATCGCGCGCGCGTGTGTGTGTGGCATGCTGATTGCTTTAGTGAATCTCCTGGCTGTTTCTTACATTCTCTATTGCACCTTGTCCACATGTCCAATCTTACATTCTCTATTGCACCTTGTCCACAAGTCCAATCTTACATTCTCTATTGCACCTTGTCCACATGTCCAATCTTACATTCTCTATTGCACCTTGTCCACATGTCCAATCTTACATTCTCTATTGCACCTTGTCCACATGTCCAATCTTACATTCTCTATTGCACCTTGTCCACATGTCCAATCTTACATTCTCTTTTGCACCTTGTCCACATGTCCAATCTTACATTCTCTATTGCACCTTGTTCACATGTCCAATCTTACATTCTGTATTGCACCTTGTTCACATGTCCAATCTTACATTCTGTATTGCACCTTGTCCACATGTCCAATCTTACATTCTCTATTGCACCTTGTCCAACCTTACATTCTCTATTGCACCTTGTCCAATCTTACATTCTTTATTGCACCTTGTCCACATGTCCAATCTTACATTCTGTATTGCACCTTGTTCACATGTCCAATCTTACATTCTCTATTGCACCTTGTCGTCCAGTCTTACATTCTCTATTGCACCTTGTCCAATCTTACATTCTCTATTGCACCTTGACCACATGCCCAATCTTACATTCTCTATTGCACCTTGTCCACTTGTTCAATCTTACATTCTCTATTGCACCTTCTCCACATGTCCAACCTTACATTCTCTATTGCACCTTGTCCAATCTTACATTCTCTATTGTACCTTGTCCCATGTTACGTATAATGATTACTTGCTGACAATCAGAAATGTGTCACTCCGGAAGCACGAGGTGTTGCCAACTTTTTTCATTGGCACCTTGCCGTCTTGAAAGATGATAGGTTTGTGCTTCAAAAAGGCATAATAACTTTACCCATGGCGGTAGCGAATGTGACTGCTAAGGCCAATTCGCGCTGTAAATGTTCGTTCACAGTGGGTGCTGTGAACACGTGGTCATTTCCACCATCATGCACCATCTTACGTCTCACACGCTTGGTGTGTGACTTATCTGCAATAATTTTCTCCTTTTTCTTTATTCCATTTCTGATGTTTGCCCTCCATGCAACACGTTCAGCGGTGACTTGCTCCCAATGTGCATTATCAATGCCTGTATCAATCATGTCCCGTTTACACACATCTTTGTATCGTAGTAGAGGCCGACCCTGAGATCTCTTACCCATCTGTAATTCACCAAAAAAGATGTCCTTTGGCTATTCTACCATCATCCATCCTCCTAAGATGTCCTATCCATCTAAGTCTACGAAGAGCATGGAATAAACCGTCACACAACCTGATCTTTCCAATACTTCAGTATTTGTGTGTCTTGCCCTTAATACCAAGAATTTTCGCAGACACCGCATATGAAAGCTGTTTAAATGTTTCGCTTGGTGTGAGTAAGTTGTCCAGGTTTCACTGCCATAAATAAGAGTACTAAGGACACAGGCTTGATAGACAAGGACTTTTGTTTTGGCAGTAAGCTTCCTGTTCTCCCAGAATCTTTTTGCTAACATGTTCATTGTTGTTGCTGCCTTACCAATCCGGATGTTGATTTCCTGATCTAGGGATAATTTGCTATTTACCAATGATCCTAGATATGTAAAAGGAGATGCCTCTCCATAGCACAAAGCCTGGGCTAAAATAAAGAAACCATGTGTTGCCCATGCAGCATGATCCCTCTCTCGGCCTGCCTAGTTCACTCCAGAGGAAAGTTAACACCTATACATCTGGAACAAGACAAGCTGCAGAAGCTGCCGGATCAGCAAAGCAATGCTCTAACTGTCCACCTGTCGGAGCTTCGATCATAGACCAGCTGCCAACCAAGGCTTAGGGCCTGGTTTGCCCTGACATGACATTTTGTCTTTAGGTTGCATTTCCTCGCACCAGGGTAAGGCATGTACCCTCCCAATTGCGCTCTTCCGCCCGAAGCCGTTGGCACAATGTGGGGTGTCGGGTTTGGTAAGCACCGCCCAATGTTCAGCGCTAGCAGAAAGAAGGTAGTACCGTCTACTGTTATACGGTAGCTCAGTCATATCGGACTAAGACCTGACAGTCTGTTGCCAATATTTGTCTACTAATCAGCAATGTGTCTCCTTTGCACAGAATTTGGGAGGTGAAACAATGGGATTGGATTGGTCCCAGTGTTGTCTGGTGTTCTTTGTTGCTTTCACTCTAGATCAGTGGTTCTCAACCGGTGGGGAATTCCCCCCCCCCCCCCCCCCCCCCCCCCCAAGGGGGAATTTAGGGGTTTCCAGGGGAGGAATGAAGATTATTTCAAGATCGTGTTAATACAAGAACGATTACTTGATCTTGTTTTTCCCATCATACTTTATGGTTCTGTACGTCTCACCCTTCTAAAATTCATTTGATAAAGTAAGTAGACCCACAAATCATGTATTATGTGGACGACAAGACTTGTTTTAGTATGTGCTTCCATTATTACATATACTGTGTAGGGACAGAAGGGGGGAAGGCAATTTTTAGGTAGGAAATACAGGGGGGGGGGGGGGGGGGGGGGGGGGAAAGGGGAAGAATGGGAATGATGTTCTGAAAATATGGTGAAGGGGGCCACGGGCCAAATTTTTAGGTAGGAAATACGAAAGGGGGGGGGGGGGGAATGATGTTCTGAAAATATGGTGAAAAGGGGAGGGGGGGGGCACGGGCCAAAAAAGGTTGAGAACCACTGCTCTAGACCTTTGAACTTGACTTTCTTAGCCTCTCAGTAATTTACTGTAGGCTGGACTGTTTATTTGGTGAATATCATTGAGGTGTTTATCATTCAGTTGTTCACATGAATCTTTGGATTGTTTGAGCTGTTTATGTTTGTCATTGAGTTATCCTAAATGCAGTGATAACCATGAACATCTCAAACAATAGTAAACATAAACATCCTGAACGTTTATTTATTATTGAGTTGTTTATGTTTATCATTGTGTTGTTTAACAGGATTGTGTTTATCTTTGTCTGAGATATTTATAATTGAATTGTCTATTCTGACAACTTACATTCTTCTTGTCTTACAGGTGGCAGGGAAAAAGGTGAAAGCCACTGAAAATGATCCATTTGTTTTCTCCTTTGATCAACTATTTTTGTTTAGTGGGTGTATGCCACCTTGTGCTGGTCATGTGACCTTGCAGGGGTACCAGGCGTCTGCTACATGAGAGATCCCGCTGTTTGAAATAAATGATTCTAATAGTCATGGCTGTTTCTATGCTTGCTGGTTCACTGCTTGTTTGTTCATGTGTGTGCTGATGCAGTGATATGTTTGCACATGTGTGTGCTGGTGCAGTGATGTTTGCACGTGTGTGCTGGTGTAGTGATATGTTTGCATATGTGTGCGCTGATGCAGTGATTGTTTGTTCATGTATGTGCTGGTGCAGTGATATGTTTGCACATGTGTGTGCTGATGCAGTGATTGTTTGTTCATGTATGTGCTGGTGCAGTGATATGTTTGCTCATGTGTGTGCTGGTGCAGTGATTGTTTGTTCATGTATGTGCTGGTGCAGTGATGTGTTTGCACATGTGTGCTGATGAAGTGATTGTTTGTTCATGTATGTGCTGGTGCAGTGATTGTTTGTTCATGTATGTGCTGGTGCAGTGATTGTTTGTTCATGTATGTGCTGGTGCAGTGATATGTTTGTTCATGTGTGTGCTGGTGCAGTGATATGTTTGTTCATGTGTGCTGGTGCAGTGATATGTTTGTTCATGTGTATGCAGGTTCACTGCTTGTTTGTTCATGTGTGTACTGGTTCAGTTCATGTTTGTTCACATATCTGCTGGTTCAGTGAAAATATGTTCTCACAGTTGAAGATATAACCTAGGAATACCCAATTGGACATGATTGAAATGTTGGTTAACCTTCTTCTAGGAAAACCTAATGGGACATAATTGAAATGTTAACCCTCTCCTAGGAATACCCAATGGAACATGACTGAAATGTTTGTTAACTCTCTTCCCAGGAATACCCAACAAGGCCAATTTAATTTAGTTAACACAACACCGAAACAAAAGATGTTCATGACACTATTCATTAACATGAACCTTCTCAAACAACACTTTATCATCGTGAACATTTTGCTTTGAGTCAGATATCAAATAAGCTAACATGTTACATTCAAAGAAAAGCAGAATAATGTATGAAACGATGATAACACAAACATTTCCTTGTATATATGCAGACATAAACATCCCCCAGTGGTGAGATTAATAGTCATGAACATGTTTAGAAAAACCAAAGTAACACAAGTACTATTTGTTATGAAGGGCAAGTGAGACATATATCATGTTTGGCTACTTGCATGCTTTCCAATCATTCACATTTCATGCTCTGGAATCTTCAGTGAAAAGTGAACTGAATCTACAATATTCACTGAAAAGTGATCTAAACCTGGGACAATCAGTGAAAAGTGAACTGAATCTAGAACATTCACTGAAAACTAAACTGAATCTAGAATATTCACTGAAAAGTTATCTAAATATGGGACATTCGCTGAAAAGTGATCTAAACCTGAGACATTCACTGAAAGTTTCCTGACACTTTTTAACCCAAACATGTTAATGACAGTTATGCTGCTCATATCTAACCAGTTTCTGAAGGTTGGCAGATCCCACCCACTCTAGTCAATCTTGCTCAAACTTGTGAAGCAGGCAGAGATCTGCAGGCAATGAACTTGTAATGCAGACTGCTAAACTTACAAGTGTAAGAATAGTTCATCACTTTCACACATCAGACAACATGGGACAAGTGGTCCCTGTCGTGGCTATTGGCATGTGAACAAAAGCAACCCACACAAATGACCACTGTCACGTCTCTCAGCCCCGGTCTCTGCTTGATGTATGACTGGCTCTTCCATGTCTGAATCCCAACCATCGCATCATGTGTTCTCTTACTTTTTAATTTGGTCAGAGCTTGCTAAAGAAACCTGACTTCCCTAGTGGCCCTTCCCATGGTGCATTTAGCTTGTTTAAAAGAAATACATCTTAATTTTTTAAAATGATTTTTTCCCCACTTGGTTATTTTCTCTGAAACCTTTTGGATTCAAAGGAGCTAAACACAAGCAGTCATGGAGGTAAGGTCTTCAAAGGCTGTAGATTTTAGTCAAGCATCAAAGAGTCTTCAAAAGCCACATATTTTAGTCAAGCATCAAAGAGATAGGGTCTTCAAAGACCAAAGATTCCATCCACACATCAAAGAGATATGGTCTTCAAAAGCCATAGATTTTAGTCAAGCATCAAAGAAATATGGTCTTCAAGGACCAAGGATTCCATACACACAACAAAGAGATAAGGTCTTCAAAGATCGAGGATTCCATCCACACATCTAAGACACAGGGTCTTCAAAGGATGAAGATTCCTGCCATACATCAATTAACTTGTATGAATGCATATGTGCATGACCAGCCAAACCCATGGCAAATGTACGTGAATATATGTGGTGAGATTTATGACAATGTTAAATATTGGACCCCAAGTTTAGACAACTGGTAAACATAAGCAGGGATATGACCTGATATCAACAGAAAACATCTTGAAGGTCTCAACAGCTGGATATCAACAACCCAACACAACAATCCAGTAACCACAGTCACACACTACTGAGCGGTTTCACCTTTGTTGTTTGTCCATCAAGAATGATGATGACCATTCATTTCATCCAGTGGGGTTGAAAGTATGGAGCCGTAAGTTGTAAGATGGCTGGTAAAGCTTAGTTTGGCTCAAAATGTTCTTTGACAATGTGGGCAAAGAATGCTTGACATTACAGGAGGAGGATCTCCTGCAGTGGTTTTTCTGTCCAGCATTTTCTTCACAGCTCTTGCAGTCCTGTTTGCTTCACAAGTGACTATACCCTTGTGTAATGATGTACGCCACAAATTTTGGTCTTTGGCAGCAGTCTCCCAAGTGTCATGATGAATTCCAAAAGCTTTTAGTGAGATCTTCAGTGTCTTTAAAACGTTTCCTCTGACCGCAGTGGAAGCGTTTCCCACAACACAGCTCGCCGTAAAAAATTTGATTAGGGAGCCTGTGATCTGGCATGTGAGTCAAGTGACCAGCACAGCAAATCTAATTCTTCATTAGTAGAGTGTGGGTACTGGGCATGGATGCTCTTTCTAGAACTTCAGTGTCAGGGATCTTGTCTTGCCAATGTAATCTTAAATAGCTTCCTAAGGTAGACCGTGGAAGTGGTTTAATTTCCTAGCGTGTCACTGGTAAACAGTAAGTTTCAACTTTACTGGCTATTTCGATGTCTGTGACCAGTTCCATTCCTCTGACAAGTCATCAACCTTGTTTAACACCTGGTGTGTTGGAGTGTTGCCATGTCCTCCTTTCAACACTGATGGTGTCAGGTCATACCAGCCATACTCCAAATGCATGTGAGCCAGTTGGATCATCCCGACTCGACAGCTCAAAACAGAACACTTGAAATGGAGCACTAAGACAGGTTTTAGAGTTAGCAGCATCTCTTTTTAAGGATGCTGCAATCAACCCCAGCATGTACTGGCTGTTGGTAATTGACCAACTACTGAATGTAAACTTGCCAAGAGATCATTTACAGCCAAAAATGCTAGAGTTGACTGCAACGTCCTGTAAAGGATATGCAACTAATTTCTTCTTCTTCTGCATTTGTCTGGAATGTTGTTTTAGACATATTGCCTGTTTACAGCAGAGCTGCGATACTTGCGCCTTTTGGCTGGGTTAACCTTCCCAGGGTGCAACTAACTAACTGTGATTAACAAGACATTTTTGTGTTCAATAGTTTGTCATTGTTCTCTGAACAGCCGACACCCATACCACCAAAAACAATGCAAAGTCATCTGCACCCAAACTGCCTGCGGTTGACTTCTAACCCATAACCCAGTCTGCTGGGGAATCATGCTGGGGAAACTGCCGTTTGTAATTTCTTGGCATGTTTACGTTCAGTAGTTTGCCATTACTTTCTGAAAGACCGGCACTAATACCCGAGTCATAACCAACGCAAGATAGTCTGCTTCAAAGTAGCCCGCAGGATTTACAAATGGTGCTGTAACATCTTGCCACAGTGTCGGCTCAAGAGAAAACGAATAAATGAACAAACAATTTCCAGTGGTAACCGACTGAGCACACAGACCTGACTACCATTCTGTCATTGTTGTCTCTCAATATTCACACATTGATTCACTCTTACAGATTCACTGTGATATCTCATATAAGGTTAATGATAACCAATAACTGTAATGATAACAGCATTTGACAACATGGGCAGTATACAAAAACAATTACTAGATTACCAATTAATAATGATCATCATAATATTACTGGTAATGCAAGAAGCTGGCCATAAGTTTTACCCTATGAAGGAGTAACAGGAGATGGTAGATGGGAGGAACATTCAAAGCTCCTCATATTTGCCTTGAATGTGTCAAGCATGCATTTATTTCTTCAGCGGGTTTCCCCACAACGGTGCATGGTGTAAAAATACTCTATAACCTGGAAACTGTTTGTTATTGGAACAATTTGTCAAAAGAATGGAGAAGTCAGAGGCCAGGGTTGTGATAAAATTCCTGCTATTACAAGGAAAACACCTACAGAAAGTACAGAGAGATGGAACCAGTGTTTCATGATTCCTGCTCTTTGTAACCATAAAACAAAACTGGTGTAGAGAGTTTAAACATGGCTGCTCAAATGTAGCCAATCTGCCAAGATCTAGAAGTTAATTCTCAGAATGCAGCGACGGAAATATAGCAAGAGGGAAGAAAACCATTGACCAGCATTGAAAAATGATACATACGGAGATAACTAGTCCCATAGAACTGAATGAAAATTAGTTCATAGAATTTTCCGCAGCAGAAAGAACATGTGAAAAGTATGTGCCTGCTGGGTTCAGCACTTGTTGACACATGAACAAAAGCAACTGAAGGAAGATCGCTGTCAGCAGCTGCACAAAGAGTGCCAGTCAGGAAACTTGTTGACCACCATTGTGGCAGTAGCTGAGTTTTGGGTTCACCATTATGACCCTCAATTCCAAATGTCCAACATGCAATGGTAAACTCCAGTCTCCCCAAAGGCTTGTTAATATGAGAGCACACACACCTGCAGAAAAAGTTATGCTGACGGAGTTTGGGATGCTAAAAGTGTCTTATTGAAGATTATCTGCAACATGGTTAATGGATAGCACAACACAAATCTGATCAAGCTAAAAAGGCTGTAACCAGAAAATCAGGGATTGCATTAACCTAAAATCTTCCCTTGATTCAAGACGACATGCCCTCTCACAAAGCACAACATGTACAGTCATGTATTTGAATACTGAGATTCTACCACACCAACCCTCTTCTCCAGATTTGTCTATATCAAACTCTGTTCTTATCCAAATTCTAAAAATGAAGCTCAAAGGAAAAAACAAATCATACAATAACAGGTTTAATTAGAAAAACAGCATGTTCTATCCCAGGGTCTTTCCAATATCAAAGATAACCTAAGTATATCAATTCAAATGGTGGCTAAAATGAAAAGGAATAATGTACAAAATTTCCACTTCTCTGTGACATTTCCTTTGTTGTAAGGGGAAAGACTTATGACCAGCCAGATTCGGGAAAATATACAATAAAGCAGGACAGAAGAGTGTCTTGTATTCTAAATTACATTTTTAAAGACAGAGATTTTATTTAACTTCCTAATTCATTTGTAACAGCAAAAATGTACTTCTTGAATCAAATAGTCATTCAGAGTGAAAAAAAAACAACACACACACACAAGTTACCACACATGCAAACACAACCCATTCAATAACATGAACTTTCCCTAACTTCAGTCAGAAGAACCACCTTACAAATGATTACAATCAACTGGTATGACAAGACAAGAATAGAACTTTTGACAACATGCAGTTTCTCCATTGCTCTCCCAACATGCACACACAAATGGACTTGACCACGATTTCCCCAAATGTTGTCGCTGGGTTTGTGGCTTCAACTGTTGCCCACTATCAGTTTTTACAATCTTAAGACGAGATCAAACCACTTCATATTTGTCCACGTAGAATAAGATTTCAGATGAAAATTTTTCCACTCCACCACCTTCAGTTTGCTGCACCTCATCAACCTAAAATGTACAAAATAGAAATAAATGAATAATTTTATAATGAAAGTCAGCTGTTATAAAACTGAAACAGCTCAACAATTATATAATGAAAGTCAGCTGTTATAAAACTGAAACAGCTCAACAATTATATAATGAAAATCAGCTGTTATAAAACAGAAACACTTCAACAATAGTATAATAAAGTAAGCTGTTATAAAACAGAAATAAATCAACAATTCTATAATAAAGTCAGCTATTATAAAATAGAAACAAAGGCTGGAAAACTAACTGCTAATGCTTCACTATGTTTGAACAAGCGTCTATTGTTTAGTGAGGGGATTAGTTTAGTGAGTCAGGTCTTAGTCAGACAACCTGCTTTCTGTCAGCGCCGAATGTTGGGCGGCGCTTACCAAACCCGACACCCCACATTGTGCCAACGGCTTCGGGCGGAAGAGCGCAATTGGGAGGGTACTAGCCTTATCCTGGTGCGAGGAAATGCAACCCAAAGACAAGATAAGTCATGGCAGGGCAGACCAGGCCCTAAGCCTTGGTTGGCAGCTGGTCTAGGATCGAAGCTCCGACAGGCGGACAGTTAGAGCATTGCTTTGCTGATCCGGCAGCTTCTGCAGTTTGTCTTGTTCCAGATGTATAGGTGTTAACTTTCCTCTGGAGTGAACTAGGCAGGCCGAGAGAGGGATCATGCTGCATGGGCAACACATGGTTTCTTTATTTTAGCCCAGGCTTTGTGCTATGGAGAGGCAATAACTCCATCCCTGGTCTTAACCAGTCTCGGAATCAAAGTGAGAGGCAACTGTTACGGGTTATAAGTCCACAAGAACAAGGGAGATCGGAGCGACTGCAACAACTATAGGGGTATCTCACTTCTGTGTATTGTTGGGAAAGTATTTGCCAGAATTGTCCTGCGCAGACTTCAAGTCCTGGGAGATCAAGTCTACCCCGAATCACAGTGCGGCTTCCGTCAGAACCGGTCTACCATTGATATGATATTCTCATTGCGACAGATGCAAGAAAAATGCCGGGAACAAAATCAGCCACTGTTTATTGCCTTCATCGACCTCACAAAGGCATTCGATTTGGTCAGTCATGAGGGTCTGTTCAAAGCACTAAAGAAGATTGGCTGTCCACCAACTCTTCTGTCCATTGTGGAATCGTTCCACACAGGCATGAAGGGTATAATCAAGTTTGATGGCTCAACTTCAGAAGAGTTTGAAATCAAGAGTGGAGTTAAGCAAGGTTGTGTACTAGCCCCACCCTCTTTGGGATATACTTTTCACTTCTACTGAAATATGCCTTTCGTGATCAGGATGACGGTATATACATTCACTCATGCTCAGATGGTGGCCTCTATAATGCTCAGAGATTGAAGGCCAAGACCAAAATTAGCAAAGTACTAATCAGAGAGTTGCTTTTTGCGGATGATGCTGCGATTACGACCCACTCTGAGGAAGAATTACATCACCTACTATCTGCATTCTCCAATGCTTGTTCTGAATTTGGTTTAACAATTAACAAAAAGAAGACACAGATTCAAGGTACAAGGTGCACATGGTGAACCATCAATCTTTATTGACGACGCCGAACTGGAGATAGTAGACCATTTTACATATCTTGGATCAGAGGTAAATAGCAAATTATCCCTCGATCAGGAAATCAACATCAGGATTGGCAAGGCAGCAACAACAATGAACATGTTAGCAAAAAGAGTCTGGGAGAACAGGAAGCTTACTGCCAAAACAAAAGTCCTCGTCTACCAAGCCTGTGTCCTTAGTACTCTTCTTTATGGCAGTGAAACCTGGACAACTTACTCACGCCAAGAGAAACGTTTAAACAGCTTTCATATGCGGTGTCTGCGAAGAATACTTGTATTAAGTGGCAAGACAAAATCACAAATACTGAAGTATTGGAAAGATCAGGTTGTGTGACGGTGTATTCCATGCTCAGTCTTCGTAGACTTAGATGGATAGGACACGTTAGGAGGATGGATGATGGTAGAATACCAAAGGACATCTTTTTTGGTGAATTACAGACGGGTAGGAGATCTCAGGGTCGGCCTCTACTACGATACAAAGATGTGTGTAAGCGGGACATGATTGATACAGGCATTGATAATGCACATGGGAGCACATCGCCGCTGAACGTGTTGCATGGAGGGCAACTATCAGAAATGGAATAAAGACAAAGGAGAAAATGATTGCAGATAAAGCACACACAGAGCGTGAGAGACGTAAGATGGTGCAAAATGGTGGAAATGACCATGTTTTCACATGCACCTACTGTGGGCAAACATTTGCAGCAAGAATTGGCCTTACCAGCCACACTCGCCACCGCCATGGATCGTAGTTATTGCCATATGACAGTTATTAAGCCTTTTTGAAGCACAATGTACCAAACTATCGTCTGTCAAGACGGAAAGGTGCCAATGACCAATGATGAGTTTAGTGAAGCGTTAGCAATTAGACGGTTTTCAGTCGGTTTTGTGCAAACAGAAAGAGTTTGTGTTAAGTTTCAAATTACCGTGGGGATAACAGATGTTCCACATTCATTCAATACCTGTGACTATGTGTTTAATTGTTCAGCTGAAGTATTATTCATTTATTCACTTCACATGATACACAACTCTGCAGTATGTACCTGATGAGATGCAGCAAAATATTCCAGGCAATAAATCGTGCAACATAGTGTTTGTGGCTTTTGTACGAGAATATACTGTTTTGAATATTTTTCTTATTGACCAGAGGAGTATATCATTCTTTTATGTTGTTAAAATTAATTGATCAGAGGAGTATATCATTCTTTTATGTTGTTAAAAATTGATCAGAGATCATATCATCCTTTTATGTTGTTAAAATCCACTCTGTAAAAGATACCTGGTCTGCTCAAGCAAGAAGCGGACACATTACATCTAAGCCACTCCACTCCCTGTAGGAGAGAAACTCCACTCTCTGTAGGAAAGAGAAGGAAAACAAGCCATAAACATACAGCATGTTTCCCCAAGCTCCAGCTACATACTGTGATATCACAAAAGGACAGTTTGGACACGTTACATCTAAGCCACTACACTCCCTGTAGAAGAGAGAAAGACAACAACGTACAGTGTTTCCTCAAGCTTCAGCTACATACCGTGATATCACAAAAGGACCGCTTGGACACGAAACTGACGGTGACAGGGAAGAAGTCATCAGGCTGGCCGTTGATGGTAAACTCCATGCTGCCAGATTTGTTTGTTGCGTCTATGAAAGGCAGCCGCCACTGCAGCGTGCGCTTCAGACTGTCGTAGTAGTGCTCTCCATCACACTCGCTGACGACTGGAGCACCAACGCCACTTCTACAATCATACAGAAACATGGGAGGCATTAAAACATCAACGCCACTTCTACAATCATACAGAAACATGGGAGGCATTAAAACAATGGCACTTCTACAATCATACAGAAATATGGGAGGCATTAAAACATCAACGCCACTTCTAGTCATACAGAAATATGGGAGGTATTAAAACAACGTCACTTTTACAATCATACAGAAATATGGGAGGCATTAAAACATCAACGCCACTTCTAGTCATACAGAAACATGGGAGGCATTAAAACATCAACGCCACTTCCACAATCATACAGAAACATGGGAGGCATTAAAACATCAACGCCACTTCCACAATCATACAGAAACATGGGAGGCATTAAAACATCAATGCCACTTCTACAATCATACAGAAACATGGGAGGCATTAAAACATCAATGCCACTTCTACAATCATACAGAAACATGGGAGGCATTAAAACATCAATGCCACTTCTACAATCATACAGAAACATGGGAGGCATTAAAACATCAACGCCACTTCTACAATCATACAGAAACATGGGAGGCATTAAAACATCAACGCCACTTCTACAGTCATACAGAAATATGGGAGGTATTAAAAACGTCACTTTTACAATCATACAGAAATATGGGAGGCATTAGAACGCCACTTCTACAATCATACAGAACATGGGAGGCATTAAAACAATGCCACTTCTACAATCATACAGAAACATGGGAGGCATTAAAACATCAACGCCACTTCTACAATCATACAGAAACATGGGAGGCATTAAAACATCAACGCCACTTCTACAATCATACAGAAACATGGGAGGCATTAAAACATCAACGCCACTTCTACAGTCATACAGAAATATGGGAGGTATTAAAAACGTCACTTTTACAATCATACAGAAATATGGGAGGCATTAGAACGCCACTTCTACAATCATACAGAAACAAGGGAGGCATTAAAACAATGCCACTTCTACAATCATATAGAAACATGGGAGGCATTAAAACATCAATGCCACTTCTACAATCATACAGAAATATGGGAGGTATTAAAACGTCACTTCTACAATCATACAGAAATATGGGAGGCATTAGAACGCCACTTCTACAATCATACAGAAATACGGGAGGCATTAAAACAACGTGCAATATACTTCTGTACAAATGAAGGACTTTAGCTTTGAACTCACATAGTCCATACATATGCTACTATTTCTAGTAGTTGCCACTACTGGGAGTGCAGTGGGCTGATTTTGCTTGTGGATTAGCTTTCCCTCTTACCAGTGCCCCTTGCCATCAGGTGAATGCACCCCGACTTCTGAGGTACTTTATTTCACACTTCAGAGGTCACAGATTGTGAGAATTGTATGGATACTTTGCCCTGGCCATGCGAGGGTATGGGAGAATGAACAGGCTGATAGGCTAGCAGAGAATGCACTTCTTGGTGGTATCTTGCCTATGGACAAGGGGGAGGTAGTCATGCGCTTGTGGGACCAGGTGGAGAAGGCGGAGGAACAGATTGAGAACCCATATGTGGAAAGAATGAGATTGCGGGGGATCGGCAGGGGTTCTGGAAGAATCTCAAAACTGAGAGGGAAGACCAGGAGAACGTTTATTCAGATAGAGGTGGGAACGATTAGTAGTATGACTCTTCGCTGGCTGTTGAACGAGTGGATGGAGCACATATGGGAATGTCCTGAGTGCAGTGATGTCAGTTCTTAACTCAACTCAACTCCATCCCCAAGTCAAGGACAAGAAGTCAACAAATTAAGGATAATAATGAACATGATCCTGTAGGAAACAGTGGATTGTTGAATGGTTCCTTGGTTGTCAATCCTCAGTAAGTCCGATGTATTGGGGTTCAGACTGTCTAGACTCCAAAATGGGCTTGCAAGTATCACAGTCGAGGTTGGTGTGGAGAATTCACCCATCCTAGTACCAAAGTTCCATCTACAGGGGAATTGTGCTGCACACCTCTCCTTCCCTTCCCCAAGCCCAGAATACAGCACTGTCAGACCAGTACTGGGACTTCACGTATGTGGAGAGGAATATCAGGATGTGACCAGGCAGTGATTCAGCCCAGCATCCACACACTTAGCTAGTTAGCTAGTTTGTTATCTGCTGGAGTATCCCCCTCGCACTCTGGACATATCCCTAGATGCTCAGATCCTCCCAACATATCCATCAGCATCCGGCGACTAATAGTGCCAGTTCTGTTGGTGGACGAGACCCCTCATTCTCCTGATGTACCTCGCGTGAACTCACTATAAACAGCAGCATAACTTCTGTTATATAACGCAACTATTGGAGGTGAGGTCATCATTTGGTGATGGCAGATACAAGTCTTAGTGTGCTCACAGATTTCAATTGACATTGTCTAGTGTGCCCTCTGATCTCTACTTCTTTTTCTTCCCCTGCCACGAGTTGCAATCATCATCCGTGAGTTTATATTTGTCTATTATGGAATATCAAAGCACTCTGGGTAGCAGAACAACTGACATTTCTGAACTCACGGACTGTAACAATTTACAAGCCGTAACACAACTTACAGACTGTAACAATTACAAGCCGTAACACAACTTACAGACTGTAACAATTTACAAGCCGTAACACAACTTACAGACTGTAACAATTTACAAGCCGTAACACAACTTACAGACTGTAACAATTTACAAGCCGTAACACAACTTACAGACTGTAACAATTTACAAGCCGTAAACACAACTTACAGACTGTAACAATTTACCAAGCCGTAACACAAACTTACAGACTGTAACAATTTACAAGCCGTAACACAACTTACAGACTGTAACAATTTACAAGCCGTAACACAACTTACAGACTGTAACAATTTACAAGCCGTAACACAACTTACAGACTGTAACAATTTACAAGCCGTAACACAACTTACAGACTGTAACAATTTACAAGCCGTAACACAACTTACAGACTGTAGACAATTTACAAGCCGTAACACAACTTACAGACTGTAACAATTTACAAGCCGTAACACAACTTACAGACTGTAACAATTTACAAGCGTAACACAACTTACAGGACTGTAACAATTTACAAGCCGTAACACAACTTACAGACTGTAACAATTTACCAAGCCGTAACACAACTTACAGACTGTAACAATTTACAAACCGTAACACAACTTACAGACTGTAACAATTTACAAGCCGTAACACAACTTACAGACTGTAACAATTTACAAGCCGTAACACAACTTACAGACTGTAACAATTTACAAACCGTAACACAACTTACAGACTGTAACAATTTACAAGCCGTAACACAACTTACAGACTGTAACAATTTACAAACCGTAACACAACTTACAGACTGTAACAATTTACAAAGCCGTAACACAACTTACAGACTGTAACAATTTACAAGCCGTAACACAACTTACAGACTGTAACAATTTACAAGCCGTAACACAACTTACAGACTGTAACAATTTACAAACCGTAACACAACTTACAGACTGTAACAATTTACAAGCCGTAACACAACTTACAGACTGTAACAATTTACAAACCGTAACACAACTTACAGACTGTAACAATTTACAAACCGTACACAACTTACAGACTGTAACAATTTACAAACCGTAACACAACTTACAGACTGTAACAATTTACAAACCGTAACACAACTTACAGACTGTAACAATTTACAAACCGTAACACAACTTACAGACTGTAACAATTTACAAACCGTAACACAACTTACAGACTGTAACAATTTACAAACCGTAACACAACTTACAGACTGTAACAATTTACAAGCCGTAACACAACTTACAGACTGTAACAATTTACAAACCGTAACACAACTTACAGACTGTAACAATTTACAAACCATAACACAACTTACAGACTGTAACAATTTACAAGCCGGTAACACAACTTACAGACTGTAACAATTTACAAGCCGTAACACAACTTACAGACTGTAACAATTTACAAGCCGTTAAAACAACTTACAGACTGTAACAATTTACTAACAGCAGCGTAACTTATGGACTTAATTTACAAACAGTATGTTGTTGTTGTAAACAGTAACACAATTCACGGACTGTAACAATTTATAAACAGGAACACAACTTACGGACTGTAACAATGTAAAAACATTAACACAACTTACGGACTGTAACAATGTAAAAACATTAACACAACTTACGGACTAACAATATATAAACAGTAACACAACTTGCTCCGTGGCGAAGAGGTTACGGACGCAGTTTGTGATCCTGCATATCCGCATTCGAAACACAGCTGCACGCGATTTGGCAGCAGACCACATTGCATTGGCTTTTTTACGACATGGTATGGGTGCTGGTCGTTCAGAAAGCAATGGCAAACTACTGAACGTAAACATGCCAAGCGAACACAACAGCAACAAATGCTGGTATTGACAGCGATGTCCTGTAAAGGATACGCAACTTTTTTAAACACAACTTGCAGACTGTGACAATTTATAAACAGTAACACAACTTGTGGTCTGTAACAATTTATAAACAGTACCACAACTTGTGGACTGTAACAATTTATAAACAGTAATACAACTTGTGGACTGTAACAATTTATAAACAGTACCACAACTTGTGGACTGTAACAATTTATAAACAGTAATACAACTTGCAGACAGCATTAACTTGGGGACTGTAACAATTTATAAACAGTTTGGAGCCCATAGGGGAAACACAGAGCAGTAACACTGTAACCTATCACATATCATGAGAGGCACTAAGAATGGTTGGCCCAAGTGAGACTGCCTACCTGATCCTATAGAACACTTAGCTGCAATACCCAACCAATCATGAACCAGTCTACAAAGGGCTGGGTGTTAATTGGTGGAGAGCCTTTGCTTCATTGGGCATGAAAGGTAATATAAGAAGAGGAAAGCAACTTATAAATAGTAATACAACTTAACAGCAATGTAACTCACAGACAGTAACAACTTACGGACAAGGGATGTTAATCTGAACATCCTGCAGCTCCAGATTCTCTTGTTCGAGTTCATATTCAATGTTGACTTCTCCGTTCTCATTAGGCCAGCAATTGACTGTTGATGAGGAGGACAACATTATTTTCTACAGGCAAGCCTTGTTCATATATTTCAGCTGAGACAGAAATGCAACTACATGCTGTGTCAATAGCTTAATGTGAACCACAAAGGCTGTGTCAATAGCTTAATATGACCACAAAGGTTGTGTCAATAACTTAATGTGAACCACAAAGAGTGTGTCAATAACTTAATGTGAACCACAAAGGTTGTGTCAATAACTTAATGTGAACCACAAAGGTTGTGTCAATAACTTAATGTGAACCACAAAGGTTGTGTCAATAACTTAATGTGAACCACAAAGGTTGTGTCAATAACTTAATGTGAACCACAAAGGTTGTGTCAATAACTTAATGTGAACCACAAAGGTTTGTGTCAATAACATAATGTGGGCCACAAAGACTGTGTCAATAACTTAATGTGGGCCACAAAGACTGTGTCAATAACTTAATGTGGGCCATAAAGCTGTGTCAATAACATAATGTGGGCCACAAAGACTGTGTCAATAACATAATGTGGGCCACAAAGACTGTGTCAATAACATAATGTGGGCCACAAAGACTGTGTCAATAACATAATGTGGGCCACAAAGACTGTGTCAATAACTTAATGTGGGCCACAAAGACTGTGTCAATAACTTAATGTGGGCCATAAAGGCTGTGTCAATAACATAATGTGGGCCACAAAGACTGTGTCAATAACATAATGTGGGCCACAAAGACTGTGTCAATAACATAATGTGGGCCACAAAGACTGTGTCAATAACTTAATGTGGGCCACAAAGACTGTGTCAATAACTTAATGTGGGCCATAAAGGCTGTGTCAATAACATAATGTGGGCCACAAAGACTGTGTAAATAACATAATGTGGGCCACAAAGACTGTGTCAATAACATAATGTGGGCCACAAAGACTGTCAATAACATAATGTGGGCCACAAAGACTATGTCAATAACATATTGTGGGCCACAAAGACTGTGTCAATAACATAATGTGGGCCACAAAGACTGTGTCAATAACATAATGTGGGCCATAAAGGCTGTGTCAATAACTTAATGTGGGCCACAAAGGACTGTGTCAATAACTTAATGTGAACCACAAAGGTTGTGTCAATAACTTAATGTCAATCACAAAGGTTGTGTCAATAACTTAATGTCAACCACAAAGGTTGTGTCAATAACTTAATGTCAACCACAAAGGTTGTGTCAATAACATAATGTGGGCCACAAAGGACTGTGTCAATAACATAATGTGGGCCACAAAGACTGTGTCAATAACATAATGTGGGCCACAAAGACTGTGTCAATAACATAATGTGGGCCACAAAGACTGTGTCAATAACATAATGTGGGCCACAAAGACTGTGTCAATAACTTAATGTGGGCCATAAAGGCTGTGTCAATAACATAATGTGGGCCACAAAGACTGTATCAATAACATAATGTGGGCCACAAAGACTGTGTCAATAACTTAATGTGGGCCATAAAGGCTGTGTCAATAACATAATGTGGGCCACAAAGACTGTGTCAATAACATAATGCGGGCCACAAAGATTGTGTCAATAACATAATGTGGACCATAAAGGCTGAGTCAATAACTTAATGTGGGCCACAAAGACTGTGTCAATAACTTAATGTGAACCACAAAGGTTGTGTCAATAACTTAATGTCAATCACAAAGGTTGTGTCAATAACTTAATGTCAACCACAAAGGTTGTTGTCAATAACTTAATGTCAACCACAAAGGTTGTGTCAATAACTTAATGTCAACCACAAAGGTTGTGTCAATAACTTAATGTCAACCACAAAGGCTGTGTCAATAACTCAATGTCAATCACAAAGGTTGTGTCAATAACTTCATGTCAACCACAAAGGTTGTGTCAATAACCTAATGTCAACCACAAAGGCTGTGTCAATAACTTAATGTCAACCACAAAGGTTGTGTCAATAACTTAATATCAACCACAAAGGCTGTGTCAATAACTCAATGTCAATCACAAAGGTTGTGTCAATAACTTAATGTCAACCACAAAGGTTGTGTCAATAACTTAATGTCAACCACAAAGGTTGTGTCAATAACTTAATGTCAACCACAAAGGTTGTGTCAATAACTTAATGTCAACCACAAAGGTTGTGTCAATAACTCAATGTCAACCACAAAGGTTGTGTCAATAACTCAATGTCAATCACAAAGGTTGTGTCAATAACTCAATGTCAACCACAAAGGCTAAGTCAATGTGATAAAACCTGCTACAGAGCAAGCATGACATGAGGCTTCTGATCATCAGAAGTTGTCCCTTTTTTCTCAGAATGTTTCTGCCCTTTATTTCTCGACATTCTCAGGGGACGAGCCCATCAGGGTAATGACTCTGGGTGTCTTTCTCCTGTTGTATTTGAACCATGTTTCGAGACATTCATTCTTTGCGTTGTTTTCGTCTTTGTCCCTAGGGGCTACCCCCAAGCCACCCTTCCTCTGGGAGAAGACTCTTGTGCATCCGGTGCTTCGTGCCTTTACACAAGTGGGTGGACTAGCTGACACCTACAGCTGTGTATAAACTAGCTGACTGACAGCTACTGCTGTGTATAAACTAGCTGACTGACACCTACTGCTGTGTATAAACTAGCTGACTGACACCTACATCTGTGTATAAACTAGCTGACACCTACAGCTGTGTATAAACTAGCTGACTGACAGCTACTGCTGTGTATAAACTAGCTGACTGACACCTACATCTGTGTATAAACTAGCTGACTGACACCTACATCTGTGTATAAACTAGCTGACTGACACCTACATCTGTGTATAAACTAGCTGACACCTACAGCTGTGTATAAACTAGCTGACACCTACAGCTGTGTATAAACTAGCTGACACCTACACCTGTGTATAAACTAGCTGACACCTACAGCTGTGTATAAACTAGCTGACTGACACCTACATCTGTGTATAAACTAGCTGACTGACACCTACTGCTGTGTATAAACTAGCTGACTGACACCTACATCTGTGTATCTTCTTCTTCTTTCTTCGTTCATCCGGAGTTTTTTTTCCGGATGTGATTGCGTTGTGCCTGTTTACAGCAGAGCTGCGTTCTTGCGCCGTTAGGCCGACACATCCGACTTCTGCGGGCATTTGTTGACCGGGTTAACCTTCCCGGGGTTTCTTAGGACGTTTGACTCTCACTGTTGTGGTGTTACCCCCATCCCAGCTGGTCCATATAGAACAGCCAAAGATCCTGGTCAGCCCTCAAGGGAAGGCAGGGGCAGACCATGGGCATTCCCCGCCATCCAAGGAGGCTTCCATACTTGCAGAGCCGATACATAGCGCTCTGGTACTGGGCTCACCCAAGGAATCGTCACGTCCTGCACATGGCTGCTTAGCCTCACTTCCGTATATTGGGCCTTCCGTTCACCATAGGCTGTTCTTCCGGAAACCAGAAGTATGCAGTCTGCAGATGACATCCACACAGTGAGCTTTCGATTCGGACTTTCCATGTAATGGATTTGCTATCCAAGCAATATTCCATTTCGTGCCACTGGGACACTTTTCCACCTTTTATGAAGCCCACACAGCGAGCTTTCGATTTGGACTTTCCACATAATGGATTTGCTATCCAAGCAATATTCCATTTCATGCCTCTGGGTCTTCATGCACCTTTAAATGTCAACCTGTATGTAGTTTAAGTAAGCTGCGGTTTTAGCTTGTTGATATCTCCATAGTGCTTGTCCTCAAATGAAGCAGGTGTGGGCCAAAATATCTTTCTCTGTTCTGCATACGTTGGGCAATCCTGCAGCAAATGTTTTGCTGTCATTTTTCCAGTTCTACAATTACATTCATCGGTATCTCCTATCTTTAGTTTATTGAACAAGTGGTATTTCAGCCTGTTATGTCCTGTGCGGAGTCTGAAGATTGCTACTTGTTCTCTTCGGTCGAGTTTGTAATATGCATCATCCGTATGGTGGCCTACATGCTCTGATTCCCATTTGGTTCTATAAGTGCTTTTTATCAACCTCTTTGCCTCATTATAGGTTATGTCTATGTCAGGTTGTGGGTAGTCGTCCGCCCTCTTTTGCCAGTCTGTCAGCCTCTTCGTTTCCAGGTATACTGCAATGTGATGGGATCCACTGTATTACAACTTTTTTGGATTTCTGGCATAGACCATGGAGTGCTGCTCTTAGGTCAGTTAGTTCTGTGCTGTTATTGCTCTTCAGTATTGAGACAGCTGACTTTGCATCTGTGAAGATAGCTATTTGCTTCTCTTTATTTTCCTCCATCAGGAGCATTTCTGCTGCAGTTTTCAGAGCCTCTACCTCTGCTTTGAAGTTACTTGAAAATTTTCCAGTTGCCATTGAATGTGCTTTTTTCACTCCATTTTTTAAATTAAGGAGAATTCCTCCTCCTCCATTTTTAATTGAATCTTTGGCTGATCCATCTGTATATGCATGGGTCCAATTGCTGCTTGGGTAATGTTCTTTTATGTAGTTTAGGGTTATTTTTCTTCTTTCGATTTCATTCTGAGTGTTCTTTTTCTCAATACCAGGAATGTTTTCTATCATCTCAGGCAGTTGCTGCTGTCTCCAAGATGGGAAGTTGTGTGCATTGTAAATGGGCTTGACTGTTGATATGTTAAGTATGGGATCTGCCCTAATCTTTCGTTTTGCAGTTTCTACAAAGTTGCTACGCTTCAGTCTTCCTTTCCAAAACCATTAAACCTGTTATACATAGGGTGGTCTGTCAATCTTCTAAATTTTTCTGCTTGTTGCTGGCTCTGCTATCTCTTTGTCCTGCATTGGCTGTAAACAAGTGATCTTTTCTAGTTCATTAATAGGCGTTGTCTTCAGGCTTCCAGTTATGATTCGCATTCCTTGGTTTTGGACTCTACTTATTTTGCTAAAGTTTGACTTAGCTGCTGTTGCCCAAGCTGCAATGCCATATTCCAGTACTGGCCTCACCCGTCCAGTATATAACTTCTTGAGAACTTTCTCATCTGCTCCCCACGTTGTACCAGCAAGCTTTTTCATGATTGCCATTCTCTGCCTTGCTCTTGTTAGATTTTCTCAACTTGTGTTTTCCATGTCAGGCGACGATTCAAAGGTGACTCCTAGATAGTTTGGATTTTCTCATGGCGCAATATTTTTTCAATCAATACCAGCTTAAAGGGTTTCGAGTTTTTTTTGAGAGGATAACACTGTGCTTGTTGTTTTCTCCTCACTTATCTTCACAGCTGTGATAAACTAGCTGACTGACAGCTACTGCTGTGTATAAACTAGCTGACTGACACCTACATCTGTGTATAAACTAGCTGACTGACACCTACATCTGTGTATAAACTAGCTGACTGACACCTACATCTGTGTATAAACTAGCTGACACCTACATCTGTGTATAAACTAGCTGACTGACACCTACAGCTGTGTATAAACTAGCTTGACACCTACAGCTGTGTATAAACTAGCTGACACCTACAGATGTGTATAAACTAGCTGACTGACACCTACATCTGTGTATAAACTAGCTGACTGACACCTACATCTGTGTATAAACTAGCTGACACCTACATCTGTGTATAAACTAGCTGACTGACACCTACAGCTGTGTGTAAAACTAGCTGACACCTACATCTGTGTATAAACTAGCTGACTGACACTACAGCTGTGTATAAACTAGCTGACACCTACAGCTGTGTATAAACTAGCTGACACCTACAGCTGTGTATAAACTTAGCTGACTGACACCTACTGCTGTGTATAAACTAGCTGACACCTACAGCTGTGTATAAACTAGCTGACTGACACCTACATCTGTGTATAAACTAGCTGACTGACACCTACATCTGTGTATAAACTAGCTGAACCTACAGCTGTGTATAAACTAGCTGACACCTACAGCTGTGTATAACTAAGCTGACACCTACAGCTGTGTATAAACTAGCTGACACCTACAGCTGTGTATAAACTAGCTGACACCTACAGCTGTGTATAAACTAGCTGACACCTACAGCTGTGTATAAACTAGCTACTGAAACCTACATCTGTGTATAAACTAGCTGACACCTACAGCTGTGTATAAACTAGCTGAACTGACACCTACATCTGTGTATAAACTTAGCTGACGACCTACAGCTGTGTATAAACTAGCTGACTGACACCTACATCTGTGTATAAACTAGCTGACTGACACCTACATCTGTGTATAAACTAGCTGACTGACACCTACATCTGTGTAATAAACTAGCTGACTGACACCTACAGCTGTGTATAAACTAGCTGACTGACACCCACAGCTGTGTATAACTAGCTGACTGACACCTACAGTTGTGGATGGACCATTAGACTGACACCTACAGTTGTGGATGGACCATTAGACTGACACCTACAGCTGTGGATGGACCATTAGACTGACACCTACAGCTGTGGATGTACTAGCTGACTGACACCTACAGTTGTGGATGGACCATTAGACTGACATCTACAGCTGTGGATGGACTAGTTAACTGACACCTACAGCTGTGGATGGACTATTAGACTGACACCTACAGCTGTGGATGGACCATTAGACTGACACCTACAGCTGTAGATGTACTAGCTGACTGACACCTACAGTTGTGGATGGACTAGCTGACTGACACCTACAGCTGTGGATGCACTATTAGACTGACACCTACAGCTGTGGATGGACCATTAGACTGACACCTACAGCTGTAGATGGACCATTAGACTGACACCTACAGCTGTGGATGGACTATCTGACCGACACCTACAGCTGTGGATGTACTAGCTGACTGACACCTACAGCTGTGGATGGACCATTAGACTGACACCTACAGCTGTGGATGGACTAGTTAACTGACACCTACAGCTGTGGATGGACCATTAGACTGACACCTACAGTTGTGGATGGACCATTAGACTGACACCTACAGCTGTGGATGGACCATTAGACTGACACCTACAGCTGTGGATGGACTAGTTAACTGACACCTACAGCTGTGGATGGACCATTAGACTGACACCTACAGCTGTGGATGGACCATTAGACTGACACCTACAGCTGTGGATGGACTAGTTAACTGACACCTACAGCTGTGGATGGACCATTAGACTGACACCTACAGCTGTGGATGGACCATTAGACTGACACCTACAGCTGTGGATGGACTAGTTAAGTGACACCTACAGCATTGGATGGACTAGTTAACTGACACCTACAGCTGTGGATGGACTAGTTAACTGACACCTACAGCTGTGGATGGACCATTAGACTGACACCTACAGCTGTGGATGGACCATTAGACTGACACCTACAGTTGTGGATGGACCATTAGACTGACACCTACAGTTGTGGATGGACTAGTTAACTGACACCTACAGCTGTGGATGGACTAGTTAACTGACACCTAGAGCTGTGGATGGACCATTAGACTGACACCTACAGCTGTGGATGGACCATTAGACTGACACCTACAGCTGTGGATGGACTAGTTAACTGACACCTACAGCTGTGGATGGACCATTAGACTGACACCTACAGCTGTGAATGGACCATTAGACTGACACCTACAGCTGTGGATGGACCTATAGACTGACACCTACAGTTGTGGATGGACTAGCTGACTGACACCTACAGTTGTGGATGGACCATTAGACTGACACCTACAGCTGTGGATGGACCATTAGACTGACACCTACAGTTGTGGATGTACTAGCTGACTGACACCTACAGCTGTGGATGGACCATTAGACTGACACCTACAGTTGTGGATGGACCATTAGACTGACACCTACAGTTGTGGATGGACTAGTTAACTGACACCTACAGTTGTGGATGGACCATTAGACTGACACCTACAGTTGTGGATGGACTAGTTAACTGACACCTACAGCTGTGAATGGACTAGTTAACTGACACCTACAGCTGTGGATGGACCAATTGACTGACACCTACAGCTGTGGATGGACCATTAGACTGACACCTACAGTTGTGGATGGACTAGTTAACTGACACCTACAGCTGTGGATGTACTAGCTGACTGACACCTACAGTTGTGGATGGACCAGTGGGCCGACAACTGCAGCTGTGAACTGACTTACTTGACAAAGGCATGTGGGAATCATCCTGTGTCTGGAACCTCCACTTGAGTACTCCAATGTCCTGGTCCACAGGGAAACCCCGGTCTGGATTCTTGAGACTGATGACAGAACTCTGGCTGAAGAGCTTCTTGTCTATGTTTGGATGAGTCTGCACAAATGACACAAAATAGGTGAGCAAAGAAACAAGCGTCATTTTCATAGGGCTAAGAATTGGGCATGCAGGACCTGCCTGAACATTCTGTCCTTCTATCTCTCTGCTGTCACACATTATTTCATTCATACAACACATGAGGCTAATCTTAGTCCACTGCAACAGAAACAATGTGTGTATTATAAACACATAGAGAATATGGAATAATCATTAATACATGACTCACAAAATCAAATCTTAGGTAGAGA
The DNA here is from genome assembly GCA_014155875.1 of Cepaea nemoralis. Classification (NCBI taxonomy): domain Eukaryota; kingdom Metazoa; phylum Mollusca; class Gastropoda; order Stylommatophora; family Helicidae; genus Cepaea; species Cepaea nemoralis. The sequence goes on along the minus strand of JACEFZ010028510.1, from coordinate 14,855 downwards.
GGGAAAGCTAGATCGACATAGAAAATAAAAAACAAAGAGACAGAGAGGTGGGTAGATAGTATGCCAAGTGGTATAGGTGTTTCTCCACAGATGTTTCCATGCTTTCATCTAAAGCCATCAAACATCATTTCTCTTGGTCTGCCCCTTCCTGTGCCAACTGTTCTAGGTGTTTCTCCACATATGTTGTTCTAGATCAATTCTACTGAGATGTTTTCATGCTTTCATCTTAAGCCATCAAACATCATTTCTCATGGTCTGCCTCTTCCACCCTAATATTTTCAGTCCCCACAATGTTTTCTAATGTCTCTCTTCTCATTATTCAACTAACGAAAACAAAGAGTCGAGGCAAGCCCCGGGCATGTCGTCTGCTCTGAAAATCAGTTTAATATCGTAGTGGCCGAATTGGCCTATGAGTTTTACCACTCATGCATTAGCAAGGTTTTAGGACAAGAATCCACTATGTTAGGAATGTGAAACTACATTCACTACCCCTCAAGGCTAGTTGTATGTTCCTTTACACGATATTGCCAGAAAGAAAATGAGAGAGAGAGAGAGAGAGAGAGAGAGAGAGAGAGAGAGAGAGAGAGAGAGAGAGAGAGAGAGAGAGAGAGAGAGAGAGAGAGAGAGAGAGAGAGAGAGAAAAGTGTGAGAGAGAAAGAGAAAACGAGAAAGAGAGAATGTATGCAATACAAAATCTAAAATAGACACACACAAGCTTTTTAGGGTACGTACATGTAGTAATTATAATAATGATGATGATGGTGACAATGATTGCTGCCTAAATGTACTCTACCTGTAACTGGATCCCTTTTGTGTCATTGTTGGTGACCTTAACCTTGACCTTGGTGAGCTTCTCATCGCTGATCCTCAACCGCAGCATGCCATGCACCTCCATGTTCTGCAGTCCCCCATCTCTGCCGGCAGTCAGCGAGATCTTCTCATCCACCACCAAGTGAATCCTGAACAACGAAATAACGGTTTTATATTTCTTTATTTCTTCTCCAGTTTTGGGTTTTCAGTGAAATAAGGATTAGTGAAAAGTTTCATAATTCTTCGTCATACGGGACTGAGGGTTTGGAATCATTGGAATCAGCCTTGCAGGCAATTTGCAAGCTGACTACTTTGCAATGAATTTGATAGTATGAGCATCAGCTCTTCAGACAGCAAGGCAAACTACTGAACGTAAAATTGCCTAGCAAATTAAACAGCCAATACATGCTGGAGTCGATGGCAATGTCCTGTAAAGGAACATGCAACTAGCCTTGAGGGGTAGCGAATGCAGTTTCACATTCCTGACATAGTGGATTCTTGACCTAAAACCATTGCTAATGCATGAGTGGTGAAACTCAAAGGCCAATTCGGCCCACTACGAAATTAAACTGATTTTTAGAGCAGACGACATTCCCGGGGCTTGCCTAGACTCTTTATCAGCACATTTTCTCATCATAGAAAACATGTTGCCTAGACAATAGTAATGGGTTGGCTCAGCCACATGACCACTGGGCCATACCCTCAGCCATGCTAACCACGGGTCATAAACTCTCCCAAGCACGCTGACCATTGGGCCATGCACTCAGCCACGGCAACCACTGGGTCATACTATACCCTCAGCCACAGCAGCAACTGCGTAATACACCCAGCCACTGGCACCACAGGTCATACACTCACCCACGCCGACCACTGGGTCCTACACTCAGCCATGCTGACCACTGGGTCATACCATACCCTCAGCCACGGCGGCTACTGGGTAATACACTCAGCCACAGCGACGACTGTGTCATACCCCCTGCTGTGGCGACCACTGTGTCGTGTCATACCCTCTGCCACGCCAGCCTCCTTAACTCAGCGACTCGACCCGCCCACCTCCTTAACAACAAAAACCCATCTTACACCCACTCCACAGTCACTCTCCCATACTGTAACCCCACCACACCCGCTAACATGCATATGCACACACATCCAGACCATTACACCCACTATCTTTACTTTATTATGGTTTTAATTTGAAGAGTTGTAACCTGCATGATGGTCACTTATATGCCACTACGACCCTCTGCAGATCATTTAACCACAATATTCACATTTGTACTTATTACAGTTTTCATATGATGCCCGTTGCGGCTCGAGGGTTTGAAACGCCTAGCCCCACCCCATGCACCCACACTCCACGCCCATATCAGCCTACCTCGCCCCGCACACACATATCACAGGTACTTCCCTTGAACTAGATATCTGACCTAAGTTTGAACTATGTGGCAGGAATTCAGTGTGGCTGAAGTGTGACGTCTCATTGAATATAGAAGTATTTACTATGTGGCGGACATCACATTTCCGCCACATTTGCTAGGGTAGTTACAACATTACATACTACTACTACAAAAAAAAAAAAAAAAACCGAAAAAGTGCAAGAGGTTGACTGTGATGTCCTCCTAAAAGACAAGAAACTAAATTTGTAGTTTTGGATTTGTAGCTTATAAAATATGACATGCCAAACCACAGTTCCTAGTAAGCATAGTAAAAGTAAAGGCACATTTCTTCCTCTTCTTCTTTTGTTCGCTTGAAATGTGTCTATATCTGCAATGTTGTCTCTTGTATGAACTTCACTGTCTTATTTAGTTCACTCAGTGGCCCATAGAGTTTATCTTCCACTGTTGTTTCTCTAGGCCAGAAGATTTGCCTGGATAAGTCGTATTTTGGTCAGTCCTAGAGTATGTGACCATCAATCCACATGTGCACATGGCTGATTCACCAATCTTGAATTTTGTATACATGTGGTTGCGTAATCTATTGTGTTCTGTTCTGAGGTGCAGAAACTGTGATTTGTTTATCTGTCTGCAACTTTGTTGTGACGACATACTCCAGCTTTCACCTTCACACGACATGCCCAACGATTGTGGATTGTGTTCTTCTGATGCAGGTAACCAGCTCTCTTTGTGAGTTAACCTCTTTCAAGATATCGTCATTAGTCTTTCTATCCATCCACAGTGTTATCACTTTTCTTTAAAACCACATCTCTGCAGCCTCCACATTATTCCTCACTTGTCTGCTAACTGTCTATGATTAGCTTCCATACATCAGGATTGACTCAACATAGCTCTTAAGAACTATTTCTTGAAATCTGGAATAGTAACATACAATTAAGTGTATATGGTAAAAGCTACTGGGTATAAAAACACATATGTGCAGTGAGAACAATCTTATGACTAACTAACTGACTGACTGATGAACTAGCTAACTAACCAACTCTGACTGACTGAACTCACCTCTCCTGATTGATGGTTGATGAGCTTGACTTAGCAACTGGAGTAGACAGTGATTTTGATGATTCCACAACCCCTGAAAAACAATAAACACCCACACACAAATATTAAAGAACTGGCTCACTTCTACCCAAAATTTCAATACATAAAAGAAACAACAGTTTTCTTCTTCTTCTTCGTTCATCCTGAGTTTTTTTTCGGATGTGATTGCGTTGTGCCTGTTTACAGCAGAGCTGCGTTCTTGCGCCGTTAGGCCGACACATCCGACTTCTGCGGGCATTTGTTGACCGGGTTAACCTTCCCGGGGGTTTCTTAGGACGTTTGACTCTCACTGTTGTGGTGATATCCTCCATCCCAGCTGGTCCATATAGAACAGCCAAAGATCCTGGTCAGCCCTCAAGGGAAGGCAGGGGCAGACCATGGGCATTCCCCGCCATCCAAGGAGGCTTCCATACTTGCAGAGCCGATACATAGCGCTCTGGTACTGGGCTCACCCAAGGAATCGTCACGTCCTGCACATGGCTGCTTAGCCTCACTTCCGTATATTGGGCCTTCCGTTCACCATAGGCTGTTCTTCCGGAAACCAGAAGTATGCAGTCTGCAGATGACATCCACACAGTGAGCTTTCGATTCGGACTTTCCATGTAATGGATTTGCTAACAACAGTTTTTATAACGACTTCTGTACCATGTAGATGTGTGTTGGGAGAGATTTTCCCCAAGCTGAGCATAAATATCCACTTGCCCAAGCAGTAACCATGTAGCTTACAGGTTAGGGTTTTTGTTTTAAATCCTGAGATTTATCAGGAATTGTGTGAGGCGGACATCGTGACCCTAATGCAAGCCGGCTCTTTAGAAATAATATTCCCACATTCAAATAATTATTTCACAAATGACAATTGATTGTCTGTAGCATGTTCAATGTAGCATATGTTACTTCCCACTGCAATACATTTTAAAGACATTAATGTGCAATAGGTTTACACCAAAAAGCACACAGCAGCGTGACACAAACACTTGACTTACTCTCGCCTTCAGACTGCAGCTGATCAACAAACGAGTCAACATCCTTCTTCTTGGACCCGAGCTTGAGTGCTTTGCTGGGCCCGGTCACCGCAGGCTTGCTGATAAAACACGAAAACAGAAATTCAGATGACAGCAACACACAATGATGTGGTAAAGCTGATAGATTATTGTTTACATTATAGACAGAGAAATTCACCTGACAACACCAACAACACACAATAATGATTTGTTTTTTGGGTTCGCTAGCTTTAAACTCAAGTGTTGTCTATACACGTGCTACTACTTCTGGTGCTCTAGACATTTTTACCCGTGGGTTAGCTGTCTCTCTTACCAGTGTCCCTTACTATCAGGCAAACCTACTCTGACTTCTGAGGCACTTGTAATTTACGTCCTCAAGTCTAGGACGAGATGTCAACATTTTAGCCCAACTGACACATGTTAAGGGTTGACCAGCTACCCTGGCATCAGCACACCGGAAGCTTAACAGTGAGCAGTCTTATCCACTCAGCCATGCTGACCGCAATATGATAATATTGAGAATTATTGTGTAAAATATCGGCGTCTGTGGCTTCAGTGTTGTGAACACAGTATCACAATCCGACATCTCAGGTTCTAGGCCAGCAGCAGGTCATGTGCCAGCAGATGGCGTTGGTTGACTTTCACATTTGGTCTGAGCTTAAGCCCCTCAAAAAGCAATGTGAATCTAGTGAATGGTAAAAGTACCTAGAAAGTCACAAACAGTCAATAAATGCTGTACTGACTGCGATGTCCTGTAAGGGACATGCAAATAACTTATTGTTTGAATAGTGGAAACAGAAATTCAGCTGACCACACAAACACACAATGATGTGATTGTACTCATAGCATTATTGTTTGAAATATGGAAAATGTAAACGATGGACAGAGGGTATAGCAGAGTCGTTAGGAATCTTGATACATGAAGCCCATAAATGGGCACTCTCCCGCTGTTTATACTTCATCTCCACACCTGCAAGGTACAAGAGGAACAAGATGAGATGAGATGAGAAATGGAAACATAATGAACCTAACAATAATACACAATGATTGACAGAGCTCTCAATGTAACTGATAAAACCATGGAAGCAAAAATTCACCTGGCAACAACAACACTCAAGCGAACAAAACAAGCAGCCAGCAGCTGTAACAAAAGACATTGAGAAATAGACTCAAGTGTGACACTGACTGTGCAGCACTAGTTATATGTTAGTTGCATATCCTTTACAGGACAGTATCGCAGTCAACCCCAGCCTATTTTGGCTGTTTGTGATCACTAGACAAGTTTACGTTCAGTAATTTGCCATTGCTTTCTGAACGACCGACACCCATATAATTTTATAAAAACAATGCAAGGCAGTCTGCTGCCACATGGCCAGCAGCTGTGTTTTGAGCACATTATGCAGGATTACGAACCCCTTCAACACGGAGACGGCACACTAGTAATATACACATCAGAAACAGGTCAGTTCTTTTCAACCATTACATTTCATCTGTGTCAACATTTTATGTCTATGTTACAGGTCTCTGTGGCGAAGGGCTTATGAACGCAGTTTGTAATCCCACATAACGCATTTGAAACAGAGCTGCTGGCGATTTAGGAGCAGTCTTGCGTTGGTTTCCCATACAAAGGTATGAATGCCGGTCACCCATAAATCAATGGCAAACCACTGAATGTAATACTTGATAAGGAATCACAAACAGCCCAAAAAATACTGGAGTTGACTGCAACATCCTGTAAAGAACATGCAACTAACTTTGTTTGAATAGGTGCGATCCAGGGGAGTGTGGTGGTCAACATGTTAGCGGGCCGAAATGATGGTCATGTGACTGAATCCTCATCAAAGCGGGCATTGTAAAGCAATTGACATGGGCTGCCAGATCTATGCAAAATATGTGCCAGGAAAATATAGGCAGCTGGCATATATACCATATCACCCATTAAACATTGACTGGTCTATAAAACTGTGGGACTGGCAACCACAGATACAACACACCTCAAGGTGTTAATGTCTTTAGAGAGATGTCAAGAGTAGAGGACTTTGATGCAAGTGAATCGACGCCTGTTTAGAATGAGAGACTAATAACTAACTAACTTTACACTACACTAACTAACTAGCTAGCTAACTACCTAAACAACTAACTAACTAAAATACTAATTCTAAATTAACTAAACAAACAAACTATGTGGTGAGGGGGTTACAAACACAATTCGCAATCCCACATTCCACGTTCAAAACACAGCTTCTGGCAATTTTGAAGCAGACTACCATGCACTGGTTTTCATACAATGGTTTGAGTGCTGGTCGTTCAGAAATCAATGGCAAACTACTGAACATAAACTTGCTTAGAAATCACAAACAGCAAAAAAATGCTGGGGTTTACTGTGATGTCCTGTACAGGACTTGCAGCTTACCATGTACTCAACACACCTTAAAGGTCACATAACACTGTATGCTCACACGACCTTATGTTCTCAACTGAATGAACAGAATACGAGAGCCAGGCGTACCTGGGTTTGCTGTAAGATGACTTGGCTGGGGCATCCACCGTGGAACCAGCATCGATCACCTGTGAAACTTCAGAGCGATATGAGCCGCTGCCAAACCCCCCACCACTGTTAAACCCTGGGGTGCGGCCAGATTTGGCCATCTCTCTGTTCCTCTGCTGAATTTCTCTGGCCTTCTTCTTCATTTGATCCTTGGCTTCCTTCTCCTGTGTCTGTAATTTTGTGCAGAAATAAAATTTTATCAATAAACAACAAGCAAATAAATTTCAAGAGTTGATCTGTGTGGTTATTTTTTATTCATCAGGATACAGATAGAGGGTTTAAAAGGATTAATATGTAAAGAGTTAACAATAGAGTTTACAAGGAACAGACTATAGTAACTAAGACAAACTCCATGGGGAAGAGGTAGAGTGAGGGAGAAAGGTTGAGTGAGGGAGAAAGGTTGAGTGAGGGAGAAAGGTTGAGTGAGGGAGAAAGGTTGAGTGAGGGAAAGAGGTTGAGTGAGGGAAGGAGTTGAGTGATATAAAGAGGTCAAGAGAGAGAAAGAGGTCAAGAGAGAGAAAGAGGTCAAAAGAGAGACAGAGGCCAAGAGAAAGGTCAAGAGAGAAAGAAATCCAGAGAGAGAAAGAGGTCAAGTGACGGAAAGAAGTAAAGTGACAGGACCTCTGGCAATATGATGTGGGACTGTCCGGGCATGCAGACCATTTCTGTTCTTCCTAATTTCATCTCATTGTTAGATGACTTTCGTTTCAAACGTTAACTGTTTAACAACCAATTACATCCATTTTTTACTACAACGATCTATCAGTCTACTCAGTGAAATTTTGTGTAACGATCAACCGTAATATTTCCTGTGAGAATGCATCAGTGAGAAGCCTGAGAAGTGTACATCTGTTTCTCTTCTCTTCTGCCATTTATCCCCCCTTGGGGCATAGCACCCCAAGTAAACTATGCCAAGCTTTTCTATCTTTTGCTATATCCTGCAGCTTCCTCCATGTCTTCTCAATATTATTCATGTATCTGTAATTATTTTCTCCATGTGTTTTAGGTCTCTCACTATTTCATTTGCACTGTGGGTTCCAGACAAGAGAGTCTAGATATATTGTCCTCAGGTTTTCTCAGCGTTCTGGCCAGAACATGCATCTTTTCCTCACTATGTCGGTCAACATGTCAGTAAGCTACCATCATGGACATTGTCAAGGTGATAACTGTACAGCACTTGAGATGCATGACCGTGTGTATCCCCTTATCAAGATCATGTGAATGATCCCAGCAAACTGAATGAAGCAATAGCAGATGATGAAACTGTCTATCAGAGCTGTTAGACAAGAGACTAGGCAAGAGCAATACAAACAAATAGGTTGTGTCTTTGGCTGTGCACACTGGAAGAGGCTGTTGAAAGCGTGAGCTAACTTGTGAATGTAAAGCAACTCCCTAAAGGTCTATAGTGGAAGTTAAATAAAGATAACGCCAGTGTGAACATCAATACATGATCAAGCAGGCCCCCTGATATCATCATGGGCTAATGGGAAAGCTAAGGCCTTGATGTGTGTATGGATCTGCCTCTCCCACTCAGATCCACTCAACACACAGTCACAATATTAAATCATGCCTTACAAATTTAATATGAAAGTGATTATTATTATTGCAGAAAGTTTTTCTGGATGTCACAAGCACATGACCTAGGACCCCTCCGTACAACAGTGATCCCTTTGTACAGCAACTTATAGCTGATCACGACATAACCAATCCCACCGCATAAACAAATTCACAAGTATTAACTGGCACTCACAGAAGTAGAACAAAGAAGCAGAGGACAACCTGACAAAATAAAAATGGAAAACATATCAACAGACAAATCAACAATTAACACATCCAGATAAATCAACAATTCACACATCATCATACATCAAATCAATCACACGTGTTGAGATAACATACCTGCCTGACCGCCTGAAATACTTTCTCTTCGTGTGAGTCCATCTCTGTGAAAGTCCTAATCTGTGCCAGGTTGACATTTTCTCGGTAGCCGAGAGCGACGATTTCATCAAATGCAAAAATCAAGGAAAATGCTTGGTCTATGATGTCAGCCTCCTCCATGTTGCGACAGTACTCGGGGAGCTGAAACCATGACGATGGCGTATGTCACATGTGCCTAATCTATACAGGTGTAACTGGGGTTCACACAAGACAAAAACTTACCCGGGAAGGTTAACCCGTTCAACACATGACTGAAGATGTCGGATGTGTCAGCTGAAAAATGCCTATATTGCAGCTCTACTGTAAACAGGCGCAACACAATTATGTCCAAATAAAACTTTTCAGACGAATGAAGAAGACTAAACTTTCCTTCTTAGTGGTTGAGATAGGGCTCACATGAGACAAGCTAAACTTTCTTTGTGAATGGCTTGCTGCACACACGAGACAGAATAAACTTTGTGAATGGCTTGGTGCACACATGAGACAGACTATACTTTATTTGTGAATGACTTGGTGCACACATGAGACAGACTATACTTTATTTGTGAATGACTTGGTGCACACATGAGACAGGAACGGAGTATAATGGGGACGACCCATTGCTGTGAAGTTGGAACTGCGACTAACTAACTAACTAACTAACTAACACATGAGACAGACTACACTTTCTTTGTGAATGACTTGATGCTCACATAAGACACAATAAACTTTCTTTGTGAATGATTTGGTGCTCATATGATACAGGCTAAACTTTCATAGTGAATGACTTGGTGCACACATGAGACAGGCTAAACTTTCATAGTGAATGACTTGGAGCTCACTTGAGACAGACTAAACTTTCTTCGTGAATGACTTTGTGCACACATGAGACAGAATAAACTTTCATTGTGACTGATTTGGCATCCACATGATACAGACAACTTACTTTCTTAGAGGTTCATTTGGTGCTTACATGAGACAAGCATAAATTTCTTCCTTATGATAGGTTACGCCATAATAAAGTGAGGTGACCAACTACCTTCCTCAAAAACTCTAAAACTCAGAAAATTATCTGGTACATATTTGATAAGACTAGGTCAGTCCCAGAGTTAAACTCATCACAGAACATAAATCCTGCAACCTGTAGGACTTGACCACTGGTGCACAGTGATACTTCGTGAACACACCAACCACTATTTAAGATGTGAGGTCACAACAACTAGGTTTAAAAATTAATAGAGGAAAGACAGATACTTGGAATAAGTCAAGCAAATGATAAACTGATTTCCTTTGGGGAAACCTGACTTCAAGAAACAGAATCATACACCTACTTGTGTAGCAATGTAGACAAAGGGGGTAGAACAGGTACAGATATCAGACTAAGAATACAGAAGGCTGGAGGAGCTTATGCAACTCTAGAACATTTATAAAAGTCAAGACATTAAACTAAACACAAATCTTAGAATATTCAATTCTAACGTTAAATCAGTACTGCTAAATGGATCAGAAACATGGAGAACAATGACAACGATTACAAATAAACTGCAAAACATTCATTAATTGGTGCCTGCAGAAAACAGAAGAAATGATGCTGGATGAACTGAGACAGTGGCATGGAGGAATATCAGCACCAGAGATGATTCAAAACAGACTGCAATATGTTAAGAGACATGGACACCTATGCCAGCTGACAGGACACTTGATGATGATTGCACAGGCACCAAGTACTTGTTGGAGTAAGTTGGTTTAAAGCCATTACTACGTTCTCCAAAGCCTTTCTTCTCATCACGTTACCAAAGAAAGCTGTTTGTCTCTTTCTTGTTGTATATAATGTTCCAGTTTCATTAGCCTCTTACAGGCAATCGTAGTTAGTTACTTTGGAAGTCCAAGGAATTCAGTTATACTACTGGTTATGTGAAAATGTATGTATGGAATTACAGCATGGAAATCTCGCAATGTGAAATCAGAATACATAAAACAATAGTTCACAAAGAACCGGGAACACAAGTGACACAACAACCCACCACTTTTGCAAACAGTCTCAGAGTCTCTAGGTCCTCAAGGATGTTGGAAGCCTTGGTGGTTATCAGCAAAATGTACAGCTTCTCCAGCGGTTGGTACACATATCGAACACTCTCCGTCTCCACAAACGTGTGCTGTTTGCCTGTTCCCATCAGCTTCGGGAAAGCAGCCAGGAGACCTTCAACTCTTGACCGGGTCATTTCCACAAACTGCCTGGATATGAGAGCTGTGGAGGTTAATAGAATGTTATTTAATATAATAAGAGCACAGTAAATATTAGTGCTGCGAATTTTAACAGAATGATAATACATAAAATAACAGTACAGTAGATATGAGTGCTCCAAATATTAACAGAATGATATTAAATAAAATAACAGTACAGCAGATATGAGAGCTGCAGATTTTAACAGAATGATATTCAATATAATAAGAGCACAGTAGATATGAAAGATGTGGACTTTAATATCATGTTATTTAATATAACAGCAGCACAGTAGACATCGTCTATTTGTTTCTCATGTAGGGTCAAAGATAATAACCCTAACAAAATACTGCCTATAAGTGATAGCGTTATCTGATTCAAGAGAAATAAATTACCAAGAAATGACTGGCATTCATAGAAGATGATGAAAGAAGTACAGATTAGAGAACACAACAATATAAAAATTTACAGCTGTAGTGACCACACTGGGATATGAATATGCAGCCTCCAAATGACAACAATGTCTCAGTGAAGGAACAAGTGTACAATGACACTCAGTCAATCACACATCCCTAAGAAAGAAAGAATGAACGAACATACTTTATTTTCAAAGGGTAACAAATTGGGCATGCAGGCCCGTCTTACATTCGGCCCTTCCAATCACTCATCTTTCTTTCATCAACAGTGCATAGGAAAAAATATTGTCAAATGAATTTTGTAAACATAAACAATGCATATTACTATGTTATGAGAGACATCCACCACCCACCCACACATCCCCCATTCACTCCAACTCCCCCACCCAACCACACACACATACATGTCCTCACCCATCCACCACATCCCTACACCTACACATCTCCCAACCCACACACACCTCTCACCCACCACACATCCCATCCACTCACACCCCAAGCACACCTACATTCCCCAACCCACACATCCACCCACCTACACACATCTCTCCACCCCACTCACATATCCTCTACCCATCCCATTACCCACCAACAATCACTCACCCACATATCCTCCTCCACCCACACACCCCCAACCACCCAGCCAAACACACATTCCTCAGCCACACATCCCCCATGCACACACACATCCCGCACCTACCCACACACAAATTCTGCACCCACCCACATAATCTCCCATCTCCCCCAGCCCACTCACAGATCCCGAGACCACTCGGTGTGATCTGCATCTGGGTGGAATTTGAATATTTAAAGCTATGTTGGCTCCACTACTTGTGACATGAGATGCCATAGAAAAGCAGCGAACAAATCAATAAGGGACCATATTAGAAATGAAGAGATCTACAAAACAGTTGGAGCAACAGTATTTTCTAAATTCACTGACAAACCAAAGATTTAACTGGTTCGGCCACCTAGTGAGAATGAACCCAATGTTGCCAGCAGCAAGAGCATAAACCATGAAAATAGAGACATCAGGGGCAGATGGATCGATGGAGTCACCAAGACCCTAAAAACCCACAAAATTTCAGCATGCCAAGTGACAGAGCGAGCCCTAGTTCAGAAACCAATCATCAATCAAGCCTGCGACACCTAACAGCAAAAGGCAGTGAAGGACACAAGAAAATAAGATGTTTGCTCCCAGGTCGACCCAGCCGAACATTCTTCTTCTTCTTTCACCTAGATCCTCCATTAGGGCAAAGGCCGTCAACCAACTCACCACAAGTCCCGCCATCTTTAGCTATCCCAAGCCGCGCCATCCATGTCCTTCTTATTTTTCTTATTTCTGTTTCTATTTTTCTTCTTCTAAGTTTTTAGGTCCTCCTCTATTTTCTGTGTTTGCACTGTTTGTTTCAGGAACAGCAACAATATATATATTAACTACAGCTTTTAATATCAAAGACAACAAAATATATTATTTACAGCTTTTAAAATAAATGGTGACAACATGGTACTGTGGCATTTGATAATAGCAACAACATGCATTAAATGTTGTTTTGATATTACCAGCAACAACATATATTAACTGGGGTCTTTATTATTAAGAGTAACAACATATATTAACTACAGCTTTTGGCTTAAACAACAACATAAATTAAGCACAGGTAAATGACAGCATCAGAAAACAACAAACCTTTCCCAGCACGGTTACAAACTGCAGCAGCAAGCAGCACCTGGGGAAATAAAGCGTGCAAGCATTCTGAATGCATTCTCTGATGTTACATATTGTATATGCACCTTGTTTCCCTCTAGCCTGCATCATACGAAGGAAGTCAGTCAGTAAGATACAATAAGATATTCAGGGCATTCCCATACATACTCCATCCTCTTCCTCAACAACCAGCAAGAGTCCCGATACTAATGGTATCAGATGCAGTCTGTCAGTGTGTGTGTGTATCTGGCCCTTTCTCAGAGTACTGCATGCATGTCAGCCATATCTTCAGGCAACTCCCTGCTGTACCATTCTCTGCAGGCCATGATGATTGACCTGTGTCCACACCATACACAAGATCCCAAAGAGTTCTGACCACTTGTGCCTTATCATGCACCATTTATACCCCAAGCGGTTCATCTGCCTGCCTGCCCATTTCCCAACACACTAGTAAATTCTTTGGAAAAAATCACAAAGTAATGCAGCTTTACAGAACAGAATTATGAAACAATGCAAGGACGTTGCGGTGACTAGCCGTCATCAGCACACAAATCATCATCATCAAGTGCCATGCCGGCTGGCGTAGGCGTTCATGACTCTCCACAGATCTCAGTCTTTGGTTTTCTGGATCAACTCTGTCATTGATATTCCTCCATGCCACCGTCACAATCCTATCCAGCATCATTTCTCATGGTCTGCCTCTGCCTCTCTTCCCCTTGATCTTTTCCAGTTGTCATTATGTTCTCCAGCGCCTCTCTTCTCATCACATGACCAAAAAAAGCTGTTTGTCTCCTTCTTATTGTTGTATATAATGTTCTAGCATACAAATACATGTGCAAAACTGTCTGTCAAAACACTGAAATTTACTGCCTATATAGTACATCACGGTGTATGGCAGAGGGTTCTTGAGTCTGAGGAATTAAGGCCGCCTGACTAGTGCAGTCACCGTGAACTGTGCAGATTAGAGTTTTCTTTCTGCCCCCGACAGAAAAAAATCCACATCTTACAGAGGATTCAAACCCAGGTCTCCCGAAGGAGAATCCAGCGTTCTAGCCACATACAATCATGGAGAAAATCCTCCGGTGACTACATTATGGCGTAACAACAGGATGAGAAGAATAAACAGATGACAAAAATGAGAATAATGAAGAGGATTTTCTCCATGATTATATGTTGTGTTTAGTGTGTATTTGTGTGCTGATGAAGGCTAGTCGCCACAACGTCATTGTATTGTTTTGTCACTCTGTTCTGTAAAGCTGCAGTGCATTGTGTTATTTTATATTGTTTACATGTCCACAGCTTTACCGTAGTCCTCGAATTATATTCATTTTTGAAAAAGATCCAATGCAGATGTCCCCTATTTTGAGTGGGGGTTAGATTGGGGAGGGGAGTTTGTTGCTGCAGAGAGCGCCTGTCATCACCTCACCTAAAGATAGAATTAGAGGGCTGCAACTCTAGCCCAAGAGAGACAACCGAGTTGCTCAGACTAAGAAAAGTCCAGAACCTTATCGAAGGTCAACCCTCGAGTTCATGGGTCCGTGGACACTAATGTGGCCCGCCTGAAGCGGGGTCCACGAGGAACTCGAACAGGGTTACCGCCCGTCGAATAGCGACACGCGGAAACCATCAGAGGACAAATGGACTGAGACCAGGCAACAAGTGTCTGCCTGAGAGGGACTCGTTAGCTCTTTGTATAAAGATAGAACATAGGCTAGATAGTGTGCTAGTTTGTTATATGA
>JACEFZ010028509.1:0-154448 GCA_014155875.1 Cepaea nemoralis | reverse complement strand
AAAGTTGGTTTTTTTAACCCCCAAAAAATCTTTTTTTTTTGGGGGTGGGGAAGGGGGGCCCCCGGGTGGTTTTTCATCCGCTTTGTTGAGTAGATGGAGATTTGAGTCTATTTCCCAGTCCTCCAATTCATCTCCTCTTTTGTCAGTATCTGGGTATCCCCATCTTTCTGAACGGCTATTAAAGTCTCCGACAATAATGCAGTTTGTGTCAGTTATTTTCATGTTTGAGAGTGTAAGGTCCTTATCTGCTGGGCTATACAGATTGTAGATTCTTATTTTCACGTCCTTTATCATTATGTCAACACCTATAATTTCCGTTTGGTTGTCAGAGATCACAGATACTTCGCTGCAAGGTATTGTATTTCGTGTAAGTATTAGAACTCCTCCTTTGTGTCCTTCACGGTCGAAACGTGTGGCCTGATATCCTCTGACTGAGAATTTGTGATTGGCGTTGAGGTGTGTCTCTTGAATGCATGCCACATCTATTCTATCTTTATGAAGACGATGTGTTAGGGAGTCTTTCTTCTTGTAAACTCCTTCGGCATTCCACTGTAGTATGTTGAGTGTCCGGGGTATTTGGTCAATAGCTCTTAACCTACTCCTCTGTGCCTTGACTCCACAGCACAGGGGAAGGTGACCACCAGTAGTCATGGGTGGACCCCCTCGAGGCAGGGGGCCCGGCACTATCACCGCCTGATGGGACTTCACGGGATTAGCACCATATCGATTAATTTTGATTTGTGACATCATGAATTAAGTTACGTTGCACTGCTTTGTCAAGCCTGTGGCTCAGTACATCCGATTTCGACAAGCATTTATTCGGGATGCTTTCCCTAGCCTTTGACTGTCCCCAGTCTACCTACAAGGCAGCAGGTTTCACGTTGCACTGCTTTGTCAAGCCTGTGGCTCAGTACATCCGATTTCGACAAGCATTTATTCGGGATGCTTTCCCTAGCCTTTGACTGTCCCCAGTCTACCTACAAGGCAGCAGGTTTCACGTTGCACTGCTTTGTCAAGCCTGTGGCTCAGTACATCCGATTTCGACAAGCATGTATTTGGGGTGCTTTCCCTAGCCTTTGACTGTCCCCAGTCTACCTACAAGGCAGCAGGTTTGTGTGTCTCTTCGTCTGGTCCCTCTCCCTTGACCTGTCCGACATGGGTGGCCCTACCAGTAGCTGTGCTACCGTCGGCATAGCTCTTGGGGTCATTGGGACGCACAAGCCCCTCTACCTCGTCACGGTGGACACACAGCAGAGGGGAAATCGTTATTTCACTTGTTATATATAAATTTACTCATTGCAAAAATCGTTATTTCACTTGTTATATTGCCTTGGTATCTATTGCTCTTCGAAGTCTAAAACAAGTAACTAAATTGTGGAGAGGGACAAATACTTCAAATAGAACTATAACAATTAGATTTTTAAGAGCATGCATCTTTCCCAATGCAATTAGGTTACCAGTCAACAGCATACCACAACAAGCAATGATGTACAGACCAGATGGAAACAGAGGAAGAGGCCGACCACGTAAGCGTTGGACGGAGGGAATAGCAGAGTCCATGGCAATATCGATATATCAAGCCCATAACCGGGCACTCTCACGATGTTCATATTATACTTCACCTCGACACCGCAAGGTACAAGAGGAACATGATGAGATGAGATGAGATAAGATGAGATGAGATGCATCTTTCCCATTGCAACATACACATATGAGACCTGGACACTTACTAAACAAGCTGAACAGCGCATAAATGCCTTTGAATATAAATGTTATAGACGAGTTCTAAGAATATCTTGGATACAGAAAAGAACAAATGCATCCATACTTCAAGAGCTAAATATTGAAGAAGGTTGACTATTAAAGACGATAAAACAAAGAAAAATGAAATATTTTGATCACTTGAAACGTCACGAAAGTTTGAAGAGAACAGTAATGGAAAGTTATATGCCTTGGAAGAGAGGAAGAGGAAGGCCAAAGAGAAGATGGGTGCAGGATGTGCCGGATGATCTCCAGATGGGTGTATCGGACGCGGGACATCTTGCTTATGATCTAGACGTTTTCCGGAAGGTTGTTATGAGAGCGAGATTCTGCTAAGGACATGCTACTGAATGGATAAATGAATATTGCCTAGTACCTTTTCTGATCTATACTTCTTGTCTCTTCTATGAGTGTCGATCGTCTTCACGACGACAGCAGGTGGTGGACTAATTTTGACAGCAAGCGGCGGATAAATCATGACAACAGGTGGTGGAGAAACCATGACAGCAGGTGGTGGACAAACCATGACAGCAGGTGGTGGACAAATCATGACAGCAGGTAGTGGACAAACCATGACAGCAGGTGGTGGACAAATCATGACAGCAGGTAGTGGACAAACCATGACAGCAGGTGGTGGACAAATCATGACAGCAGGTGGTGGACAAACCATGACAGCAGGTGGTGGACAAACTATGACAGCAGGTTGTGGACATACCATGACAGCAGGTGGTGGACATACCATGACAGCAGGTGGTGGACTGAGCTTACTCCAGCCGACAGGTAATTGTCGGTTATGGTCTCTCACGACAAAAAGAAGAGGATCTCTTTGTAGACACAGTGTCTCTGTTTAGACACAATGACTACAGTCTCCGACCAGTACTGTCACTGCCAAGAGAAAGTAATGGCAAACTACCTTCTTTATGAATACCCAGTACATTATGATTCGACAACGAATTAAAAATATAATTGACTATGGAAAAAAAACGAAAGACAGGTTCCATCTAGAAACAAATACAAACCGTAAATTGATTAGATAAATTATACGTTAAGAAGGAAAATAGACTTGAAAACTTTGTGACAGGTGGCAAACCTGATGGGCAAAGAGCAAGGGGAAGGTAGAGTTAGATACCCGGATAGGTTGGCAATATTGCATAATATGTACAAGAATACAGAGCTGATTCAAGACTGGTTTTGTTTTGCATATCCTTTACAGGACATCGCTGTCAACACCAGCATCTTTCAGCTGTATGTTGATTTCTTGGCAAGATTACGCTCAGTAGTTTGCCATTGCTTTCTGAGCGGCCGGCTCGTTATCCCGCAAGTCACCAGCGGGGATCGAACCGCTCCCAGCTCTCGCCCCGCTACGAGACTATGCGTGATAAACTGGATTAGGGAGAAAGTGTTGTAACTCCCTCGGCCAGAGAGACCGGCTCAAGACTGGTAATCGTATGAAATGGCTAACTATGACCGTTTCCGCTTCTGGCACGTGACGGTGTTGCTTTTTCCGATCTACCATTGGAGCAGGTTTATAAATAACACCCATTGTTAAATATCCTTCAAGAAAAAATGAAAAACATAAATTGATTCAAGAAAGTAGACGCACACAGTCAAGATTTGTTGCGTATGTTATGAAAAGAAGTAAACTACAGAACTAAGAGACGACAGGCAGACTTGATGAGAAAAGAACAAGGAGAAGAAAAGGGGTTAAATACGTGGATGGTTTAACCACATGGCATAATAGGGACGGAAGCTCAGATCTGATCAGTTTAATTTAGTGTAGTCGATGGATCAACAAGACAAGACTCCCCAACCAAGCCCTCTTATGGTCACCAGTAGGGAAAAGAAAACGGGGAAGATCAAGAGAGACCCTGCGTAGAACCATCATCAGAGAAGGCTCATTCAACGGCCAAGTGAACATCCAAGATCTACAACAGGTAGCAGCGAACCGCCGGACATGGAGAGTCATGACTTCTGCCTTATGTGACGCTTTAGGCTCAAGAGGAAAGACTAACTAACTATCAACATCACGGTACACGGGTTTCGTCGTCGTCGTCTTCGTTCATCCGGAGTTTTTTTTTTCGGATGTGATTGCGTTGTGCCTGTTTACAGCAGAGCTGCGTTCTTGCGCCGTTAGGCCGACACATCCGACTTCTGCGGGCATTTGTTGACCGGGTTAACCTTCCCGGGGTACACGGGTTTAACCCATAAGTGTTCCGTTTTCCTCCCAACTCAAACCTGAGTCTGGAGAAACTCAGCTCAGTGCATAAACTCCGTAGCACCGGCGAGAATCCTGAAATACTTTGGGTAGATTTTTAACTCTAAATTTTGCCTGGGCAGCGCGGTTAGGCTACTCTTTTTCGATTTCCAACTGCCAAGGGATTTTTTACGTGTCAAGGTCACCTGAGCAAGGTTTCTCAAACTATTTTGTTTCGTTTCTATTACTGATACCCTATGTTAACCTTTTTTTTCTGCGTACGCTCGCTTTGAACTGGAGCGCAATCCACACAAATGCTACCACTTCTAGTATTTGCTACTGCTAGTGAGTGCGCGGGACTGATTTTGCGTGAGGATTAGTTTCCCCTGTTGTCAGTATGTCTTCTTCTTCTTCTTCTTCTTCTTCTTCTTCTTCTTCTTCTTCTTCTTCTTCTTCTTCTTCGTTCATCCGGAGTGTTTTTCAGACGTAATTGCGTTGTGTCCGTTTATGCACCCTTAGGCCGACACATCCGACTTCGGCGGACGTTTGTTGGCGGGTTAGCCTTCCCTATTGCCAGTGTATCTATAGCTATCAAGTGAAATATCTCCGACCCCTGAGGTGCTTGTAATGTCCGCTCCCGTGTCATGGAAGAGAAGTCAACATTTCAGTCCTACTGACCGGCATGCAGAACGGACCCATTACGTCGCGATCAGCTGCGAATTAAAATTATCAGCCACGCCGACCTTTCTCTAAACACTCAAAGTCGTATCTAGAACATTCATATAATTTCCACTGTTAGCATTATAAATTATCCGCGTTTGGTTAATCAGTCTGAAGTCATGTGAACATGTCCCTCCATTGATTTTCATTTCTCTTCTCTGAGTAAAACTAGACCCCAATGTTCTCACAAGCTTGTGTGTGTGTGTGTGTGTGTGTGTGTGTGTGTGTGTGTGTGTGTGTTTGTTGTTGTGGTGGTTGTTGTTTTGTGTGTGTGGATGTTCTCTTTGCTTTTCTACTGGATCTTCCTTCCAGTATATTTTAAGTTGTTAAGTAAAAGACCATTTTATGCGCCTAATTTACACTTTTTGCGTGCGTATTAGGTAAATGGTGCTAGCTCCAATTTTAGTATAGATCCAATCGGCACTCATTGATGAAATGATCAATGTCACGCAAGTATCTTTTACTTCCCATAATATTTCATGGTATTCATTTTGGAGTGGGTCAAGCTTATGAGCTCATTCTTGACATCATAATGTTCACATTTCATCATGTATCAGAGACATTAGGTACGACTTTAGACTCCAGAAGTCATTCTCTACTGCCTTTCGTCTTCCTATGAAAGATGTCTGCCGCGCCAATCCACATATGCCCATGGCTGAAATGCCAATCTAAATTTTGTATGCACGTCGTTTTGTAATCGATTGTGTCCTGTTCTGAACCACAGAATAATTATTTAGGCTTGTCCATAAAATGGTAAGCTTATGCTGGTGTCGGTGGCTTTCTTATTGATTTGATAATTATTTTCGTTTGGTGGTATGTAACTGGTACACCAGGTTGCTCTTCTGTTGCTTCTTTCTAGGCTAGTAGTAGATCAGCTCTTTCGCTTCCAGGCACTTCACAGTGAGATAATATCTATAGTATAGTGACCTTATACAATCTACCTAGTTCAGATCGTACACTAACTCCTGTTATCAGAGGTATTCAATCTAAGTGCATGTCTCCCGTGACCACTCTGCTGCTTCGCCGAAGATAACAGGTAAGAACTACCAATAATTCGACATTTAGACTGACCTTTTTCCCCTTCAGTTGGAGAGCTTTGGAAAACATTTTCAATGCGTATTTTTAAAATATTTATTTAGTCATAAGATCCTCACTGAACATGGAAAGATATTAGTCCATAAAGTGCTCGGATCCTCTCTTTGGGATCTCTCCTTCTTCCGTTCGCTGGAAATTTATTGTCTTTATCTGCAATGTTGTCTCTTGCATAAGTTTCATTGTCTCTTTTATTTAAACATGATGTGCTCTTTTAATATGCTTACTGTTTAAAAATAAAGAAACAAGCAAGTAAACAAACAAAAAGAAGGAAAGAAAGAAAGAAACGGCATAGTTACGGTAGTTTTTATTTTCTTGCATCACGTCCCATTATTAAAGAACAGGATAAGATAGACGACCTTGCAACACAGTTGGACAACAACGAGGCTACACCTCGGGACGTTTCTCACATTAACAGTAAAGAATCTGGGACCGGTAAATCCATGGGGTTATTTTAGTGCTTACCACAAGCGCGTGTATTAACCCAGAATGGGAGATTAAAGGATTATACATATAGGGCAGCTAAAACGGGAATAGCGAATATAACATGCTTTTATTATTACTGACCTTGTTTCTGTCATTTCTGTGGCGAAGAGGTTACGGGCGCAGTTTGTAATCTCGGATACCCTCGTTCGAAATACAGCTGCGGGCAGGCCGCCTTGCGTTGGTCTTTTACGAAATGGTATAGGTGCCGGTCATTCAGAAAGCAATGGCAAACTACTGAACAAACTACTGAACGTAAACCTGCCAAGAGATCACAACAGCAAAGAATGCTGGTGTTGATTGCGACATCAGTAGTGTAAGTGGGGCTCCATCCAGTGCTTTTGAGGAGGGAATCGATATTCCTCCTCCTCCTCCTCCTCCTCAAAGGGCGATAACTCTTCAGGTTTTTAAGTAGGTGGTCAGAGGTGGCGTGGTCTAGTGACTCATCAGAGTGGGCGTGGTCTAGTGACTCATCATAGGTGGCTTGCGTGGTCAAGTAATTGTAGTGTACGACATAAAAAATACAACATAAAACATCAATAAAGAAAACAAACGACTCAAGTAAGGTATATAATAATTTTATTAAATCATATATAGAAAAGAAAAAAAAAAAAAAAAAAGAAGAAAAAAACAAACAAAACATAGTCAAGTGACCCCTTAAATTATAGGTAAGGGTGTGCGATGACGTGCTCAAGTGGTGGTCAAGAGGTGGTCAAGAGGTGTTCAAGCGGTCAAGAGGTGGTCAAGTGACCCCTTAAATTGTATGGGATGGTACGTGTAGTGACGTGGTGATGATCAAGAGGTGGTCAAGTGGTGGTCAGGGTGTGGTCAAGTGGTGGTCAAGATGTGGTCAAGTGGTCGAGTGACCACTTAAATTGTCGGGGAAAGTAGGTGTAGTGATATGGTGATGATTAAAGGGTGGTAAATTAGTGGTCAAGCAGTGGTCAAGTGGTGGTCAAGTGATGAAAATTTTAGTGGAAAGTAGTTGTAATGATATGGTGATGATTAAAGGGTGGTAAATTAGTGGTCAAGCAGTGGTCAAGTGGTCGAGTGACCACTTAAATTGTCGGGGAACGTAGTTGTAATGATATGGTGATGATTAAAGGGTGGTAAATTAGTGGTCAAGCAGTGGTCAAGCAGTGGTCAAGTGAGGAAATTTTTAGTGGAAAGCAGTTGTAATGATATGGTGATGATCAAGAGGTGGTCAAGTAGTGGTCAAGTGGTGGTCAAGCGGTGGTCAAGTGGTCAAATAACCCTAAAATTGTAGAGGAGAGTGTGTCTTGTGATGCAGTGATGATCAAAAGGTGGTTAAGTAGTGGTCAAGTAGTGGTCAAGGGGTGGTCAAGTGGTCAAGTTACCCCTTAAATTGATGGGGAGAGTAAGTGTAGTGACACGATGATGATCAAGATGTGGTCAAGTGGTGGTCAAGTGGTGGTCAAGTAGTGGTCAAGTGGTCGAGTGACCACATAAATTGCAGAGGAGAGTAGGTGTAGTGACATGGTGATGATCAAGAGGTGGTCAAGTTGTTAGGTCTAGAGGTTCGGGTGTCTCAGTCATGAAGTATCAAACTGTCTGCTGTGGGAAGGATGACGCTGATCAGGGCGAGTAGGTTCTAATACGTTTATCGCTATTGTCTACAATTGGCGTGGTTGTATAGTAATAATAGTAGAGTTGTTTCGTAGTAATATTAGTCATCATCATCAAGGGTCATGTTAGGTGGTATTTGTAATGATAGTAGTAGTAGTAGTAGTAGTAGTAGTAGTAGTAGTAGTAGTAGTAGTAGTAGTAGTAGTAGTAGTAGTAGTAGTAGTAGCAATAGTACTAATTATCATCATCATCACGTGTCTTACCAACGGACGTATCACCCACACATTGCGATCTCCAACACCATTGAACAATTCCGGGGTTGACTCACTAGTACCAATAGCACCAGTAGTAATAGTCACCAACATCAGCAAGAGACTTATCGCCTGACATTGGTCAGTATGACACTCCATAAACTATGATCTCCAACACCATGGATACAAATAGTAATAATATTGGTAGTAGTAGTAGTAGTAGTAGTAGTAGTAGTAGTAGTAGTAGTAGTAGTAGTAGTAGTAGTAGTAGTAGTAGTAGTAGTAGTAGTAGTAGTAGTAGCGGCGGTGGTTGTGGTGGTGGTGGTGATGGTGGTGGTAATAGTAGGAGTAGTAGAATAGCGAGGGTGCTTGTTGTTTCACTAAGTATTTGTATATCGTATGTAGTATAAAGATAGTTTGTGTTGTATGCCATGTAAGGTGTTACTAAAATATCTGTATTGTGTAGTTCTAAGAGGTGATGACGCCATAACCCACCACTCTATCATCTTATTGATAGTGTCTTCAGTGCCGCGAAAAAGGCTCATTATGAGATATCAATCATTTCTCAAAGCGACAGCATCCGGGGTGCATGCCCATTACGAGCAAACAACGATACGACACTTAAAAGGTAACTACAAGGCAAATGGTGTCGAGTATAGTGTAACATACAAAACTTATGAGGTCATCGGTTGTCCATTTCATCACGGTCGACAAATAGGCGCTCACTAACTTCACAATATGCTCACTCAAATAAACATATAGGATAATAAGGCACCGACCCAAACAAGGAAAACGGACAAAAACAAGGGGGAAAAATGACATAAGCGTCAAAATATAACACATACAAAGACAGATACAACAGTGACTAAAAAAATAATAAAAATGACACGACAAAATAACACACAAACACACACACACACACACACACACACACACACACACACACACACACACACACAATGAAAACTGAAATAACCAATGAAAATCGCTGACACGAACACTAGAAGCTGACACAAACACTAAACAAGGTACCTAAAGAAAAGCTAAACTTTGTTAACCAAAATGTCAAAGTAGGAAAATGTGATACCCAAATGTAAAACAAATAGCAAGAGAGGAATAACTCGTCCCAACTTATAAAAAGTAGGAAAATATGTCAACCAAATGGGAAAAAGTTAGGCCAAATACAAAAATATCTAACTCAAACTAATGAAAAGTAGGGAAACTTTGTTAACCAAAGGAGGGGGAAAACCTAGGTCAAGTAGGAAAATCTGTTACCCAAAAGTGAAAAATGTCGGCCAAATACAGAAATAGTTCGTCCACACGTATGCAAACTAGGAAAATTTGGTAGTCGAACAGGATAAAATATTGCCCAAGTAGGGAAATTTGAGAGCCATAAGTGAAAAAATATAATCCAAAGAGAGGAATATCTCGTTCCAACTTATAAAAAGAAGGAAAATTCTCAACCAAATGAGAAAAAGTTAGACCAAGTATAGTAACATCTCAACCAAACTTATGAAAAGTAGGAAACTTTGTTAGCCAAAGCGAAAAAACCTAGGTCAAGTAGGAAAATCTGTTAGCCAAATGTAAAAATGTCGGCCAAATACAGAAATACCTCGTCCGCACTTATTAAAATTAGGAAAAATTTGTTAGTCAAATAGTAAAAATATTGCCCAAGTAGGAAAATTTGATAGCCAAATGTAAAAAAAAAAAATATCACCCAAAGAGAGGAATATCTCGGCCAGACTTATAAAAAGTAGGAGAACTATGTGCCAAATGGGAAAAAGTTAGGCCAAATACAGAAATATTTCAACCAAACATATAAAAAATAGGAAAATTGATAACCAAACGGGAAATATATTGACCAACTAGGGAAATGTGTTACTCAAAGAGGAAAAATAATGACCAAGTAACGAAATACATCACTCAAACTTATGAAAACTACGACACTTTGTTAGCCAAATGGAAGAAACCTTGGTCAAGTAGGAAATATCTGTTAACCAAATGTGAAAAATGTCGGCCAAATGCAGAAATAGTTCGGCCACACGTATGCAAACAAGGAAAGGTTGTTAGCCAGATAGGAAAAGTATTAACCAAGTAAGAAAATGTGATAGCCAAAGGTGAAAAAATATCAGCCAAAGAGAGAAATATCTCATCCAAACTTATAAAAAGAAGGAAAATTCTCAACCAAATGAGAAAAAGTTAGACCAAATATAGTAACATCTCAACCAAACTTATGAAAACTACGAAACTTTGTTAGCCAAATGGAAGAAACCTTGGTCAAGTAGGAAAAATCTGTTAACCAAATGTGAAAAATGTCGGCCAAATGCAGAAATAGTTCGGCCACACGTATGCAAACAAGGAAAGGTTGTTAGCCAGATAGGAAAAGTATTAACCAAGTAAGAAAATGTGATAGCCAAAGGTGAAAAAATATCACCCAAAGAGAGGAATATCTCGGCCAGACTTATAAAAAGTAGGAGAACTATGTGTCAAATGGGAAAAAGTTACGCCAAATACAGAAATAGCTCAACCAAACATATAAAAAATAGGAAAATTGATAACCAAACGGGAAATATATTGACCAACTAGGGAAATGTGTTACTCAAAGAGGAAAAATAATGACCAAGTAACGAAATACATCGCTCAAACTTATGAAAACTAGGAAACTTTGTTAGCCAAATGGAAGAAACCTTGGTCAAGTGGGAAAATATGTCAGCCAAATGTGAAAAATGTCGGCCAAATGCACAAATAGTTCGGCCACACGTATGCAAACAAGGAAAGGTTGTTAGCCAGATAGGAAAAGTATTAACCAAGTAAGAAAATGTGATAGCCAAAGGTGAAAAAATATCAGACAAAGAGAGAAATATCTCATCCAAACTTATAAAAAGAAGGAAAATTCTCAACCAAATGAGAAAAAGTTAGACCAAATATAGTAACACCTCAACCAAACTTATGAAAACTAGGAAACTTTGTTACCCAACGAGAATAAAAACCTAGGTCAAGTAGGAAAATCTGTTAGCCAAATGTAAAAAATGTCGGCCAAATACAGAAATACCTCGTCCGCACTTATTAAAATTAGGAAAAATATGTTAGTCAAATAGTAAAAATATTGCCCAAGTAGGAAAATTTGATAGCCAAATGTAAAAAAATATCACCCAAAGAGAGGAATATCTCGGCCAGAGTTATAAAAAGTAGGAGAACTATTTGCCAAATGGGAAAAAGTTAGGCTAAATACAGAAATATCTCAAACAAACATATAAAAAATAGGAAAATTGATAACCAAACGGGAAATATATTGACCAACTAGGGACATGTGTTACTCAAAGAGGAAAAATAATGACCAAGTAACGAAATACATCGCTCAAACTTATGAAAACTAGGAAACTTTGTTAGCCAAAGTGAAAAAAACCTTGTTCAAGGAGGAAAATATGTTAGCCAAATGTGAAAAATGTCGGACAAATGCAGAAATAATTCGGTCACACATATGCAAACTAGGAAAAGTTGTTAGCCAGATAGGAAAAGTATTGGCCAAGTAGGAAAATTTGAGAGCCAAATGTGAAAAAAATATCACCCAAAGAGAGAAATATCTCGTCCAGACTTATAAAAAGTTGGAAAATTTGTCAACCAAATGGGATAAAGTTAGACCAAATACAGAAACATCTTAACCACATTTATAAAAAACGAGGTGAAAATGTCGACCAAATACAGAAATAACTCAACTCAATTTATAAATATGGCAACCAAACTTATGAAACGTAGGCAAATGTGTTAACCAAAAGGGGAAAATATGGTAGACGTAACGAAATATCTCATCCAAACTTATAAAAAGTAGGAAAATATGTCAACCAAACGCGAACAATGTCGGCCGAATACAGAAATTTCTCAACCAAACTCATGAAAAGTAGGAACAACTTGTTACCCAAATAGGAAAAATATTGGTCAAGAAAAGAAATAGCGTGGTCAAACCTATAAAAACGTACCAACATATGTTAACACAACTTTGCCACTTGTTCTTACAAACTTGCTCGCTGGCTCAAACAATTTTTCCACTTGCTATTACAATCGGTCGACCTATCCTATCAACTCACACACTTACCATAACAACTGTCCCTTTTCCCCAACAACGTGTCCACCGACTCTCTCATATTATCGACTCGCCCTATCAACTTACCCACTGACTCTAACAACTTCCCCACATGGGCTCACAAAATTTCCACTTGTTATTACAACTTGTCGACAGCCTCGCCGAAATTACCACTTACTCTTACAAACTGTCCCAACTGCGCGCACAAAGGTGTCTACTTGTGATTTCACGGCCTCCTCACCCCATAGATAAGTAGCCCTTATAAAATACAAATGTATCCCGCAAGTCATACAGAAGTGTCCCCCATATTGTCATTAAAAAAAAATAAAAATATTTGTGTGTGTAGGTAAGTTCATGTCTTTGACAGTTCATATTTTGTAAATGCATTTCTTCAGCATAAGATTTGTGTAAGTTCACGCCCTCATCATAAATTTTGTTGTGTAAGTTCATGTCTTCGACAGTTCATGTTTTGCTAAGCATCAGTTTTAGTGAAAATGCAGAAGTCTATTGGCTAGAATTTCAACCTGGGTGGTCAATTACTAACACTGCCTGTGGACAGCTATTCTTACACATGCGCTAAAGTTGAGAAAATGAACTTCCGTTGAATGGAAGCTACCGCAGACTTGAATTATTAAACCCCTCTGGAAGAAGTAGCGGCAGCTTAACCACGAAAAGATCGAATTAGTTATCCCCCATTAGTCTGGAAATTATGAAAATATATGCTCCCACAAGCGATATTACTCATGACGTCATATAAACAAAAATATAAAGGATAACAAATGAGGCAGCGCCACAATTGTTATCCTTTATATTTTTGTTTATATGACGTCATGAGTAATATCGCTTGTGGGAGCATATATTTTCATAATTTCCAGACTAAGGGGGGATAACTAATTCGATCTTTTCGTGGTTAAGCTGCCGCTACTTCTTCCAGAGGGGTTTAATAATTCAAGTCTGCGGTAGCTTCCATTCAACGGAAGTTCATTTTCTCAACTTTAGCGCATGTGTAAGAATAGCTGTCCACAGGCAGTGTTAGTAATTGACCACCCAGGTTGAAATTCTAGCCAATAGACTTCTGCATTTTCACTAAAACTAGGGCTTAGCAAAACATGAACTGTCGAAGACATGAACTTACACAACAAAATTTATGATGAGGGCGTGAACTTACACAAATCTTATGCTGAAGAAATGCATTTACAAAATATGAACTGTCAAAGACATGAACTTACCTACACACACAAATTTTTTTTTTTTAATGACAATATGGGGGACACTTCTGTATGACTTGCGGGATACATTTGTATTTTATAAGGGCTACTTATCTATGGGGTGAGGAGGCCGTGAAATCACAAGTAGACACCTTTGTGCGCGCAGTTGGGACAGTTTGTAAGAGTAAGTGGTAATTTCGGCGAGGCTGTCGACAAGTTGTAATAACAAGTGGAAATTTTGTGAGCCCATGTGGGGAAGTTGTTAGAGTCAGTGGGTAAGTTGATAGGGCGAGTCGATAATATGAGAGAGTCGGTGGACACGTTGTTGGGGAAAAGGGACAGTTGTTATGGTAAGTGTGTGAGTTGATAGGATAGGTCGACCGATTGTAATAGCAAGTGGAAAAATTGTTTGAGCCAGCGAGCAAGTTTGTAAGAACAAGTGGCAAAGTTGTGTTAACATATGTTGGTACGTTTTTATAGGTTTGACCACGCTATTTCTTTTCTTGACCAATATTTTTCCTATTTGGGTAACAAGTTGTTCCTACTTTTCATGAGTTTGGTTGAGAAATTTCTGTATTCGGCCGACATTGTTCGCGTTTGGTTGACATATTTTCCTACTTTTTATAAGTTTGGATGAGATATTTCGTTACGTCTACCATATTTTCCCCTTTTGGTTAACACATTTGCCTACGTTTCATAAGTTTGGTTGCCATATTTATAAATTGAGTTGAGTTATTTCTGTATTTGGTCGACATTTTCACCTCGTTTTTTATAAATGTGGTTAAGATGTTTCTGTATTTGGTCTAACTTTATCCCATTTGGTTGACAAATTTTCCAACTTTTATAAGTCTGGACGAGATATTTCTCTCTTTGGGTGATATTTTTTTCACATTTGGCTCTCAAATTTTCCTACTTGGCCAATACTTTTCCTATCTGGCTAACAACTTTTCCTAGTTTGCATATGTGTGACCGAATTATTTCTGCATTTGTCCGACATTTTTCACATTTGGCTAACATATTTTCCTCCTTGAACAAGGTTTTTTTCACTTTGGCTAACAAAGTTTCCTAGTTTTCATAAGTTTGAGCGATGTATTTCGTTACTTGGTCATTATTTTTCCTCTTTGAGTAACACATGTCCCTAGTTGGTCAATATATTTCCCGTTTGGTTATCAATTTTCCTATTTTTTATATGTTTGTTTGAGATATTTCTGTATTTAGCCTAACTTTTTCCCATTTGGCAAATAGTTCTCCTACTTTTTATAACTCTGGCCGAGATATTCCTCTCTTTGGGTGATATTTTTTTACATTTGGCTATCAAATTTTCCTACTTGGGCAATATTTTTACTATTTGACTAACATATTTTTCCTAATTTTAATAAGTGCGGACGAGGTATTTCTGTATTTGGCCGACATTTTTTACATTTGGCTAACAGATTTTCCTACTTGACCTAGGTTTTTATTCTCGTTGGGTAACAAAGTTTCCTAGTTTTCATAAGTTTGGTTGAGGTGTTACTATATTTGGTCTAACTTTTTCTCATTTGGTTGAGAATTTTCCTTCTTTTTATAAGTTTGGATGAGATATTTCTCTCTTTGTCTGATATTTTTTCACCTTTGGCTATCACATTTTCTTACTTGGTTAATACTTTTCCTATCTGGCTAACAACCTTTCCTTGTTTGCATACGTGTGGCCGAACTATTTGTGCATTTGGCCGACATTTTTCACATTTGGCTGACATATTTTCCCACTTGACCAAGGTTTCTTCCATTTGGCTAACAAAGTTTCCTAGTTTTCATAAGTTTGAGCGATGTATTTCGTTACTTGGTCATTATTTTTCCTCTTTGAGTAACACATTTCCCTAGTTGGTCAATATATTTCCCGTTTGGTTATCAATTTTCCTATTTTTTATATGTTTGGTTGAGCTATTTCTGTATTTGGCGTAACTTTTTCCCATTTGACACATAGTTCTCCTACTTTTTATAAGTCTGGCCGAGATATTCCTCTCTTTGGGTGATATTTTTTCACCTTTGGCTATCACATTTTCTTACTTGGTTAATACTTTTCCTATCTGGCTAACAACCTTTCCTTGTTTGCATACGTGTGGCCGAACTATTTCTGCATTTGGCCGACATTTTTCACATTTGGTTAACAGATTTTTCCTACTTGACCAAGGTTTCTTCCATTTGGCTAACAAAGTTTCGTAGTTTTCATAAGTTTGGTTGAGATGTTACTATATTTGGTCTAACTTTTTCTCATTTGGTTGAGAATTTTTCTTCTTTTTATAAGTTTGGATGAGATATTTCTCTCTTTGGCTGATATTTTTTCACCTTTGGCTATCACATTTTCTTACTTGGTTAATACTTTTCCTATCTGGCTAACAACCTTTCCTTGTTTGCATACGTGTGGCCGAACTATTTCTGCATTTGGCCGACATTTTTCACATTTGGTTAACAGATTTTTCCTACTTGACCAAGGTTTCTTCCATTTGGCTAACAAAGTGTCGTAGTTTTCATAAGTTTGAGTGATGTATTTCGTTACTTGGTCATTATTTTTCCTCTTTGAGTAACACATTTCCCTAGTTGGTCAATATATTTCCCGTTTGGTTATCAATTTTCCTATTTTTTATATGTTTGGTTGAAATATTTCTGTATTTGGCCTAACTTTTTCCCATTTGGCACATAGTTCTCCTACTTTTTATAAGTCTGGCCGAGATATTCCTCTCTTTGGGTGATATTTTTTTTTTACATTTGGCTATCAAATTTTCCTACTTGGGCAATATTTTTACTATTTGACTAACAAATTTTTCCTAATTTTAATAAGTGCGGACGAGGTATTTCTGTATTTGGCCGACATTTTTTACATTTGGCTAACAGATTTTCCTACTTGACCTAGGTTTTTTCGCTTTGGCTAACAAAGTTTCCTACTTTTCATAAGTTTGGTTGAGATGTTACTATACTTGGTCTAACTTTTTCTCATTTGGTTGAGAATTTTCCTTCTTTTTATAAGTTGGAACGAGATATTCCTCTCTTTGGATTATATTTTTTCACTTATGGCTCTCAAATTTCCCTACTTGGGCAATATTTTATCCTGTTCGACTACCAAATTTTCCTAGTTTGCATACGTGTGGACGAACTATTTCTGTATTTGGCCGACATTTTTCACTTTTGGGTAACAGATTTTCCTACTTGACCTAGGTTTTCCCCCTCCTTTGGTTAACAAAGTTTCCCTACTTTTCATTAGTTTGAGTTAGATATTTTTGTATTTGGCCTAACTTTTTCCCATTTGGTTGACATATTTTCCTACTTTTTATAAGTTGGGACGAGTTATTCCTCTCTTGCTATTTGTTTTACATTTGGGTATCACATTTTCCTACTTTGACATTTTGGTTAACAAAGTTTAGCTTTTCTTTAGGTACCTTGTTTAGTGTTTGTGTCAGCTTCTAGTGTTCGTGTCAGCGATTTTTCATTGGTTATTTCAGTTTTCATTGTGTGTGTGTGTGTGTGTGTGTGTGTGTGTGTGTGTGTGTGTGTGTGTGTGTGTGTGTGTGTGTTTGTGTGTTATTTTGTCGTGTCATTTTTATTATTTTTTTAGTCACTGTTGTATCTGTCTTTGTATGTGTTATATTTTGACGCTTATGTCATTTTTCCCCCTTGTTTTTGTCCGTTTTCCTTGTTTGGGTCGGTGCCTTATTATCCTATATGTTTATTTGAGTGAGCATATTGTGAAGTTAGTGAGCGCCTATTTGTCGACCGTGATGAAATGGACAACCGATGACCTCATAAGTTTTGTATGTTACACTATACTCGACACCATTTGCCTTGTAGTTACCTTTTAAGTGTCGTATCGTTGTTTGCTCGTAATGGGCATGCACCCCGGATGCTGTCGCTTTGAGAAATGATTGATATCTCATAATGAGCCTTTTTCGCGGCACTGAAGACACTATCAATAAGATGATAGAGTGGTGGGTTATGGCGTCATCACCTCTTAGAACTACACAATACAGATATTTCAGTAACACCTTACATGGCATACAACACAAACTATCTTTATACTACATACGATATACAAATACTTAGTGAAACAACAAGCACCCTCGCTATTCTACTACTCCTACTATTACCACCACCATCACCACCACCACCACAACCACCGCCGCTACTACTACTACTACTACTACTACTACTACTACTACTACTACTACTACTACTACTACTACTACTACTACTACTACTACTACTACTACCAATATTATTACTATTTGTATCCATGGTGTTGGAGATCATAGTTTATGGAGTGTCATACTGACCAATGTCAGGCGATAAGTCTCTTGCTGATGTTGGTGACTATTACTACTGGTGCTATTGGTACTAGTGAGTCAACCCCGGAATTGTTCAATGGTGTTGGAGATCGCAATGTGTGGGTGATACGTCCGTTGGTAAGACACGTGATGATGATGATAATTAGTACTATTGCTACTACTACTACTACTACTACTACTACTACTACTACTACTACTACTACTACTACTACTACTACTACTACTACTACTACTACTACTACTACTACTACTACTGCTACTATCATTACAAATACCATCTAACATGACCCTTGATGATGATGACTAATATTACTACGAAACAACTCTACTATTATTACTATACAACCACGCCAATTGTAGACAATAGCGATAAACGTATTAGAACCTACTCGCCCTGATCAGCGTCATCCTTCCCACAGCAGACAGTTTGATACTTCATGACTGAGACACCCGAACCTCTAGACCTAACAACTTGACCACCTCTTGATCATCACCATGTCACTACACCTACTCTCCTCTGCAATTTATGTGGTCACTCGACCACTTGACCACTACTTGACCACCACTTGACCACCACTTGACCACATCTTGATCATCATCGTGTCACTACACTTACTCTCCCCATCAATTTAAGGGGTAACTTGACCACTTGACCACCCCTTGACCACTACTTGACCACTACTTAACCACCTTTTGATCATCACTGCAACACAAGACACACTCTCCTCTACAATTTTAGGGTTATTTGACCACTTGACCACCGCTTGACCACCACTTGACCACTACTTGACCACCTCTTGATCATCACCATATCTTCTTCTTCGTTCATCCGGAGTTTTTTTTTCGGATGTGATTGCGTTGTGCCTGTTTACAGCAGAGCTGCGTTCTTGCGCCGTTAGGCCGACACATCCGACTTCTGCGGGCATTTGTTGACCGGGTTAACCTTCCCGGGGGTTTCTTAGGACGTTTGACTCTCACTGTTGTGGTGTTATCCCCCATCCCAGCTGGTCCATATAGAACAGCCAAAGATCCTGGTCAGCCCTCAAGGGAAGGCAGGGGCAGACCATGGGCATTCCCCGCCATCCAAGGAGGCTTCCATACTTGCAGAGCCGATACATAGCGCTCTGGTACTGGGCTCACCCAAGGAATCGTCACGTCCTGCACATGGCTGCTTAGCCTCACTTCCGTATATTGGGCCTTCCGTTCACCATAGGCTGTTCTTCCGGAAACCAGAAGTATGCAGTCTGCAGATGACATCCACACAGTGAGCTTTCGATTCGGACTTTCCACGTAATGGATTTGCTATCCAAGCAATATTCCATTTCATGCCACTAGGACACTTTTCCACCTTTTATGAAGCCCACACAATGGGCTTTTGATTCGGACTTTCCACGTAATGGATTTGCTATCAAGCAATATTCCATTTCGTGCCACTAGGACACTTTTCCACCTTTTATGAAGCCCACACAGCGAGCTTTCGATTTGGACTTTCCACATAATGGATTTGCTATCCAAGCAATATTTCATTTCATGCCTCTGGGTCTTCATGCACCTTTAAATGTCAACCTGTATGTAGTTAAAGTAAGCTGCGGTCAACTTGAGCTTGTTGATATCTCCATAGAGCTTGTCCTCAAATGAAGCAGGTGTGGGCCAAAATATCTTTCTCTGTTCTGCATACGTTGGGCAATCCTGCAGCAAATGTTTTGCTGTCATTTTTCCAGTTCTACAATTACATTCATCAGTATCTCCTATCTTTAGTTTATTGAACAAGTGGTATTTCAGCCTGTTATGTCCTGTGCGGAGTCTGAAGATTGCTACTTGTTCTCTTCGGTCGAGTTTGTAATATGCATCATCCTTCTGATGGCCTGGATGCTCATGATTCCCATTTGGTTCTATAAGTGCTTTTTATCAACCTCTTTGCCTCATTATAGGTTATGTCTATGTCAGGCTGTGGTAGTCGTCCGCCCTCTT
Organism: Cepaea nemoralis; assembly: GCA_014155875.1. Taxonomy (NCBI): domain Eukaryota; kingdom Metazoa; phylum Mollusca; class Gastropoda; order Stylommatophora; family Helicidae; genus Cepaea; species Cepaea nemoralis. The sequence goes on along the minus strand of JACEFZ010028509.1, from coordinate 134,784 downwards.
TTGCCAGTCTGTCAGCCTCTTCGTTTCCAGGTATACTGCAATGTGATGGGATCCACTGTATTACAACTTTTTTGGATTTCTGGCATAGACCATGGAGTGCTGCTCTTAGGTCAGTTAGTTCTGTGCTGTTATTGCTCTTGAGTATTGAGACAGCTGACTTTGCATCTGTGAAGATAGCTATTTGCTTCTCTTTATTTTCCTCCATCAGGAGCATTTCTGCTGCAGTTTTCAAAGCCTCTACCTCCGCTTTGAAGTTACTTGAAAATTTTCCAGTTGCCATTGAATGTGTTTTTTTCACTCCATTTTTTAAATTTAGGAGAATTCCTCCTCCTCCATTCTCTATTGAATTTTTGGCTGATCCATCTGTATATGCATGGGTCCAATTCCTGCTTGGGTAATGTTCTTTTATGTAGTTTAGGGTTATTTCTCTTCTTTCGGTTTCATGCTGAGTGTTCTTTTTCTCAATACCAGGAATGTTTTCTATCATCTCAGGCAGTTGCTGCTGTCTCCAAGCTGGGAAGTTGTGTGCATTGTGTATGGGCTTGACTGTTGATATGTTAAGTATAGGATCTGCCCTAATCCTTCGTTTTGCAGTTTCTACAAAGTTGCTACGCTTCAGTCTTCCCTTTCCAAAACCATTAAATCTGTTGTACATAGGGTGGTCTGTCAATCTTCTAAATTTTTCTGCTTGTTGCTGGGCTCTGCTATCTCTTCTATCCTGCATTGGTTGTAAACAAGTGATCTTTTCTAGTTCATTAATAGGCGTTGTCTTCAGGCTTCCAGTTATGATTCGCATTCCTTGGTTTTGGACTCTACTTATTTTGTTAAAGTTTGACTTAGCTGCTGTTGCCCAAGCTGCAATGCCATATTCCAGTACTGGCCTCACCCGTCCAGTATATAACTTCTTGAGAACTTTCTCATCTGCTCCCCACGTTGTACCAGCAAGCTTTTTCATGATTGCCATTCTCTGCCTTGCTCTTGTTCGATTTTTCTCAACCTGTGTCTTCCATGTCAGGCGACGATCAAAGGTGACTCCTAGATAGTTTGGATTTTCTTCATGGCGCAATATTTTTCCATTCAATACCAGCTTAGGTTGCTGAGTTTTATTTGAGAGGGAGAACACTGTGCATGTTGTTTTCTCCTCACTTATCTTCACTAGCCATGATTTTGACCAGTCCTCTAGCGCTAATAAGGCTTGCTGTATTCTGCTGTTAGCTGTACTAATATATTCTTCAGATGTCCATATGGCTAGGTCATCTGCAAAGGAGGATGTGTGTACTCTGGCTGGAAAATTTTCTGTGATGTCATTTATATATGCTAGGAATAATGTTGGTGAAAGAACTCCTCCTTGGGGGACACCTTGCTCCAGCAGCATCATTTTGCTTGTTTGTCCTTGTACTTTTGTCCTGGCAGTTCTGTTCTCAAGGTAGTGGCTGATCCATTTATACATTTTTCCACAAACATGCATGTTTTGCAGTTTTACTTTCAGTCCTTCCTTCCATACTTTATCAAATGCTTTTTCTAAATCTATCCAGACTGCTAGTGTGTGCTTTTTCTCTTGGAAGGCATCCTCTATTTCCTGAGCTATATAGGTTATTTGATCTTCAGTGGATCTGTATTTTCTGAATCCTGCTTGGTGTGGTGTTAAGAGTTTGTTTTCTTCCAGATGCCATGTTAGCCTGCCATTGATAATGCGTTCCATTAATTTTCCTACACAGCTAAGTAGACTGATAGGTCGATAGCCATTTGGTTCTTCCAGGTCTTTTCCTTTCTTTGGGACTGGTATTAGTATAGCTTCCTTCCATGCCTGTGGGACTATTCCTCTCTTCCAACTGTTATTTAGGACTGCTAGTAGTTTCTTCTTTGCCTTGGTGCCAAGTCCTATTAGCATTTCATTTGTGATTCCATCCTTTCCTGGTGATTTCTTCTTTTTTAGGGTATTCATTGCCTGTTCCATTTCTTCCATTGTTAGATTTGCCATCATATATTCTGCTGCTGTCTCTGTATTTCTATGATGTATCTGTTTGTCTTTGATTGCTTTCTTCTGTTCGGTTGTAATATCAATGTGGTTTGCATTTGCATAGTGTTCCATTAGTGCATTTGCAGCCTTTTTGCCTGTAAGCAAGGCATTTCCTTGTTTAATTGTTATTTGTTTGTTTCTAGGTCCTTCATTGTTCATGGCTTTCACTAGTTTCCATAGTTTGTTTCCATCCCTGTCAAAATTCAGGTTTTCTGTTTTTTTCCCTCCAACAATCTCTTGTTGTTTGATTTACTGTTCTTTTATATTTTGCTGAGATGGCTTTGAGAGAGATGTTTGCTTCAATTGTTTGTTCTCTCTCTGCTGTCTTCCTGGCATCTTCAACTTTGTCCTCCAAACTTTGTAGTTCTTCAGTCCAGTATGGTTTGTAATTTTTCCTCGCTCCTCTTGGAATGGACTCAGTGGCTGCCTGTATTATCGCTCTGTTTAGACTTTCCACCATTTGCTTTATGTTGCCATATCGTGTATTTATGTTTTCACAATATTTGTCTGTTAGTATGGCAAATCTGTCCCAATCTGCTCGTTTGTAATTCCAGCGGGGCAAGGGCTTTTGCTCCTGTGGAACATACTCCATATTCATTTCAAGCTTGATTGGTCTGTGGTCACTACCTGCTAATTGGTCCAGCACATGGCGATCGATTTTGTGGAGGATGTCTCCTGTGCAGAAAGCTAAGTCTGGAGTAGAAGTGGTAAGCCATCTTCTGGAGTAGAAGCTCGGTGTGTCATCCGCTTTGTTGAGTAGATGGAGATTTGAGTCTATTTCCCAGTCCTCCAATTCATCTCCTCTTTTGTCAGTATCTGGGTATCCCCATCTTTCTGAACGGCTATTAAAGTCTCCGACAATAATGCAGTTTGTGTCAGTTATTTTCATGTTTGAGAGTGTAAGGTCCTTATCTGCTGGGCTATACAGATTGTAGATTCTTATTTTCACGTCCTTTATCATTATATCAACACCTATAATTTCCGTTTGGTTGTCAGAGATCACAGATACTTCGCTGCAAGGTATTGTATTTCGTGTAAGTATTAGAACTCCTCCTTTGTGTCCTTCGCGGTCGAAACGTGTGGCCTGATATCCTCTGACTGAGAATTTGTGATTGGCGTTGAGGTGTGTCTCTTGAATGCATGCCACATCTATTCTATCTTTATGAAGACGCTGTGTTAGGGAGTCTTTCTTCTTGTAAACTCCTTCGGCATTCCACTGTAGTATGTTGAGTGTCCGGGGTATTTGGTCAATAGCTCTTAACCTACTCCTCTGTGCCTTGACTCCACAGCACAGGGGAAGGTGACCACCAGTAGTCATGGGTGGACCCCCTCGAGGCAGGGGGCCCGGCACTATCACCGCCTGATGGGACTTCACGGGATTAGCACCATATCGATTAATTTTGATTTGTGACATCATGAATTAAGTTACGTTGCACTGCTTTGTCAAGCCTGTGGCTCAGTACATCCGATTTCGACAAGCATTTATTCGGGATGCTTTCCCTAGCCTTTGACTGTCCCCAGTCTACCTACAAGGCAGCAGGTTTCACGTTGCACTGCTTTGTCAAGCCTGTGGCTCAGTACATCCGATTTCGACAAGCATGTATTTGGGGTGCTTTCCCTAGCCTTTGACTGTCCCCAGTCTACCTACAAGGCAGCAGGTTTGTGTGTCTCTTCGTCTGGTCCCTCTCCCTTGACCTGTCCGACATGGGTGGCCCTACCAGTAGCTGTGCTACCGTCGGCATAGCTCTTGGCGTCATTGGGACGCACAAGCCCCTCTACCTCGTCACGGTGGACACACAGCAGAGGGGATCATCACCATATCATTACAACTGCTTTCCACTAAAATTTTCCTCACTTGACCACTGCTTGACCACTGCTTGACCACTAATTTACCACCCTTTAATCATCACCATATCATTACAACTACGTTCCCCGACAATTTAAGTGGTCACTCGACCACTTGACCACTGCTTGACCACTAATTTACCACCCTTTAATCATCACCATATCATTACAACTACTTTCCACTAAAATTTTCCTCACTTGACCACCATTTGACCACTGCTTGACCACTGCTTGACCACTAATTTACCACCCTTTAATCATCACCATATCACTACACCTACTTTCCCCGACAATTTAAGTGGTCACTCGACCACTTGACCACATCTTGACCACCACTTGACCACACCCTGACCACCACTTGACCACCTCTTGATCATCACCACGTCACTACACGTACCATCCCATACAATTTAAGGGGTCACTTGACCACCTCTTGACCGCTTGAACACCTCTTGACCACCTCTTGACCACCACTTGAGCACGTCATCGCACACCCTTACCTATAATTTAAGGGGTCACTTGACTATGTTTTGTTTGTTTTTTTCTTCTTTTTTTTTTTTCTTCTTTTCTATATATGATTTAATTAAAATTATTATATACCATTACTTGAGTCGTTTGTTTTCTTTATTGATGTTTTATGTTGTATTTTTTATGTCGTACACTACAATTACTTGACCACGCACGCCACCTATGATGAGTCACTAGACCACGCCCACTCTGATGAGTCACTAGACCACGCCACCTCTGACCACCTACTTAAAAACCTGAAGAGTTATCGCCCTTTGAGGAGGAGGAGGAGGAGGAATATCGATTCCCTCCTCAAAAGCACTGGATGGAGCCCCACTTACACTACTGACATCCTGTGAAGGATGTACAACTAACTTTTTTAACCTTTCTATGGGCTGAAGTTAATCGTTCTAACGGTTTGTTGTATCGTGGCTCAGATGATAACTGTATATGGGGAGATGTGACTGGGAAGTCTTGGTGTCGGCAGTGAGGCTAGAAGTTGCCTGGTTTTCTCCCGGAATAGGGCTTTCAAAATTATACCTTATTTTCTCTCCGGTGTCACTGAGCTATTGGATAATGAGACTGTATAACTTACCGTCTTGTTGGTTTACCTGCTTCCTTATTTGAATAAGTAAGAGAAACATGTGCATGTTAAAAACCCCAAGGAAGTTGGCAATCACACATAGTTGGCTGTAAAGCCACTTCTTTGGCAAAATTGCTAGAAAAAAAAAATCTTTCCCCAGGCAGATGGCGCCTGGTAACTTGGGCAGAATTTTGTACTAGAAGAATGGACCATATAAATGCCAATGTGCGTACAGTGACCTCCTTCTCTCCCTCCTTTCTCCATCCCTCTGCCTGTCTTTCTCTGTCACATCTCTCTCCCTCCCTACCCCCGTTCTCTCCCTCCACTCTTATCCTCTCCCTCTTGTCCTTTCTTCATCTTTCTCTTTCACACAAACACACTCTCTCTCTCTCTCTCTCTCTCTCTCTCTCTCTCTCTCTCTCTCTCTCTCTCTCTCTATCTCTCTCCCCTCTCCCTCTTCCCCTTTCTTAATCTCTCTCCTTCTCTATACATACATTTCTAGGGTCTCAACACGATGTCCCTCCTACTTGTTCATTGTCAACGCTTCTGCACCACACTGTAGTATATACAATTTATAAGCATCCACTGTTTCCATGTTAAATATAATGTGTGTCTCTCTAGGTTTCAATATCGATCTCATATCGTATGGCAGTTGCCTGCTTTGGGTCTACATTTTGTAGGCCCGAATACATTGCGCAATAATTGGCCAATCTTCTCCTCACTTAGCAGATGACGAGTCCAGGCGCCCAATCCTCATCCTATCGTGCTCATAGCGTTATCAACATCTTTCACTATCAGTTCCGCTAACGCATCCCCTCTATTTCATATACGAGGGTAAGTTAATAAGTAAGTCACAAATAGCTGTGGAAAAATAACTAAGTATTATAAAAACTTGAAACCAGTTTATTTTTATACATACATTGTCCCTTTATTTCTCAACATAATTTCCACCAACATTGATGCATTTATCCCATCGTTTTATCAGTCCTCCCAAACCGGCTGCATAGAACTGCGTGCTCTGTTTTCTAACCCACGTTTTACCTTCACATTCAACTTGGGCATCACTCGCGAAATGTCTCCCGACAAGGTGGGTTTTCAGTGGACTTAGCCCCTAGCGATTTCCCGTAAAGTGGTGGATAGCTGGGTAGAAAAAGTTACGAGGGCGAGTCAATAAGTAAGTCACACAGTTCAGTGGGATGGCAGGTAAATGAGAACAAAGCACGCAGTTCTATGCAGCCGGTTTGGGAGGACTGACAAAGCGATGGGATAAGTGCATCAATGTTGGTGGAAATTATGTTGAGAAATAAAGGGATAATGTATATATACAAATAAACGGTTTCAAGTTGTTATCATATTTAGTTATTTTTCTACAGCCATTTGCGATTTACTTATTAACGTACCCTCGTAGTTAATGTATTGATGGCGATGCCTATTCTCTTTTCTTATTTATATTTCAATTGACCATCATCTGTTATTGCGTGACCAAGATAGGAGAACCTTGTTACTTCAAAATAATGCCCCCCCCCCCCTATTTTCCTCCTTATCCACCTGACGGGCGTGGTAACCTTCTCTCCTCTGTTTTGTCCAGCCTTCCTGTGCTTATTTGGATGACCATAGCTTAAGGGAGATAAACTGAAGGCAACCGACCAGAAGGAAGGGGAGACGACCGTTGTACATTCCAAGTACATTATTATTTAACATCAAACAAAAGAAGACACAGAGATAAACATCTGGATGACATGGCCGCAAAGCGCGGAAAGGAAAAAGAACACAGAACTAATCCGAGTCTCTAAGATTTGTATTCAGTAGTGACCCATGATCCACCACGATGGCCGGCATGGTATGTTATGATGGTATGTTGTCAGAAGTGTAATCTACCACCAGTGACATTAGTTGATAGGAAGACTGATCTCTAACTCTTGCGCCCGAAGGATTAAAGTTCTGATTGCTCGAGTCCTGAAAAGGGCTTACGCCTATCGGAATGGGGCTGGTGTAGAAACTTTTCCCTTGACATGGTATCGATGGAAATCTGCAAGGGGATTGTGTTGTAGTGATATCCTTCCCCTCTCCTAGAGCAGGATCCAGTAGGGTGCTCAATACAGATGCTTGAGATCCACATTTGAAAAGAAGCATGAGGATCCTTAAACCGTGAGCCAGACTAGGAACTTGTTATGTAGATAGAGAACGTAGAGGCTCTCCAAGGTCAAGGTCTTGGTCTGTGTTAGATCTGGTTCTTAAGACCTCTGTGGCCCACATTTGTAGTATTTTAAGAATTAAATAAAATAAGAACAGATCATCATCATATGGTAATCGTCGGTGATAATCACGGCTCGCCATCTCACGCGATTACCAGTGTCTTGGATCACATCTGTGAACTGACAAATCAACATTCTAGATAAAGAAGATCATTGCTGGCCTTCTTGGCAGTGACCATACTGGTCAATGACCGTAGCCATTGTCTCTATAAACAGATCTTCTGCCTACAGTCGTGAATTGAAAAGGAAAAAGCAGAAAGAAACAGACATAAAGGAGAACCCGCCAAATCCCAGCTGATGTCACAGGCATAAACTTTCGACTTTTAAGCGACTTTTAAAAAAATAAACTCTGCGAAATCGAAAAGTCAGAAAACACTGACACAGAAGACGAGAGAAACTAAACCCGCGCACTGAACCACCACAACTATAACCAACGCTACTGCAGCAGGTTGAACGAGGTGGAAAGTATACCCCCCCCCCCTTACAAATCAGAATCGGAATCTGTCGTGAAACTAAAGACTGTAGCTAACAACCAAGAACAGATACATGTATTAAAATAAGAACAAGCAATGCAAAGGAACTGTCATAGCACTAGGACATTTATGGAAGTAAAAATAGATTCAAAGTAGTACCACATTTAGAATATTGAAATCTAAACATTAAGTTAATTCATCTGTATGGATCTAAAATACAGGGAACGACTAACACAGTTACTAATAGACTACAAACATTCATTAATTGGTGAATGAGCAGGACAGGACTAATTTGGTATGACGTAATCACTCATTCGGAGCTTAGGCAGACAACTTGATATATTCCTGCGAACTAAGAGAGGCAATGAAAAGACCCTAACGCTGGATGAGAGTTACATTGCTAAAATCTAATAATAGTAAAACTAACAAGTTTTCCTGCTAGCGGGCACAGAGCAAACAAAATAGAGGGTGACCTTCTTCTTCTTCTTCTTTCGTTCGCTTGAAATGTGTCCATATCTGCACCGTTGTCTCTTGTAAGAACTTCACTGACTTTTTTTTAATTTCACTCAGTGGTACAGGGTAAGAGGGTGATATATAACATACGAAGAAAGGAATCAGAAACAGATGAATAAAATAAGAGGAAGACACGAAGAAAACTGCGGGAAACACCGACAAAAATGGTGGCTTGACACCAGGCCAATACTCCAATAGGAGGTAAACGGCAACAGCGGAGAAAGAAGATTGAAGAAATCCATCGTTCTCCAATGCGTGGGTGTAAAACTCTGCAGCTGTTTTGTTTGTTTGTATGCTGTCCTAAGTTCTCAATTTATGTGTAAAGCATCGCACAAAGCACGAAATCCTTAGCCCAACGACTACACCTCCTCCCCTTCCCCGCGCCCGGGTCACAAGAATAATTGTACTCGTGCCCTTAACAAATAAAAAACTAGTCAAAATTTTTTGGGCATGTTATGAGAAGAAATGAATTGGAGAACTTGGTGACAACTGGCAAGATCAAAGGGAATAGACCAAGGGGAAGACCGAGAAGTAAATACCTGGATGGCTTGGCCACATGGCATGGTCGAGACAGGAACACGGAGCTTATCCACGACTCTGGTGATCGAGTGAGATAGCAGAACATGACCGCCCAAGCTTACCGGCATGGCACATGATGGATGGATGGATGGCCCTTAACAACTCAGTCCGCAAACAAATCGAAGACATTCAGAGTGCGGGGTAGATAGCATGACCACTTAGCCAAGGAGGCCCCGCCCATAATTATATATTTCCCACCCTTGACCCTGGGTTAGTAAGTTCATTACTGGTTAAAACACAAGCGACGTCACTGCACCCGGGGCACACCTCTCAACCTTTTGAAAATCCTGGAATCCACAGAGCACAATAAAAAGTGAAAGTCCTAAAAACACACGGAGAAGAGAAGTAGAAACATACATGAATAATATGGGAAAGACATGGACGGAAATACCCCCCCGTCACATTCTGGTTGGATGCATAACCACCCTGATCTCGCAATCGGCGTGTAGTTCTTGTCTTAGGATAGCAGACATCTCGCCGTCTCGGGCAGGGCGAAACAATTAAAGGAGTATCCATGTGCACGTTTAAATACTTTTGGAGATCCAATGTAGTCCAGGTTACACTACAAACTTATAAACCACACTCAGAAAAATAATAATTAAGGCACGCGCAATTCCTGTATGGTATACAGTTAGACTATACATGAACCGGAAGATTGAGGCGTTCGTGCACTGTGTTAAGATTCTCACGTTGTGATCTACAGGAGAGACGGGTGAACGTATAGAGGTATCCGCGGGCAACGAAAGTGATCCTTTACAAACAAACAGGCAACCGTCTTCTTTAAATGACACTTTTATGGAGTCGTGTTGACACATATTATATGTAATACATAGACCAAAAAATGTTTTGCATATCCTTTACAGGACATCGCTGTCGACATCAGCATATTTCAGCTGATTATTGATTTCTTGGCAAGATTACGCTCAGTAGTTTGCCATTGCTTTCTGAGCGGCCGGCTCACATACCCCGTAAGTTACCGACGCGATTCGAACCACTGCTGATTCTCACCGTCGTCACGTTACTTACGAGAGTATACGAGATTACGGAGAAAAGAATACATAGAACCAGCTCTAATATATGACTGTAAACAGTGTCAACTTGCCCTATGGCAAGTGGGCCTTGTGGGCCCTCATGAAGTAGGCCCCCGTAAACATTACACAATATGTTAAAATTGTCTCCAGGCAGTCTAACTGTTAGACTCAGTCCGCAGCTGGCTGTGAATCCTGGACAATTAATGTACAACATAGATAGAAGCTTCATAGCTGTATGTGGTTTTATAGAGGAGAAAAAAAAGCTGAAAATTCCCCGGACAGCTGAAGTGAATAATCTAAACATTTGGCTAGAGGCTACAACACAAAGACAACTTATCACAAACACCGGAAAGAGGAAGTCATATTTTGGGCCACATTATGACAAGATAAAAACCAGAACATATTGTGACAACTGGGAAGATTTTTGAAAAGAGAGGTGGCGCAACCCGACGAGGGAACTTTCGCGACAGTCTTATGTCATAGCCCGGAAGGGTGTCAGCACACGAACAGATACATGTCATGGGAGATCGCAAGATGGGGAAAAGCATAACCCACCCCCACCCCACCACACACAGACACACCACTCGGCAAGGCACGATGATGACGCTATTTAACGGTGCAAATAAATACAAATGTAAATCTGTTCAGTTCTATTTTATATTGTGAACAGGCAGTCATACTTTTTGTCATACTATGTTATATTTACATTGTGAAGGGACGGTCATTCTTTTTGGGCCACATTATGAGAAGTAAACAACGAGAATATATTGTGACAACTGATCGATTTGGGGACAGACAGAGAGGAAGCCAAAAGAGAACATTCTTGACAGACTTGTTTCATAGCACGGAAGGTTGTCAACACACGAACTGATACAGGCCGTTGGGGATCACAAGATGTGCAGAAGCCTGATCGCCTAGGCTAGTCTGCAAGGCACTTGATGTTGACATTTAATAACATAGATAAATAAACTTGTAACATCTCTCCAATTCTATTTCAGAGATTGCGAACAACTGTTGCATGTGCTAGGTCAACAGATGCAAGGAAGTATACACCAACGGCAATGACTCATGTTCTGCCCACACTTCACTCCGGGAAAATGGAAATTAGGAAAAACATAGTGAGTGACCCCAGGAAATAGATGGCGCAAAGGATTTACTGCAAACGTGTGAATGTAGAATGTAGCCTTACTTTTGACCACAATAATTACCCCATTAATAAGTTTGAAGAACGGGGTTCTCATGGTATTACAGATAATGATAACAGGACCACTGATACAATGACTAATTAAGTTTTCATCAAAGGCCGGGATGAATGATAAACGTGACTATATGATCTCTTTACGTGGCAGGGAGGGTGCGTGGCAGAGAGAATGACTAGCAATTTTGACCAATCAGAGAAAGTGTTGCATTCAGCTCCAGGAACTACAGAGCCATAATTTTTAGCTTCGTAGTTCAGTAGGTCCACATCTTGTACATTTGTTACATGTAAATTTTCCACGTTGACGCAGCTGGTTTCTATCATGCCGAATTTTATGGTAGGGCGTTGTACATGAAACATATCCGCGGTTTTGCGTTGTTTTGTTAAGAATTTAGAATATAGTTGAATATAAATTTAAGTTGTGGGTAAAGTTTATGAAAGTGTCAACACGGCAGAAACCACCGGTTTTGTTCTTATTATGTCGTGGCTTAGTCGTAGAAATGTCGCCTCCCTCGACTGGTGTTGACAGAGGGACGTGGGTATCGTTTTTATGTATAGGGCAGTATTGACAAGACATTTGTGCTTCTTAATGATTGTATTCTTTTTATTTCTTCAGGTGATTCTACATAGACATTCGTAGATCGTTAACACTGGAGGAGTTGGTGAAGATTGGTGGAGTTTAAACAAACAGTTTTCTTGTATTCAGAGTTCGTTAGGACTTTTAGGGGCTTGGTCGTTTGCAGAGACATACCTGCCAGATGAATTTTATATAGTAGTTTCATGAACCTTGTTAGCTGAATTTGGCTTGATATAAAGATTTTGTCTTAAAGGTGTTATTTTCAAAGCTGGTTCTATCAAGTTGACACATCAAAATGGATGTTGTAACAATTGCTATAGGTGTTGTAGTCTTTATTTTTTCTGCTTTGGTGATATACTGTATCTCTGCCATTTCAATGCGAGAGAAAACTTTTGAAGAGGTAATTGAGGAGCAGCGACGCAGAGAGGAGGAAGAAAGAGAAAAAGCCAAAGCAGAGAAAAGGGCGGAGAAAGAGCTGCAGAAGAAAAAACATAAGAAAGGGAAGAATGAAAAAGTGAAAGAAAAGGCTGCACAGGTTACAGAGCCTGACCTAAAAGTAGAACATAAAATGGTAAATCTGGAAGTTGAACCAGAAATTATTGAACCGACGGAAACTTTAGGACTGAATGCTGGTGTTAGGCAAAGAGTAAAGAAGGAGAAAACGACTAAGTCAATTCTGCAGAATAAAAGTGAACACACTCCGGTAGTTGAAAAGGCTGCCGAGCTATACCACAAGCCTGTGGTGCCAAAAGATGAACTGGAGCTGAAGAAAATTCATGAGAAAGTTGTAGTGGAGAAGATTGAGAAGGTGAAAGTAATTCACACTGAAGCACAGCATGAGAAAGTGAAAGTGATTCATACCGAAACGCAGCACGAGAAAGAGAAAACACAACATGAGAAAGAGAACAAAGTGAAGCATTCAGCAGAAAGCAAAGAAAACTTGCCACCCAAGAAAGCTGAGAAAATTGAAGAGCCAGTAGTTAAGCAACATGTCAGTGAAGTGGATAAGCGCCCAGCGAAGCAGAAAGCTCACACAGGTTTGGTTTTGTTGTTGTGGATTAAACACTGTGTTGTTAATTATCATTGATTTGATGTTATTCTCACTTTTGTTTAACATGGGTACTGTTTTGGGTGCTTTCTCTTTGCTTTAACAGATTCAATACCCTATTTGATTCCCCTTCTTGTCACCAAGTTTTTGGCACAAAGAAAATGTGTGCACACTTTAGTGAGCAATTTAACAATCAGCTGTATAGGCACAATATATAATAATGAGCAATATAGCACAATATAACAGTGAACAGCGTAGCTCAGTATAAAAATGAACAGTGTAGTACAGCATAACATTGACAAGTATATCACTAATGATCAGTAAGATCAATACAACACAATACAACTGACAAATATAGCACGGTATAACTATGATCATTATAACACAATATAACAGTGAACAACCTAGCACAATATAGCAAGCAGTGTAGCACAACATAACAATGTATAGAACAATATAAATAGCAATATACACAATATAATAACACAATAGGACAATAAGATTGACCAATATAGCATAGTATAACAGTGAACAATATAGAACACTATAAATATGACCAATATGGCACTATAAAACTGACAAATATAGCACAGTTTAAGAATGATCATTGTAGCGCAATATAACAATGAACAATACAGTATAACAACGAACAATACAGTCAAACAACGAACAATATAACATTGTCAGTATAGCGCAATGACAGTATAACAATGAGCAACACAGCACAATATAGTAATGAACAACATAGCACAATATAACAATAGCCAACACCTCAGTATAACAATAAACAGTATAGCACAATATTTGTTGTTGTGCTCATTCGCTCGCTTTGAACTCAAGTGTAGTCCATACACGCTAGTCCTAGTAGCACTGGACTGAATTTTTCATATGGATTAGCTTTCCCTATTGCCAGTGTACCTTGTCCTCAGGCGAACCCACCGCAACTTCAGAGGTACTTGTAATTTAGGTCCCCAAGTCAAGGATGAGAAGTCAACATTTTAGTCTAGCTGACCTGTGTGGGGGTTGAACCTGCTACCTCGGTATCATCACACCGGATGTTTAAGAATGAGCGCTTTTATTCATTCAGTCATGCTGATCTTCATATAGTACAATAATGAACTGTATAGCACAATGTAACTATAACCAATATAGCACATTATAAGAATAACAATGTAGCACACTATTACGATGAGCAATATAGCACAATATAACATTGGCCAACACAGCACTGTACAACATTGACCAACATAGCACAATATCACAATGAACAATATAGCACAATATAACAATGCATAATATAGCACAGTATAACAATGAACAATACATCACACTGTAACTGACTAATATAGCACAATATAACAATAAACAATACAAGACAATATAACATTGAGATACAGTACATTATAACAATGTCCAATATAGCAAATTATAACAATGAACAGTATAGCAAATAATAGTATAGAGCAATAAATATAACAATGACCAGTATAGGACAATATAACAATAAACTGTGTAGCACAATATTACAATGAAAATTATAGCACAATATAGCAGTGTCTAACAAAATATAACAGTGACCAACAAAATATAACAGTGACCAACAAAATATAACAATGACCAACAAAATATGACAATGACCAACAAAATATAACTATGACCAACAAATTATAACAATGACCAACAAAATATAACATGACCAACAACATATAGCAATGAGCAACAAAATATACTGTTCAAAAAAGAAACGCAACATTATTGCAGTTTCAATTAACTTGTACCAACATTTTATTTTACGGAATTAATGTTTCAATCCTGGCATGAAGAAACTTTCGAACTTTAACAATGAAATGTTATTCATTAAATTTGGTTTGGGCTATTAGTCTTTGCAACTGAGGTCTCCGTTTCAGTGAGGTGTAAGGCCTCCTATGGCCTCTTTCAGAGAGCGACATCTCCTTGACATGGAACCGATTAGCCGTTGGATCTGTTGTTGTGGGATGGCTGCCCACTCTTCCCGTGGTGCAAGAGACTAGTTTTGCTGGCGGAGTCATCTGCCGAGTTCATCCCACGTGTTCTATTGGGTTCATGTCTGATGACATGGCTGGCCATGGAATGGTCTGGACATTATTGTCAGCGAGGAACTGGGTGGTAAGTTGTGCCACATGAGGCCGAGCATTATCCTGCTGAAAAATTGACCCTCATGCAGCCAGCAGTGGAAGGGCATGAGGATGAAGAATTTCAGCGACGTATCATTGGGCATTCAGGCGCCCTTCAATTTGCATCAGGTCACTTCCCATTAAGTTGATCGCCTCCTCACATCAGTACACCTCCACCACCATGTGGAGGAGCCTCATCAACGCTGTTCTGAGTGTAGCGCTCACAAACTCTGCAGTAAACTCTTCTCCATCTATTGTCGCTGGAGCACAAAAAATGATTCATCACTAAACCAAAACTCTCCAGTTATTCCCAACGGTCAATTGGCGATGCTGATTCGCCCATTGCTGTCGGTTCTGGCGATGCCATTCCGTAAAAACAGGACCTCTGTAGGGTCTTCTAGCCCAAAGACCAGTGTCGTGCAGCCGGTTCCTGACCATTTGATCTGAAATTCGACGAGCTTCTGGCATTGACTGGACTGGAGGACACATGCAAATCGATTCCTAAGATGACACAGCCGTATGAAGCGGTTTTCGGCAGCAGTTGTGATTCTGGGTTTTTCACTGCACAGCCAGTCTGCTACTGAGCCAGTTCCTTGGAATCGCCTCCAAAGGCGACTAATGGTGCTTCTAACCACATTAAATTCTCTGGCTACTACACTTTGTGACTGTCCAGCCTGTAAACGTCCAATGATGATGTCGTTCTGTAGTGAGATGCGCCATACTTACGCATTGAATTTTCAACTGAATTTATTCCAGGAGCTTCAAGGCATTATATGGTCAGAGAGTTTTGTGTTCAGAAAGTTTCATGGGATTATCATGAACTTGTCATGAGTTATTGTCAAATGTTGTTTTAACCTTGACTTCTTTCATGAGCTCACGAATCATGAGGTGAGTACAATTCAGGTAACCACGAGAAGTTAATGACCAGATGGACACAGTTGATAGGTTGACTGATGTCCAATCAGCGAATATCTTTTATAAAAGTAACACCAAAAATGTTGCGTTTCTTTTTTTTGAACAGTATATGTCAGTGACCAACATAGCACAATATCACAATAATCAGTTCATCACAATATATCAATGGACAATATTTCAAAATGTCTTTTAAAAAACTTAGCCTTCATGGTGAAATGCCAAGCCTCCTGCCTCAAACTATGAAGATGTGGAATCAATTTTAGACTTCATCACTTGTCTTACAAGTGCATTTTGTTTCCCCTGAGACACCTGGGGGTCATCAAGGCAACTACAGAGTTTGTGCAGTGTGTGCCACTTTCAGCAAGCCACTCTGTGGAAACAATATGCTATATAATCCAGTGCAATGAAGTCAATCCACTTGCCTGTTATGTGGAATGGATTTATAAAGAAACAAATTTACAAATTTAACATAGAAACCATTCTACACTTCACAGTACAACCTACAAACACCAGCCTGTAGTTTAGCAGATCTTATTCATTTTGTGGTAAAAAAATTGTGTTATCACAAGAGGTTGAAAAAACTAAACATTATTCCAGGAGCCAGCCTCTTTTCCCTCAGGAGTCAGCATATATATTTGTGCAGATATGAGCTGAGCACACAATTGACAATGTAGAGAGGCCGGTCATATTTTCCAGTCGCCTGGATTTTTCTACTCCCAGTGTTCATTGAAAAAACATATTTCCCCAAAAAATTGTGTCCACATTTTTAATTTTTTTTTTGGTTTGGGGGGGGGGGGGGGGGGGGGGGGGGGGAGAATATATATATATAGTTTGTTACATTGTGCTTCAAAACAAAAATAGCACAAAACCTCAGCTGAATTGTAGAGACCACGTATTGCCCATGCAGCATGATCCCTCTCTTGGCCTGCCTAGTTTACTCCAGTGGAAAGGTAACACCAATACTTCTGGAACACGACAAGCTGCAGAAGCTGCCGAATCAGCAAAGCAATGCTCTAACTGTCCGCCTGTCGGAGCTTCGATCCTAGACCTATTGCCAACCAAGGCTTAGGGCCTGGTCTGCCCTGCCACTACATTTAGTCTTTAGGTTGCATTTCCTTGTTCCAGGATAAGGCTTGTACCCTCCCAATTGCCTGAAGCCATTAGCACAATGTGGGTTGTTGGGTTTGGTGCCAACATTTGGCGCTAGCAGAAAGCAGGTAGTACTGTCTACTGCCATTCGGTAGCTCAGTCATATCTGACTAAGACCTGACACTAATATATATATATATATATATATATATATATATATATATATAATATATATATATATATATATATATATATATATATATTATATATATATATATAAACACACACACACACAGTATATCAACAGATACAATGCGACTGGCTGCCTTAAAAAATAATTCAAATGTAATGACTAGTTAAGACAATGGTACATCAAGTCTGTAATATTTAATGTATATGTATATGTCCTTATTTCTATGACAGGAAATTGTAATTTTGAATGCAATTTACAAAAATCCATATTTATGTTTATAAAT
Source organism: Cepaea nemoralis (assembly GCA_014155875.1). Lineage (NCBI taxonomy): Eukaryota > Metazoa > Mollusca > Gastropoda > Stylommatophora > Helicidae > Cepaea > Cepaea nemoralis. Next base: position 117,522 of record JACEFZ010028509.1, on the reverse strand, counting down.
TAATAAAACTAAGGTCATGTCATGTATTGATTGTATTTTACTTGTCATAATCAAATGTTTTAAATTACCCTAGATATAATTAATTAGTTGGTAGAGGAGAGGCAAGGAACCACTTAGGGAATAAATTGGGTATAAACAGGGAGTACCACTTTTTCAGTATTTCCTAAAGGTATTCCTTGGTTCTCTAAAACTCTATGTCTGGTCTCAACAATTGAGTCAGTATTCGTCTGTTCTGGACAATTATTAAATTCCAGACTCTTGGCTATGACTTCATCTATCCTGGACAATTATTAAATTCCAGACTCTTGGCTATGACTTCATCTGTTCTGGACAATTATTAAATTCCAGACTCTTGGCTATGACTTCATCTGTTCTGGACAATTATTAAATTCCAGACTCTTGGCTATGACTTCGTCTGTTCTGGACAATATTAAATTCCAGACTCTTGGCTATGACTTCGTCTGTTCTGGACAATTATTAAATTCCAGACTCTTGGCTATGACTTCATCTGTCCTGGACAATTATTAAATTCCAGACTCTTGGCTATGACTTCATCTGTTCTGGACAATTATTAAATTCCAGACTCTTGGCTATGACTTCATCTGTTCTGGACAATTATTAAATTCCAGACTCTTGGCTATGACTTCGTCTGTTCTGGACAGTTATTAAATTCCAGACTCTTGGCTATGACTTCATCTGTTCTGGACAGTTATTAAATTCCAGACTCTTGGCTATGACTTCACTGTTCTGGACAATTATTAAATTCCAGACTCTTGGCTATGACTTCGTCTGTTCTGGACAATTATTAAATTCCAGACTCTTGGCTATGACTTCATCTGTTCTGGACAATTATTAAATTCCAGACTCTTGGCTATGACTTCATCTGTCCTGGACAGTTATTAAATTCCAGTCTCTTGGCTATGACTTCATCTGTCCTGGACAATTATTAAATTCCAGACTCTTGGCTATGACTTCATCTGTCCTGGACAGTTATTAAATTCCAGACTCTTGTCTATTGACTTCATCTGTTCTGGACAATTATTAAATTCCAGACTCTTGGCTATGACTTCGTCTGTTCTGGACAATTATTAAATTCCAGACTCTTGGCTATGACTTCATCTGTTCTGGACAGTTATTAAATTCCAGACTCTTGGCTATGACTTCGTCTGTTCTGGACAATTATTAAATTCCAGACTCTTGTCTATGACTTCATCTGTTCTGGACAGTTATTAAATTCCAGACTCTTGGCTATGACTTCATCTGTTCTGGACAGTTATTAAATTCCAGACTCTTGTCTATGACTTCATCTGTTCTGGACAGTTATTAAATTCCAGACTCTTGTCTATGACTTCATCTGTTCTGGACAGTTATTAAATTCCAGACTCTTGTCTATGACTTCATCTGTTCTGGACAGTTATTAAATTCCAGACTCTTGGCTATGACTTCATCTGTTCTGGACAATTATTAAATTCCAGACTCTTGTCTATGACTTCATCTGTTCTGGACAGTTATTAAATTCCAGACTCTTGTCTATGACTTCATCTGTTCTGGACAATTATTAAATTCCAGACTCTTGGCTATGACTTCGTCTGTTCTGGACAATTATTAAATTCCAGACTCTTGGCTATGACTTCATCTGTTCTGGACAGTTATTAAATTCTTGACTCTTGGCTATGACTAGGCTAACTCCTTCATCTTTCCTGGACAATTATTAAATTCCCAACTCTTGGCTATAAATAGGTCAGCTCTTTCAGTCCCAGAAGCCATTCGCAGCTGCACAATGGAGGCAATAGTGATAACAAAATCACAAGTGTATTACTTTCAGAAGGGAGGCAAATGTGATGGTAACAAAGTCACAAGTGTATTACTTCCATAAGGGAGGCAAAAGAGAACAGAACAAATCACAAGTGTATTACTTTTACATGGGAGACAATATCAATAACAAAATCATGTATATTAACTTTTACAAGGAAGGCATTAGCGATAACAATAAATTCACAAGGGAGCAAAAGTAATCACAAAAATACTAGTCTATTACTTTCACAAGGGAGACAGTAGCGATAATAATTAGATAAGTGTATTACATTCACAAGGGAGGCAAATGTGATAATAACAAAATTCGTATATTACCTTCACAGGGGAGGCAAATGTGATAGTAACAAAATACTATATTACCTTCACAAGGGAGGCAAATGTGATAGTAACAAAATCACAAGTGTATTACGTTCACAGGGGAGACAGTAGCAATAATATACAAATTACAGGTGTATTTCATAGGGGAGGCAATTGCAATAACAATATCATATGTATTACTTCATAGGGGAGACAATAGCAATAACAAAATTGTATGTATTACTTTTATAGGGGAGGCAATAGCAATAACAAAATCATATGTATTACTTTCATAGGTGAGGAAATAGTGATAACAAAATCATGTGTATTAACTTTCGTAGGGGAGGCAATAGCAATAACAAAATGTAATATATTACTTTTATAGGGGAGGCAATAGCAATAAAAAAATTATATGTATTAACTTTCACAGGGGAGGCAAAAGTAATAACAAAATGTAATATATTACTTTATAGTGGAGGCAATAGCAATAACAAAATGTAATATATTACTTTTATAGGGGAGGCAATAGCAATAACAATATCATCTATATTACTTTCACAGGGGAGGCAATAGCAATAACAAAATGATATGTATTGCTTTCATAGGCGAGGCAATAGTGATAACAAAATCACATGTATTACTTTCATAAGGGAGGAATAGCAATATCAAAATCATGTGTATTAACTTTCCTAGGGGAGGCAATAGCGATAACAAAATGTAATATATTACTTTTATACTTTCACAGGGGAGGCAATAGCAATAACAAAATCATATGTATTACTTTCATAGGCGAGGCAATAGTGATAACAAAATCACATGTATTACTTTCACAAGGGAGGTAATAGCAATAACAAAATCATATGTATTAACTTTCATAGGGGAGGTAATAGCATAACAAAATCATATGTATTAACTTTCGTAGGGGAGGCAATAGCAATAACAAAATCATATGCATTACTTTCAAAAGGGAGGCAATAGTGATAACAAAATTGTATTAACTTTCATAGGGGAGATAATATTGATAACAGCAAAATCACAAGTGAGGCAATAGTCATCACATAATCACAAGTTTATTCTGAGACATATTGGGTATATGGTGTTAGTCCCGTATTTTTATTGACCAATCGGCACTCAACGGGTGAAGTGGTCAGTACCACTCAGGCTGATTCTACTTGCCAGGATGTTTCTTGGTAGTCATTTTAGGCTGGATAGACCTAGGAGCCAGGTCAATTAAAACATCTGCTTGGTTGAAGATTGGAACACATGACATCAGGACTGGCAGGCAAGTGTGCTAGCCACTTAGCTACTGCAGCTCCCAGACACAATTAAAATGCACTGTAATTATTTGGACATGAATTATCGACATCATCCAATACGGTTTCGCCAGAGAAAAGGCTTAAAGAAAAAAGTCGCTTAAAAGTCGACAGGGTCGACTTCATTACACTGGGTTTTATCCCATATGGCTCATCTCTTTCCGTAGCGCGGAAAGCGTCGCACAAAGCACACACTCCGTAGCTGCAGTGACGCCCCCCCCAGGAGTCTCTGAAAAAAAATGCACTCATGAATCGAAAGGCGCGGCCCGGAATCGAACCCACAACTTTTGGAGCCTGAGTCAGGCGGCTTGACCACTTTGCCACGGAGACCCAAACTATTTCTATCCTGAGCCTTCATTGTACATTCTGCCAGGTTATGTCCTAGTTATGTCTAGATGTCTGTCCAGCTTGTATCTTTGATGCCATCTTGCTCTTTTGCTCTCAACTTTTCCCTTTATTATAGTTTTCGGTAGATAATGTTGGTTGATGTGACCAGTGGATTGTTACCGACTGTGTAATGTTGCAGATGATGTTCCTTTGAATGGATCACGACTGATCTCAACAGTGAAGAGTGCAAATCTAACCGACAATGAAGTTCAGAGTTTGATAGATATCCTGCTCAATAAACAAGGCCTGACGCCAGCCGGCACTGCTACTACGGAGTCCTGGAACAAGGTTTGTTCGTTTATAAGATTTAATAACAGAAGTATAATAACTTCAATAACTATAATAACAGTTATATAATGTTTTTATCCCAAACTGCTGAGTATATTTTGGAAACATGACAGACAATTCTAATTGCCTGAGCTTGTCCAAGAAGCCACAACATTAGTTGATGATGGTTTGAGGTGACTGTAGCCATCTTAGAACCCACGGCTCCATACTTTCAACCCCACTGGATGAAATGAATGGTTATCATCATTCTTGATGGACAAACAACACACACAGTAAAGTGTTCTGTGACTTTGTAAATTGTAGGACATTCCATGAGATGTATATTAATAGTATATGCTGTGCTTGTAGTCTTAAAATGGTGTTTGTCTCTGCTTGTAAGATACTACCTATTATTAGAATCAGGACTGGTTATTTAAACCGAAAAGACATGCTGATCCACCACCAAATAACCAGATAACACACCTCTTTAAGAACAAACCACCATCTTAGATAAAGCATATGAGAACAAACCACCATCTTTAGACAAAGCATATGAGACTATTGCTTTTGAGATTACCTGCATCTCTTCAGCCTGTCACATCCTCCTATGACACATGTGAAACGTCTCCACATTTCAAAGCACCCCCTTCAGTTCTGTCTGTTCCCCTCCACAAAGAGATACCTGCTCTTTCTGCAAGGTGTCTCACGGAAAACTAAATCAAGTGCAGAATAGGATCTGCTATGGGCAATAGATTTTGTCTTGAAAATAGATGTTGAAGATAGAATGCAGAAAGAGGAGGAGGAAGTGTTCTGGTCATATGTCTCCAGACCATTCCAGCATTTCTCATGACTTAGCGTGTTGGCCATTGTATCTCTTATTGTATAAGTTTGGAACTGTAATTGCAAGTGTAAAGAGGCAAGTGAAATATTTTGGCCATGTTAAAAGACATAACACTCTTATAATACCCATACTGGAGGGCAAAGCTGAGCGCAAGCGAGCAAGAGGTTGACAACGATCCAAGTGGGAAGATAACATCAAGAGATGGACGAACATCAGCCTGACAGAATGTACAGTCAAGGCGAGAGTCAGACAGTGTTGGAGATCCATTGCAGCCAACCTTCATTGTGGAGATGGCATGTGATCGATTTATTGAACTGTAATCGTGCTGTACTCCTTCTGTGAATCAGCAGTGTCAGATTTCTTCTATAGATGTTTTCAGAAAGGTCATTTGATGCTAGTAGGTGCAATTGTAAAGAAAATGTGAATATTTGTGGTGCTGTTGTAACCAGTTGTTCCCCTGAGTTGTGAATGGATGCTGACTGCCTTAGCTGAGTACTACAGATCATGACATCACCAGACCCCATACAGCTCGATTAACACAAGATAAAATTGAATGACCAGTATGGCAAATTATTCATCATCCATCAGACAGTTTCAAATTAGCCCTGTGTCATTTGGTCCACTAAAAGTTCACCATAGCAGTATGTGGTTCGTGGATGATGCAGCGGTCGAATGCAAGGTGCACTTGTGGTGAAACAGCAGAGCATGTCTTTCTAGGCTGCAGGTTTCAATGCACTGCCACAGCGGTGGGATAGGCAAGTTTATATTGGTGGAGATTATGTTGAGGAAAAAAGGTGAAATAGCGATAATAAATGGTCTTAAAGTTCATATCTCATTTATTAATTTAAAAAAAAAACATCCATGTGTAAATTCTCCTTGTATTTTCCTGTTAAAAGTCTTGGTTGTGTTGGAAATAAGTTTTCTCAAGTTGTTAACCTTTTGTTTTTCATGTTTCATTATCTCTTATATAGAAGAGTCAGAAAGGTGACCCGGTTGCAGCACTGAAGAAGCAGCTGGAAGAGAAAGAGAAAGCTCTCCAAGAAGGTCAGTTTTCGTACCTTTGAGTGGTTTTGTGTGGATGTATAAAACAAAAAGGTTGTGTTATAGCAGATACTGCTCTTGGGATGTGACATGATAGGCCTGCACATATTTTAGGTCTCGACATATGAGATGGAGCAGCCACTTCCCCTACTTTCCTTCCCAGACAATTCCCAGAATAATCTGAAAATTGTCGGGTGCCAATTTTTATGAGGCTGGGTCAGCTCCACACAGAGCCGTGCCGATTAGAAAAATATTCCTGACTCTGCTGAGATTGAACCCTGACAACTATTTTGGCAGGCAAGTTCACTAACCACATAGCCACTACAATTCTATATATGTGTATATATTCTGTTTAACGTATATTTTAAAATATTTGAATTATATTTTATAGTAAGGGCAGCATGGCTCGCTCTTGACCTTCCAGTGAGTTGATGGCAAGGTAGCTCCCTACACCGGTCTGTTGGACTAAAATGTTGACTTCTCATTCTTGACTTGGGTATGTAAATTACAGTACCTCTGAAGTCTGTGTGGGTTTGCCTGATGGCGAGGGACACTGGTAATAGGGAAGGCTAATCCTCATGCAACAATAAGTCTAGTGCACTAGAAGTAGGAGCAAATACTATAGTGGTAGCATGTGAGTGGATTGCACTCAAGTTCACAGTGGGCGAATGTTTAACAAAAATGTATAGTGATCTGTGCTTTATTTTTGTGTTTTTAATGGTTAAGTTTGTTGCATATTCTTTCCATGACGTCACAGTCAACCCCATAATTTTTTGCTGTTGTGATATCTCTGGGCAAGTTTACGTTCAGTAGTTTGCCATTGCTTTCTGAACGACCGGCACCCATACCATTATGTAAAAACCATCGCAAGGCGGTCTGCTGCCAAATCACCTGCAGATGTGTTTTGAATGTGGGTATGAGGGATTGCGAACTCTGTCCGCAACCCCTTCGCTGTGGAGCCAGCAAAAGCCGGTTTTTATCTGGACTTGGGTAAAATAAAATGGGATCCTTATTTATTAGAGAATACTTGTTTCTTTTGCTGCCTTTCATATCCCACTGGAGTGTAGGTCCTTCGCCAACATATGCCAAGGTATTTGTAGGTTTGCTCATGATTAGTTGGTTTTAGCAGCTTTCTACGGGTTGAGGTAGCCAGTCTTACATCAACCCTCCTTAGTTGCCTCTTATGACATGCATGGCAGGTTTCAGGGATACTATCCTTTGCTTCACTCATTGGTCCTGATAGTATGTGGATGGCAGGCATTTTTACTACACTTTAGTTTATTTTTGGAATCTGAAGTAGCATTTAACTAATGTTGCTTTTTTAACACCAAATTAGTATTCACTAATGTGCAGACACTCTTGTATGATTGGTTTTCAGAGCAAGCAATTACTGTCGCTGCCAACACCCGTGCCAAGGAATTAAGAAATGAGCTGCTGGTGGAGAAGAATAAGCTTGGTGCCCTTGAGAAGAAGCTAAAAGAAAGTTCAGACCAACACCAATCAGACTTGCATGCACTGCAGCAGCGTATGCAACATGCCCATGAGCAGCATCTGTTGGAGACTAGCAACCTACAAAGCCGGATTAAAGCATTGGAGCAAGGAAGTGATAAAGCTGCTCTGCAGAAATTGACTGAGGTAAGAGAAGCGTTGAATCCCTGAATGTACTTAGCTTTATGGCTGCTGAAATTTTGGTAGGTCATTTCTAGTGAATTAATGATGTTACACGTGGATAATTCTTTGGCCAGTATAGATTCTTAGATTGGGAAGTGGGAATAACATCCTAAGGATGATCTGCAAGTGTGGATTAGGAAGAGGCATAATCTGCCTAAGAATCTCCTGAGTGTACTTACCTTTATGGCTGCTGAAATTTGGTACGTCTTTTGTAGTGAAATGATGTTGTGCCAGACAGGGTAGAGAATTCTTTGACCAGCATAGATGTTTAGGTTAGGAAGTGGGATTGAAATCCCTAAGATGATCTGCAAGTGTGGATTAGGAAACGGCATCATCTGCCTGAGACAAAATATGACAGTATGTGTATTGACTGGAGCTGTGGTGGTATAGCAGTTGTGCCAGTGCCTTCCAGTATAGTGATTTCCATCTGCAGTAGTCCAAGTCCTGCCATACAGTATAGTGATTTCCATTGCAGTAAGATACTTCTTCTGCTAACATTGCAAGCAATAGAAATGATAAAGCTGCCAAATACAGTATAGTGACTTAGATAAAATTAGACCAAACATAGATTCAGTAGTCTTCTTCTGCCCATTGAGCAAGAAGTCGATTGAAAGCTGCACCATACAGTATAGGATTTCCATTGCAGTAGTGGATTCTTATGCTCATTGCAGCAAAGGATAGTGAAAAGCGTGCCATACAGTATTATGTTTAGGCTGCGAGTTTTGGTGGTCGTTTCATGAGTAAGAGTACAGGTAACTTTCCATATAATTTAGATTTCATTGCAGTAGCCTAGTATCTCAGTCTGCTCATTGCAGCAAGGTAAGAATCGAGGATTACTTTATGGTTAAAGCTTTTTTGTTCAAATATTTGCCAGAAGAGTGATTTCACTGCATAGATTTAGTTCGATGCTCATTGCCCAGCAAGGAAGTGATTAAAGTGCATACGATGACTGATTAAGAGTACATTTCATAGCTTTGTTATATTTTATTATTCATTGCTTTATGGTTGCTGAATATCTGGTAATTTGTGCTCATTTGTTCTAGACAGGATGGAGAATTCTTTGAATTGGGATTGACAGCCTTTTGTCATAGATGTTTAGATGGTGAAGTGGGATTCAAAGCCTTTTGTCACACATATTTAGATGGTGAAATGGGATTGACAGCCTTTTGTCACACATGTTTAGATGGTGAAGTGGGATTCACAGCTTTTTGTCACACATATTTAGATGGTGAAGTGGGATTGACAGCATTTTGTCACACATGTTTAGATGGTGTAGTGGGAGTGGCAGCCTTTTTGTCACACATTTTTAGATTATGAAGTCAGATTGACATCCTTAAGTTTACCTGCAAGTGTGCATTATGAAAAGGGACATCTGCCTAGGGCTAGACAATAAACATTAGACAGTAGATCTGTATTGACTGGAGCTGTGTCGGTGTAGTGGCCAGAGCCATTGCTTACCAACAGAGTGGTCCTGAGTTCAGTACTTGGCATTGGTAAGGTTGAAATCTTTCCTGAAGACATACAGAAAAGGAGAAAAAGAGACCCTAAAACTAATGCTGTGAAGTTGAAAAGGATGTTATCAACAGAATCATTTGTTTGTTATGCATTCATAATTCTTAATTGAATGTTATTTAATGCTTTCCACTTCTGTTTCAGGAAAAGAAATCTATTCAAGAAAACTTTAATCTGACAGTGTGAGTATTTTGTGTTTAGAAGTTCAATATCTGTAAATTACAGCAGCATTTTCATTTTAAACTAATCAGGTGCTTTTTGTTTGAGACCTTTGTAACCCTTTGTGCACACAGTCGGACATGTTTTTACAAGCTGTTTCTGGGGAGTAAATTTTGTGTTGTGATTGATAATGAATGTGAAGCTTATTGCTTCAGACTGACTTGCAACAGTAAATTCCACCCCATGTAACAGTAAATTCCACCACATGTAACAGTAAATTCCACCCCATGTAACAGTAAATTCCACCACATGTAACACTAAATTCCACCACATGTAACAGTAAATTCCACCACATGTAACAGTAAGTTCCACCACATGTCAGCACACAGATTACTGCCAGTATAATGAGGTCAGCATGGCCGAATGGAAAAGAACGCTTGCTCGTAAACTTCTGTGTGTTCATGCTGAGGTATCGAGTTCAACCCCTACATTGGTCAGTTGGATTAAAATATTGACTTCTCGTCCTTGACTTGGGGGTGTAAATTACAAGTACCTCTGATGTCGGAGTTGATTCGCCTGATGGCCAGAGGCACTGGTAATAGGGAAAGCTGATCCACACACAAATATCAGTCCAGTACACTAGAGGTAATAGCATGTATACGGACTATGCTTGAGTTCAGAGCGAATAAACATTCCCCCCCCCCCCCCCACACACACACACACACACACACACACCCACACACACACATACAAAAAAAAATCTATGCAGACAGTGGTTGATGAATGTATGTAGTTTATTAGAAACTTTTAGTCATTCTCCGTACAGCATTATTGATTGAACGTTTAGAGTTAAATATTCTCAGTTTGGTACTTCAAATTTCTTTTGACTTCCACAAATGTTCTATTGATATGAAAACTCCTACTGTCTTTTTTATTCTTAATGTCTCTGTCAGATCCCCCATCTTTATATACGTTATTGTTACCTAAATGGGTGGCACACTGTATATTAAGAATGGCGGGTCCATGAACTACATTGCCCTCTTACAATACACTCTTAATGAAGCGGTATTAGTCAGTGCAAGTAGTCATTGATACTTTCAGCTTTTTGGTTATCTTTTATTGGGGGTTGTGTGGCTGAAAGTTTACAGTGTCCGCCTCAAGTTTTGAACTTACAGAATTTGAGCCACAGCATAGGGAGGTTCCAGTGGCCAAATGGTCAAACTGCCACCCTCTTCAGCTGAATCCAACTAATCATGAGCAATCCTACAAAGGGCTTGTGGAGAGTTGGTTGGAGGTATATGTTTTATTGAGAGGTGAAAGGCAGATGAAGAAGAAGACAAACCAGCAGTGCAGATGCTGTGATGAAAACAAACAACTTCAGAGTGAATGTCTAGACTCAGTGCTACTTATTAGTATAATTCAAAATTGTCTTTATCTCTCATGTTTAGCAATGATAATGTGAGGCTCAATGACAAGTTGAAAGCTACCGAGATTGAGCTGAACAAGGCTGTCAACACAATGCAGGCCAGCGAAGCTGCCAAGAAAACTCTGGAGTCCAAGATCAGCGTCTATGAACAGAAAATTAAGAAGCTTGAATCTTCACAGGTAAACTTTGAACTTTCAATCCCACCACTCATGGTGTACTCGTTTGATATCCAGAAAATCATCATAGATTGAGTTACTTCTTGTAGGAAGAAAATACTTTTGGTTTTTATTTATGTATATATTTGATGTAGTGAGGAGTGTGGCCGCAGAGGAATGGATGGTCAAAGGGGAAGGGGTGGCTGAGTTTTTTTTGGGTATGTATCACACCTGGGTATGAGTTAAATCCCCGGTGAGGCCAGGATTGGTATCTATCAGAAGTGAAATAAGTCCTAGCCTGCACACTGGACAGCAACTGCTTGGTTTGGTGGCTGTAACACCTTAGCCTGGAAAACTCTGGCAGACACCAGTAGTGGCGTAACATTATCTTAGCTCCGATCCGATCCAATAAGATATGTAGAAAAACAAATGCTTTCCACCTCGTTCAGCCTGCTTCTTCAGCCTTGGTTATAAAGGTAGTAATCACCATAGTGATTGTTGACAGATAGAAGTAATTATGAGGCTTATGTTGAGTTGGCAGTTGGAAGTAATCAGTGGATCAATGGACATAGTTGAGTTGACAGATTGAAGTAAGCAATGGATGTGTGTTTTGTTGACAGATAGAAGTAATGGCCATGTTGAATGACAGCTTGAAGTAATCAATAGACATATAATGAGTTGACAAATTTAAGTAATCTGTGGATCAATGGATATTTGTTGTTGACTGGTTGAAGTTTGAAGTAATTAATGGACATATGTTGAGTTGACAGATTGAAGTAGTCAATAGACATATGTTGAGTTGATAGACAAGTAATTAATGGGCATATGTTGAGTTGACAGATAGATCAAGGCAATTAAGTGTTTTGTCTTAGTTTATGATGAATTGCATGGTATAGTGTGTTTTGTTTTGTTGTTTTGCTCATATGAGGTTGCCTTTACAGATTTAGTAAAATATATTTAAAGAGAATCCACATTTAGTTTTGAACTCCATGTTTTCATACTATTAGACTGGCATACTAAAGCTGTACCATTGAACTAAGTTTTAATTGTTATATATTATTACGTAGCTATGCCGGTCTCCTTGGCCGAGAGGTTAGCAGCTTTCTCCGTAACCCCGAATTCTCTCGTGGTTGATGTGAGGGCATGAGAATTGGAAGCGGTTCGAGTCGCGCCAGTGACTTATGAGAGTATGGAGCCGGTCGCTCAGAAAGTTGCGGCGCGCTGATGAGCATAATCTAGCCTAGGAATCAACATACAGCTGAAAGATGCTGATGTTGACCGCAATATCCTGACACAGGATGGAAACGTGGGAAAAAAAAAATTACGTAGCTATGTTTATTATATTAACCGAGTAAATAACTCATGCAGAAAATGTTGATTTATGTCTTTCTTATTGTTTCTGTTTTGTTTCTTTTATCATTTGTCCATTAGAATTTGCAGTTTATTTGTATTTTCATGCTTTAAAAATGTTTAACTTTTTGCAGAAGGATGTAGACTCCATGACACATAAACAGATAGAAGAAGTCAATCATGAACTTCGAAAGGCCGAAGCGAGGAATGCATCTCTGTCATCTGACCTACTGAAGGCAAATGGGGCCTTGGGTGCAGCACAGGAAGAAGTTAGAACTTTGAAAGGCAAACTACAAGAATTGGAAGTGCATCTTACCAAGACTGACACCAGCAAAGATGCTGAAGCCAGACTACAAGTAGGTGTCCGAAATGTTCTGTAACATGTGGATGTTGTGTAGTGCCCATTGACAGAGATCTTCACTGCCAGACATGGCTAGACAATGTAGAATTAAAGCAGAAGTTAAGAGTTCTTGAATTGACCTGGGGAACGATGGTGGACATCTTAGTGGCAACAGAACTGCAGATATAGTATGACCAGTGGCCTGAAGCTGAGAAGAAGACCTGTGACTGTTAGGAGTAAAGAATAGACATGCTGTGTTACTGCCACACTTAAAGTATTGTTGGAACCAGGGAAGTGTGGAAAAACCCTGGCAGTATACATAATTACCATAGCACCCCCAAATACTCACAGATACGGTTAGGGAATAGAAGAAGTTGTGCTATGTGTGTGAGCCTCTGGAAGATTCAGTGTTTAAGTCCAATGCACTTACGTTTAGGCCATCTAAACCCTGGAAACCCTGCAACTATGGGAGTGGGGTTGTTGTAGAGACAACTCTCCCGACCTAGTATAAAGTACTATTTGTACAGAGGCTGTATCACAGAGCTCTCATTCCCCTCTCCAAGCTGAGAAACCAGCAGGGTGTGCAAGCTTTGCCGAGGCATATTAGATTGTTACCAGGTTATGATTCAGCACAGCACATACAGACTTGCTGGTGCTACCAACACAGCACATACAGACTTGCTGATACTACCAACACTGCACATACAGACTTGCTGATACTACCAGCACAGCACATACAGACTTGCTGGTACTACCAACACAGCACATACAGACTTGCTGTTACTACCAACACAGCACATACAGACTTGGTGGTACTACCAACACAGCACATACAGACTTGCTGGTACTACCAACACAGCACATACAGACTTGCTGGTACAACCAGCACAGCACATACAGACTTGCTGGTACTGCCAGCACATCACATACAGACTTGCTGATACTACCAACAGAGCACATTCATACTTGCTGGTATAACTAGCACAGCACATACAGACTTGCTGATACTACCAACACAGCACATGCAGACTTGCTGGTACAACCAACACAGCACATACAGACTTGCTGGTACTACCAACACAGCACATACAGACTTGCTGGTACTACCAACACAGCACATACAGACTTGCTGGTACAACCAGCACAGCACATATAGACGCTGGTACAACCAACACATACTGACTTGCTGACACTACCAACACAACACGTACAGACTTGCTCATACTACCAGCACAGCATATACAGACTTTCTGATGCTACCAGCACAGCACATACAGACTTGCTGATACCTCATCTAGGTTGGTCATGTTTCTTTCACAGGCTTGAGGTTTTTCTTTGTCAGCGGACACCAGCGGAGTGTTTTGTGGATTGTAAATATAGATAGTACAGCTTTTTGAATAGAAGCTCATCAGAATATCAGCTCATTGTGTTCGCAATTGTAAGAAAATACATTGATGCTGAAACAGGATAGTATCAAAACTCTTTGATGAGGCAAACATAGTGCATGTAGCGTTGTTAATTATTTGTTTCCTTTAATGAATGGCTGGTGTTGAATTATCCAGGAGTCCGAGCAGAAGCGATCTGATCTAGAAGGCAATGTGAAAAACCTGGAGAAACAGCTAGCAGGCCTGTCACAGAGACTCAATGAAAGCAACACTGATATCCTAGTAAGTTTATATGTCTCAAATTATGTTTGTTGGACACAGTTGTTGTTAGGTAAAGTAAACAACAGAATTGATGATTGACAAGTTATAACTTGAAATGTTTCACTCAAATCTAGGTGAAAGGTTTCACTCAAATCTAGGCTGAAATGTTTCACTCAAATCTAGGCTGAAGTGTTTCATTCAAATCTAGGCTGAAATGTTTCACTCATATCTAGGTTGAAATGATTCACTCAAATCTAGGCTGAAATGATTCACTCAAATCTAGGCTGAAATGTTTCATTCAAATCTAGGTGAAAGGTTTCACTCAAATCTAGGTTGAAATGTTTCACTCAAATCTAGGCTGAAATGTTACAGAACATTTTTGTAGATTACCATGGATCAAGAAGAAGGAAAATATTGACATTCTGCAAGATCTGAACATTAAATGATGCTGGTTTAAAATCTCCATGTCTCGGAAACACTTTGTCTTTATCATCATCATCATCATCATCATCATCATCATCATCATCATCATCATCATCATCATCATCATCATCATCATCATCATCATCATCATCATCATCATCATCATCATCATCATCATCATCATCATCATCATCATCATCATCATCATCATCATCATCATCATCATCATCATCATCATCATCATCATCATCATCATCATCATCATCATCATCATCATCATCATCATCATCATCATCATCATCATCATCATCATCATCATCATCATCATCATCATCATCATCATCATCATCATCATCATCATCATCATCATCATCATCATCATCATCATCATCATCATCATCATCATCATCATCATCATCATCATCATCATCATCATCATCATCATCATCATCATCATCATCATCATCATCATCATCATCATCATCATCATCATCATCATCATCATCATCATCATCATCATCATCATCATCATCATCATCATCATCATCATCATCATCATCATCATCATCATCATCATCATCATCATCATCATCATCATCATCATCATCATCATCATCATCATCATCATCATCATCATCATCATCATCATCATCATCATCATCATCATCATCATCATCATCATCATCATCATCATCATCATCATCATCATCATCATCATCATCATCATCATCATCATCATCATCATCATCATCATCATCATCATCATCATCATCATCATCATCATCATCATCATCATCATCATCATCATCATCATCATCATCATCATCATCATCATCATCATCATCATCATCATCATCATCATCATCATCATCATCATCATCATCATCATCATCATCATCATCATCATCATCATCATCATCATCATCATCATCATCATCATCATCATCATCATCATCATCATCATCATCATCATCATCATCATCATCATCATCATCATCATCATCATCATCATCATCATCATCATCATCATCATCATCATCATCATCATCATCATCATCATCATCATCATCATCATCATCATCATATCTCATCATCATCATCATCATCATCATCATCATCATCATCATCATCATCATCATCATCATCATCATCATCATCATCATCATCATCATCATCATCATCATCATCATCATCATCATCATCATCATCATCATCATCATCATCATCATCATCATCATCATCATCATCATCATCATCATCATCATCATCATCATCATCATCATCATCATCATCATCATCATCATCATCATCATCATCATCATCATCATCATCATCATCATCATCATCATCATCATCATCATCATCATCATCATCATCATCATCATCATCATCATCATCATCATCATCATCATCATCATCATCATCATCATCATCATCATCATCATCATCATCATCATCATCATCATCATCATCATCATCATCATCATCATCATCATCATCATCATCATCATCATCATCATCATCATCATCATCATCATCATCATCATCATCATCATCATCATCATCATCATCATCATCATCATCATCATCATCATCATCATCATCATCATCATCATCATCATCATCATCATCATCATCATCATCATCATCATCATCATCATCATCATCATCATCATCATCATCATCATCATCATCATCATCATCATCATCATCATCATCATCATCATCATCATCATCATCATCATCATCATCATCATCATCATCATCATCATCATCATCATCATCATCATCATCATCATCATCATCATCATCATCATCATCATCATCATCATCATCATCATCATCATCATCATCATCATCATCATCATCATCATCATCATCATCATCATCATCATCATCATCATCATCATCATCAAAGTGAGTTGCATTGCAGTTTTAGCCTGTGGGTCAGTACATTCGACTTCAACAAGCATTTTTTTTGGGCTTCCTTTCCCTAGCCTTTGACTGTCCCCAGTCTCTCTAGAAGGCAACAGGTCTGTGTCTCTCTGTGTCTGGTTACTATTCCTTGATCTGTCCGACATGGAAGGCCCTACCAGTAGCTGTGCCTCAATCGGCATAGTTCTTAGGGGTCAATGAAACATGCATACCCCTCTACCACTTCAAGGTGGAGATACGGCAAAGGGCTTTGGCCTTATTAACCCTTTACTGGGCAGACGCTTGTCCGTGTTTTAGCCCTGTATGGGCAAGATTTTTTCAGGTTCGGTAAAATTTCGGGTTACGTTAGTAAAAACATCACAAATAAGGTGTTAGTCAACCGATTTTAGTTAAATAAACAACACAATGAAGGGAAAAGCATGCAGAATATGTTACTTATGTGATTGCTGCCGGTAATCCATACATGAACACAAATATTTACAAAATACAGCATATTGTTTGTAATTGTCAGTCATCTATACGGCAATTTACAAACACATTTTCAGAATCATAATCACTTTCTTTAAAGTCCGACTCATGACTGCTAATGCAAAGTAACGCTTGTCACTGATATCTAGCTCCGATTAGTAGTCAACTTCGTGCCCTTCAATGTCACTTAAATTGAACCTAGCGAAATCTCGGCTATCACTTGAAGAATCGCCGAAATCCATTTGGAAAAACTAAGCGTAAAAACCCCAAAAACTATTTTAAAAATCTGTTCAAATTCATAGTAGGTACTTGCAAATGGCGGCCACGTTGTCAAGCTATCGGCGAAAGCGAAAGTAGCCTTCGGAAGTATCGGAAAGCCAAGAGATCGTGTTTTTACAATGCATAATAGTCACGGGCGCTTCGGGGCGGTTTGCCTGTTTAAGCGTACGGACGGAAACGGACGTTTCAACCGCTAAAGGGTTATTTGTCGCAGATATCTTGCCTGTACTTTTTATCTTGCCTGATATCCGGTTACATTGTTATTTTCTGTACCGTTTATCTTGAGTCTGATATCCTGTTACATTGTTATTTTCTGTACCGTTTATCTTGAGTCTGATATCCTGTTACATTGTTATTTTCTGTACCGTTTATCTTGAGTCTGATATCCTGTTACATTGTTATTTTCTGTACCGTTTATCTTGAGTCTGATATCCTGTTACATTGTTATTTTCTGTACCGTTTATCTTGAGTCTGATATCCTGTTACATTGTTATTTTCTGTACCGTTTATCTTGAGTCTTATATCCGGTTACATTGTTATTTTCTGTACCGTTTATCTTGAGTCTGATATCCTGTTACATTGTTATTTTCTGTACCGTTTATCTTGAGTCTGATATCCTGTTACATTGTTATTTTCTGTACCATTTATCTTGAGTTTGATATCCGGTTACATTGTTATTTTCTGTACCATTTATCTTGAGTCTGATATCCTGTTACATTGTTATTTTCTGTACCTTTTATCTTGAGTCTGATATCCTGTTACATTGTTCTTTTCTGTACCTTTTAGCTTGAGTCTGATATCCTGTTGCATTGTTCTTTTCTGTTCCTTTTGTCTTGTGTCTGATATCCTGTTTTATTGTTCTTGTCTGTACCTTTTATCTTGTGTCTGATATCCTGTTTTATTGTTCTTTTCTGTACCTTTTATCTTGAGTCTGATATTCTGTTACATTGTTCTTGTCTGTACCTTTTGAGTCTGATATCCTGTTACCGGGAAGGTTAACCCGGTCAACAAATACCTGCAGAAGTCGGATGTGTCGGCCTAACAGCGCAAGAACGCAGCTCTGCTGTAAGCAGGCACAATGCAAACACATCTGAAAAAACTCTCCGGGTGAACACGGAAGAAGAAGATATCCTGTTACATTGTTCTTGTCTGTACCTTTTGAGTCTGATATCCTGTTACATGTTCTTGTCTGTTCCTTTTATGTTGTCTGATATCCTGTACATTGTTCTTGTCTCTTTCAGAGACTACAACAGGAGAACAAGGCACTGCTGGATGAAAATAAGACCATTCGTGAGCAACAACAAGCTGCTCCAGCTTCTAATGGAGACATCCATGAAAATGGACCGAGTATATCTCTAGCTGAGCATGAGCAAATGTGAGATGTTGATAACTGTCATTCGTTTCATTTAGACAAATAGAAAGTTAGTAAGTGTAATGAATAAACTAAACTGCTGTCTTGTAGGCAAACTGGGGACAGTTAAAAACTAGGGAAAGTAAACCCAAAGTAATGCTCGTCGATGTTCAATGTACCAAGTCACAGGCTTGATGAAACCACACATCACCATTCACTTATAGAACTAAGTGAGAATCAGAGCACCCAAGCCTCCAAAGAGAACTAAAAAACATTTTTGGAACTCTGTACAGGGCACAGCCTGCTGAGATGCCACATGTTTAGGAAACTATAGATAGGAGATAGTGATGAATATAACTGTGGAATCGGTAAAATAGCAGCTGTTACAGGAGTGTCTAACATAAGTATAGAACAGAGAAAACAATTGTATCCAAGACCTATTCCATTTGAAGACAAACTTTATGGAGTTGTTAACAAACTGATATTGACTTCTGCTTTCTTCTTTGGATACATTCACGGTGACGTCTGAAGGTGAAAGAAACACTCTCACAGTAACAGGATTTGAGTAAAGCATCATAACATCAATGTAAAGTGAGCCACACAGCACGTTCTGCCAGACTGGTTGCCCGGTATATCCTCTTTCAAAAGCCATTTTAATCAGGTGTGCCTTCTTTAGTCTTTGACTATTCTGAATTCACCTGCAGGGCACCATAACTGTCCTATCTCTCTGTTAGTATGGTAACCAGTCAATTTGGGAGGCCATCTATGACTATGCTACCATTGATGTGACTGACTTTTGTGAGCAAAAAGTGTATCATATATCTTTTTCCTAGTCCATATCAAAGTTATACTCTTACTGGTAATTTCAGTATTTTTAGCAGTGTGATTTATCTTTTTCATTTTGGTGATCATTATATTTTATTTGTCTAGTATTGACCCCATTTATTGCTCTCATTCCTAGTTTAGACTTCTCGTAACAAACATATTCAAAACATAAGTAGGTAAAAAAAAACCTTGTACTCACCTTAAGGCGTATAATTCTATAGACCAATGGGTACTGTGTGGATGTTATGTTTAGCATCATGCTGGCCGCCTTTATTCCTCAAGACACATCTTGGTACCCATTTTAGGTTGGGACAACCTGGGAGCTTAGGTCAGTTATACAAATCCACAAGCTGCGACAAAATGCAGGTTAGTTAGTTGCATATTCTTTACAGGATGTGGTAGTCAACCCTAGCATTGTTTGGCTGTGTGTGATTTCTTGGCAAGTTTTATGTGCTGAAATGCTATACAGAACCAGTTTTTGCTGTATGGCAGTGAATCTTAGAATGTAAATGAACAAATTAAGAAGAAATTAGAAGCAACATAGATGTGTTTCCTGAGACGAATGTTGCGAATTCCTTAGATTGCCAGAGTAACTAACAATGATTGCCTGAAACAGGCTAATGAAACTAGAACACTATATACAACAATAAGAAAGAGATCAACAGCTTTCTTCGGTCATGTGATGAGAAGAGAGGCATTAGAGAACATCGTGACAACTGGAAAGATCGATGGGAAGAGAGGCAGAGGCAGACCAAGAGAAATGATGCTGGATGGATTGAGATGGTGGCATGGAGGAATATCAGCAGCAGAGTTGATCCAGAACACCAAAGACTGAGATCTGTGGAGAGCCATGAACGCCTACGCCAGCTGGCATGGCACTTGATGATGATGATGAATTTGCCATTGCTTTCTGAACAGCCGGCACTGATACCATTGTATGAATTTCAATGCAAAGCAGTCTGCGGCCAAATTGTCCGCAGCTGTGTGTTTGAAACATGGTATGCAGGATTATGAAGTGCATCCGAAACCCCTTCACCACAGCGCCGGCTAAATATGGTAAAAACTGCACATGCAGATCAGTGGTTTTCTAAAGGGCAGTACCATTTCCTTCTTGGTGGTGGGGAGATCCATAGGGTAAAGGGCAGTACCTTTTCCCTCCTTGGTGTGGGGAGATGCATAGGGTGGTGGGGAGATGCATAGGGTGGTGGGGAGATGCATAGGGTGGTGAGGTTTTAAGTTTCTAGTAGACTGAATTAAAGTGGAAAGAGTTGTGTATTTGGTATGTGATCTATGAGTTGTGTATTTGGTATGTGATCTATGAGTTATGTATTTGGTATGTGATCTATGAGTTGTGTATTTGGTATGTGATCTATGAGTTGTGTATTTGGTATGTGATCTATGAGTTGTGCATTAGGTATATAGCCAATGAGGAAAAGGTACTGGAGTCCAGATTTTGGTGGGGAGAGGGGGAGAGAAAATCGCTGATCAAGACAATGGCTGTGGGATCAGATACATAAATCACAAGTCAAATGAATTTTAATGTTATCGAGTTATTCCCACGCACTTGGTTATTGTACCAACTTACCAACCCAGCAGTCATGGGTTCAGTGAAGTGTGCTCTCAAATCCAGTGTCATCTGGGACTTCCAGACAGTGAGTGAAGAAAAGAACTAACCACTGCTGTCGGATTACCTTTTTTTTTTGGCATTGGCACCTGGCCGTCTTTTCAGACGATTGTTACATTGTGCTTCAAAAAGCCATAATAACTACAACCCATGGCGGTAGTGAATGTGGCTGATCAGACCAATTCTCGCTGTACATGTTCGTCCACATTGGATGCATGTAAACACATGGTCATTTCCACCATCATGCACCATCTTATGTCACACATGCTTGTTCCCAAGGTGCAATATCAATTCCTGGAGTAATTACTTTTACCGTATAGTAAAATCTATATTAAACAGCATTGAGAATTACTTTTCTGGCTCTGTCCTTGCACATAGTAAAAATAGATTTGTGTAATTTTCAGCATCTCTGGAAAAAATACAGAGGTGAGTGAGCTTGCTGCCGGATTAGAGGCCCAGAAGAAGTCACTTGTGAATATGCAAGGCCAGCTGGACACAAAATTGCTGAGGTGACAGAGCTTCAAGAACAGCTGACTCAGCAGAAGAAAAAGAACAATGTGAGTCTTATAAAGAGCATGTTATGTTAGATGTGGGGAACCTGGAGGTTACCTGTGAGGCTGGCTGCTTTTATATTGAATTATTCCACTAAAAAAAATTTAGTTAGCTTATGTTTTTCAGCAAAGTTGCTAATCAGTCAATCAAGAGGTGCCATCTTCATAATGACAGTTGGCTGAAATGGATCTCCAACACTCTCTGGTCTTGATTGTATGTTCTGTCAGATAGATGTTTGTCCATCTCTTAATGTTATCTTCCCACTTGTATTGTTGTCTACCTCTTGCTCCTTTGACTTTAACCGTACACTCCACTACAGTATTTATAAATTACATCTTTTAATAAGGCTGAAATATTTTACTTGCCACTTATTTTATGTCTTTCATCAGCTGCTAAAGAGCAGAAGTAAGTTGTAGAATAGCACTATGTGAGTCAGGTTAATCAAGCTTTCAGTAGTGCTGAAGTTATCCATCATGTCATTCCACAGTTC
Organism: Cepaea nemoralis; assembly: GCA_014155875.1. Classification (NCBI taxonomy): domain Eukaryota; kingdom Metazoa; phylum Mollusca; class Gastropoda; order Stylommatophora; family Helicidae; genus Cepaea; species Cepaea nemoralis. The sequence goes on along the minus strand of JACEFZ010028509.1, from coordinate 95,355 downwards.
CCTGTTCTCAACTATTCATTTTATCACTGCATGGTTCTGAACCTAAGTATCCAGGCATGCCAGTGTGAGATTGTTTCTTGGATGTCCTCTCTTGTTATTTTCCTATGGAATTTACCCTACAGTATATTTCGTAGACCTCCATGTCTCATTAAACCAAGGCACCACAACTTATTTTTTGTACATTTTTCAATACTTTGTTTTTCACTATACAGTTTGTTTATATGTTAATTTGATCTAATTTCTGTTGAGCTCAAGCTTTTCATCCTGTGGTAACACATCTCAAAAAGTTCTTTTCATCTTGTTTTAGTTACAATCCTTGCTTCAGACTCATAGTGCTACAGGCCAGGTATGCATGGTGATTATTCTTTTATGCAGCTCCTCCTAGAATTTAGTACATAAAAAACAAATATTTGTATGAGCATAGTGAATTAAACTATTGATATACAGGATGGAGAACCATGTTCTTGTAAGGTTTGCTTGCCAAGTTGTTCAGGATTTCTTGTAGTGAGAGGATTTTTGTTTTTTTACAAATTGTAGGGTAATTGATCAGAAACATTGAAAAATGAAATTTTCCATATTTTTAAGTGCATCAGGTTGAGCTTTGATTGAAATTATCTCCTGGATATACTCTATCACCATGTGTTTATTGAGGTGATATCATTGAAACAAGGATAAATAAAAGATTTTATGAATGAATCAAAATTACTATCCAAAATTATACGTTTTTAAATAGTATATAGCATTTACAATTTGTTGACTTGCTGGTGGCAACTGCTTTGTCTAAGAGTTTTGATTTTTTTGTTTCCTGTCCTTTAGAAATATAATATGTAGATATAGCTGACATATCTGGAGAGACATTTGTTTTCTAAATTGCGTACTAAAACTTTGAGACTCACCTGACTGTTTATTTGTACTTATTCTGATTTATACGACTGTTTGTTCTTGTTTATTGCGACTCATACAACTGTTTGTTATTCTTGCTTATTAGTAATTTGAATATGTTTGTTATGAAAAGTCTTAAACACACTAGAAATGAAAGGAGAGCAGCTAAGTGAGATCGAAACTAGATAAATAAAATACATTGGTCACAGAAAAAACACAAATTACATTGTTAAAAGGTAATTAATAATAGAAGCCAGGAGCACAAAAGAAAGCATAGCATGACCAATGAGAGGATAACATAAAAATAAGGACAAGGAAAAAAGATAACTGACACACTGAAATGGAAAGAAGAAAGATTGCTAGAGATCCATCTCAACTGACCTTGCTGTATAGATGGCAGATGGTCTATAGATAGAGCCATGGCAGTCCAGTGGTAAATGCACTTGATTTGGTTTGTAAGGGATCACTCTCATCTCAAGTGCTATAGTCACCTACCATAGATCACACAAGGAAAAGTTCACTGCATGCAAGAATTCTATTTTTTTTATAGTTGCATATTCTTTACTGGACGTTGCAGTCAGCACCAACATTTTACTGCCATTGTTGGTGTCTTGGCAAGTTTTATGTTCAGTAGTTTGCCATTGCTTTCTGAACGACCAGCTCACATACCTTTCCGTAAGAAACCAATGTGACACGATACGCTGCTGAATCTTGCGCAGCTGTGTTTCATGTGCGTGGGTATACAGGATTACGAACAGCGTTCTTAACACTTTCGCCAGGGAGACCAGCAAGAATTCTATAGCACAGGCATGTTATAAATATTATATTTCTGGGTAGATTTACTAATTTTAAATTGATCTCGGACAGCAGCCTGTTCGGCCTGTTTCCAACCTCTAAAGGATCTTAAATATGCGCCACATACACATAGCCCCAGGATTTTGTTTTCCTTGCTCTTATCTGAGAAGAATAGGTGTCTGACCCACTACCCCAGGATCAGGGGAAGAATCCCATGCTGAGGTTTCTGTATTTAGTAATCCACATTGTCATTTGTACCAGATATGCTGCTGTTTGAGGCGGGCATCTGCATATCTTAAAGCCACTCAACAATTGCCAGCAGACGCTGTAGAGCACTTTCCGTCTTGTGATTGATTACTTTTGCCTTTCCTATTTTTTGTATTTGTTTTCTCTCTTATTTATTTTTATGTATTGATCTTTGTTGCTTTTATGTTTTTTAAAAATCCTCTCTCTGTTGCTACATTTATATAATTTATCTTCTCTCTTAGTTATGTTTATACATTCATGCTGTCTTACATCTGGTAACATCTTGTCTAGTCTGTGAGGTGCTTGTGTTTATTGTCTTTGTGAATTATGTTGTATTTATCTGCTCTTTTAGTTTTATTTATTTAATTCTCTTTTATTTATGTTAATATATTTATCTCTCCTCCTAGTTATGTTTATATATTTATCTCTCCTTCTAGTTAAATGTTTATATATTCATCTCTCCTAGTTAATGTTTATATATTCATCTCTCCTTCTAGTTATGTTTATATATTTATCTCTCCTTCTAGTTAATGTTTATATATTCATCTCTCCTAGTTAATGTTTATATATTCATCTCTCCTTCTAGTTAATGTTTATATATTCATCTCTCCTAGTTAATGGTTATATATTTATCTCTCCTTCTAGTTAATGTTTATATATTCATCTCTCCTAGTTAATGTTTATATATTTATCTCTCCTTCTAGTTATGTTTATATATTCATCTCTCCTTCTAGTTAATGTTTATATATTCATCTCTCCTAGTTAATGTTTATATATTCATCTCTCCTTCTAGTTAATGTTTATATATTCATCTCTCCTAGTTAATGTTTATATATTCATCTCTCCTTCTAGTTAATGTTTATATATTCATCTCTCCTAGTTAATGTTTATATATTTATCTCTCCTTCTAGTTAATGTTTATATATTCATCTCTCCTAGTTAATGTTTATATATTTATCTCTCCTTCTAGTTATGTTTATATATTCATCTCTCCTTCTAGTTAATGTTTTATATATTCATCTCTCCTAGTTAATGTTTATATATTCATCTCTCCTTCTAGTTAATGTTTATATATTCATCTCTCCTAGTTAATGTTTATATATTCATCTCTCCTTCTAGTTAATGTTTATATATTCATCTCTCCTAGTTAATGTTTATATATTCATCTCTCCTTCTAGTTAATGTTTATATATTCATCTCTCCTAGTTAATGTTTATATATTCATCTCTCCTTCTAGTTAATGTTTATATATTCATCTCTCCTTAGTTAATGTTTATATATTCATCTCTCCTAGTTAATGTTTATATATTCATCTCTCCTTCTAGTTAATGTTTATATATTCATCTCTCCTAGTTAATGTTTATATATTCATCTCTCCTAGTTAATGTTTATATATTCATCTCTCCTTCTAGTTAATGTTTATATATTCATCTCTCCTTCTAGTTAATGTTTATATATTCATCTCTCCTTCTAGCTATGTTTATATATTCATCTCTCCTAGTTAATGTTTATATATTCATCTCTCCTTCTAGCTATGTTTATATATTCATTTCTCCTTATAGTTCACCTCTTATCTTCTCTCTTAATATATATATTCATCTCTCCTCCTAGTTATGTTTATATATTAATCTCCCCTCCTTGTTATGTTTTCTTATCTTTTCTCGTATTACATTTTCCTTATTATCTCTCTATCATCTCTCTAAGTGATGTTTTATTTAAATGTATCTTCTCTGTTGTTTTCTTTGATCTTCTACCAGAACTTCACTCTTACTTAGAATAGTCTGTAGTGGAATTTACATACCGTGTCTGAAATGAACAGTTTGAAACCAGTTCACTGCAAAATCACCAAGTCATGTCATTGCCATCTGACTTTTACACTGCAAAATCACCAAGTCATATCATTGCCATCTATTTTTGATACTCCTGTCACTTGACACCCTAGCAGCATGTCGTTACTGTGTGGTCAGCTTCAGATTTTATGTAAAATATTTCAGTATATCAGGCGAATAGTCAATGAATATCATGCAGAGTAGGAGATTTCATCATACTATTATTATACTGTGTTAACAGCAAACCCGTTAAAGTTGAAAGTTTGCATTGATTACTCTTGCACTTCTGTATACTTATATTTTAGTAAAAATCTGCTTTATTGATTTATAGAGTGTTTATTTCCAATGGGGTCTGGTTTCTGGCAGCTTTGCTTTGCTTTCTCTGAATCTTATAGTAATATTACGTCTTCTGTATATTGTGTTTGAGTAAAATTAATTTATCTTGCAAGTAAATATTTAAGAGAAACTGCCGTGGACATTTCTTTCTCGGTTTTCTCAGTGCCTTCAGGGCTGTTTACTTATTATTTCATTTATCTGTATTCTTAGTGATGGCTCTTCATTACTCTTTATGCATAACTTCAGAATGAGCTTTGTTTTGTCCCTTCATCATTTTTGTCTATAAAAGTTCTCTGTTGGTATGAGAATTACAACAATCTTAGGAAAAATTGACTGCATGATGTCTGTCGACTGATGTGTCCTTGAGGCAGGACAGTTGTAGAGGAATAATGTTATTGTCAGTTCCTGGGAAAATGGTTGACAATATGAATCATATCAGCTCTACCCAAAAATCATATCAGCTCTACCCAAAAATCATATCAGCTCTACCCAAGTTAGAGACGATGTTATATTTCTATGCCACATCTCCATGTGTCCTAACATTCAACACCACCCGCCTAATACAGTTGAAACATGAACCCACTCGAAGTTATTAACCCCTGTCCCAGCCGGATGTTAATGAATTCATTTAGAGTTATTAACTCCTGTTTTGCTGGCTCCATGGCGAAGGGGTTACGGACGCAGTTTGTGATCCCGCATACCCGCGCTCGAAACACAGCTGAGCGCGATTTGACAGCAGACCGCGTTATGTTATTTTATTAAATGGTATGGGTACCAGTCGTTCAGAAAGCAATGGCAAACTACTGAAAGTAAACTTGCCAAGAGATCACAGCAGCAATAAATGCTGGTGTTGACGGCAACATCCTGTAAAAGGGTATGCAACTTTAAAAAAGAAAAAAACTCCTGTTTTAGACAGTTGTTACACAAATTAACTCAGAAGTACCTCTTGTCCCAGATTGTTGTTACATGAATCCACTCAGAATTAACTCCAGTTTCAGCCAGTTGTTACATGAATCTAGAGTTATGTCCTCAAAGTTATAGCTCCTGTCCCAAACATTATTTCTTCACTTCATCCCAGTTATTTCTTCCACTCCATCCCAGTTATTTCTTTCATGGCTTTATTCAAAACGGCAACGCCTTTCTCCTTCTAAACTAAAGAGACAGTTAATTCTAAAGAAACAACTGGCTGAGATGCAGAGAGAGTTATCGTTTGGACTTAAAATTGTCAGTGGAAAATATTGTGACTTTTTAATGTGCGTTTCAGGAATTGAGAGAGAAAAATTGGAAGGCAATGGAAGCATTAGAAAAATCTGAAAAATCGGCAACTGAAAAAGTCGATAAAGCTTTGAAATCTGCTAGGGTAAATATTTGTTGTCCTCGTGTCCCTCGGCACCGCTCTTTTGTTTGTTGTAAACACTGTGAATTTTATTATATGAAGTACTGCAGGGATCTGCTTTTTTTGCTATTCTGCTGAATACACTTTCATGTTTATCCATATACATTTTTTTTCCAATTTGCATAATTTATTTTGCATGACCTGCTTTGTATAAAAACTGAGTCAGTTTTTATTTTATTGTTGCTGGGCCAGTCTGTTTACAGCTGTTGTGCACCTCTGTGACTGTTTTCTGGTGATTTTTAAACTATACATGTATAGGAGCTGTGGTGGCATAGTAGTTGGCTTGCTTGCTTGCCAAGGCTGTAGTCGGCTTGCAATCTTCAGCAGAGGCAGGATTATTTTTGTTTAGACTAGTATGCCTCAGAATTTTTAGAATTGTCTTGAAATTGTCTGGGGAGGAAAGACAATAAGGAAGGAAATGTCCATCTCACCTCACATGTTTTAGCTTGGAAAGTGAGGGTGTAACCCAGCGGCAGTAGCTGCTGTGTGACTACCTGTATTTGATATATGTAGTGAACAGTTTCTGGCCTATTGAGTCAACTGATTTAACTGAACTCAATTGTGATTGGATGACATTTTCCCTATGCCTAAAAATATAAGTACCAAAATGTCTATAAACAGATTACTAAAACAGCATTGTATAATGAAACCATCACAGAGCTGTGGTAATCAGTTGTCAGAACCTCCCAGCTTTCTCAGATTTTTGTATTGTACTTTGAACTTTTGAACTTTGAACTTTATTTTAAAAGGGTTACAAATTGGGCATGTAGGCCTGTCTTACATTCGGCCCTTCCAATCACTCATCTTTCGTTAATCAACAGTACATACAAATAGATACTCTTGTACATACAAATAGCCGGCTCCGTGGAAAAGGGGTTACGGATGCAGTTCGTAATCTCGCATGCCGTATTCAAAACACAGCTGTGCGCAATTTGGCAGCAGATCACCTTGTATTGGGTGTTGTATAAAATGGTATGAGGGCCGTTTGTTTACTGAATGTTAACATGCCAAGAGATCACAAACAGCCAAATAATGCTGAGGTTGACTGCAGTGTCCTGTAAAGGATATGCAACTAACTTAACAGACAAATAAGGACATTCTAGAACTTTCAGTGGAAAAAGATAAATAGTGTAGGAAATTAACAGGAAAAATACAAGATAGAATCTGTTATAAACTAATGGAAGGGAAAAGTTCAGGGTGAAGGAGCGAGCGGTCATCATCACCAACGTAATTTATCCCCATGACCAGTCTTTAGAAATTTCTGTCATAGGCAAGATTGTTGTACCTAGCGTTTGTTTTTTCATGTTGCATATCCCTTACAGGACGTTGCAGTCAACACCAGCATTTTTCATCCGCTGTTGATGTACTAGGCAAGTTTTACGTTCAGTAGTTTGCCATTGCTTTCTGAACGACCAGCTCACATACCCCTGTAAGTTACCAGCGCGCCGCGATCCACTGCCGAATCTCGCGTAGCTGTCTTCCCCACGTGAATATATGGGATTACGAACAATGTCGTTAACCCCTGGCCAGGGAGACATAGCATTACATTCATGTTAAAGAATACTGATTCTCAAAATGTTGTACCTAGCATTACATTCATGTTAAAGAATACTTATTCTCAGAATGTTGTACCTAGCATTACATTCTTGTTAAAGAATACTGATTCTCAGAATGTTGTACCTAGCATTACATTCTTGTTAAAGAATACTGATTCTTAGATTTATGTACCTAGCATTACATTCATGTTAAAGAATACTGATTCTTAGAATGTTGTACCTAGCATTACATTCATTGTTAAAGAATACTGATTCTTAGAATGTTGTACCTAGCATTACATTCATACTTGTAGCTGACATCTGTATGCTTCTGCTTTTCTTGCTGTGTAATGCCTTTATGAAGTCCCTTGTGATTTATTTTCACTTAGTTGTTGTTCTTTTGCTAGTTATGTAAATTGAGTAAGGAAGGAACTTAAGAGAGGCAAACCCGTAGGGAATTTATTTGATTCTGAACAATAATGCTGATGAAACTGTAGAGGAAATTAAAGGAAAAACGTTAGTCACAGGTGCTGGAACTCCAATTATTCTTCCCCAGGACGCCTAATGGCATATGTGGAAGACAAAAAAAAAAAAAATGTGAATTAAAGGTACCTTAATTCTACTGTGGTGTATTTTAATATGGTTCAGATGGATTAAACATACATAAATTTAAGTACATCTCTAGCCAACATAATTGCTTTTCTACAGCATGTAAAGTTAAAGATTGTCTTAGTTTATTTAAAGTTGCACATAACAGATGTGGGAAAACTATTTGTTTAATGAAATTGTGAAACAATAGTATTTTAGTTTACATTTTAATTATATATATGTCTGACGCGTAATGATTGGTTGGTTAAGGAATTCTCTGGAAGGTTGTGTTTGAACTTATAAAGTCCGATGCTTTGGCGTTAAGGTTCCCCTGTGTTTAAACTCTGATGCTTTGAAATTGCTTTGATGTTAAGGTCCCCCAGTGTTTAAACTGCTAAAGTCCGATGCTTTGGCGTTAAGGTTCCCCTGTGTTTAAACTTCTAAATTCCGATGCTTTAACATTAAGGTCCCCCAGTATGTGAACTTCTATAATCCGATACTTTAATGTCAAGATCATTTGAACCCCGAAAAAGGCTTGCATCTGTCAAGAGTGGGGTTGGGGTGGAGACTTTGCTCCTTGACCCGGTACCAAAATTCCATATCTGTGTGGCCTCTTCTAAAGCTCTCCTTTCCCTCTATGAGCTCAGAAACCAGGTGGGTGTGGGGATAGATAGTGGGACTTTACATCTGTGGAGAGGTCATAATTCAGCACAGCATCCACAGTCTGGCTCGTATTGGACCCCGGTTGTTTCCTCCACAGGTTTTAGATATTTGATTGTCAACAGCATCCAACCCAGTGTTCTGAGGAAAACATAGTAAGATTTGAATAAACACTAGAGATGAATGTTCGCTATGTTAATGGTGATGTCATTCACAATTTTTACAATCCTTGCATGAAATCTAAACAAGGGAAACTTGTTCAAATGTGATTCTTTTCAAAGAAATACAGGCTTTGTAAATTTAGTAAATTCAGGGCAGTTACAAACGTGAGGCACAAAGGTTAATTTGGGTAAGAAACATATGTAGTTGGCATAATCATTTTGAAAGTTCTCATATAATTATTTTTGCTGCATGTGTTCATTTATTTAATAAATAACCATTGACGTTGCTGGGGACTGTCATGAAAATAGAGTTAATGCAACTGTAGTATAAAAATAACTGCCTTGGTTAATGAAGTCCTTCCGAAGTGAACCGCACAAAGCAACATGTTATTCTGCTAAAAAAAACTTGTTTGGAAACTTAACTGCAGTTCATACATGAGCAGATAACCCCATTTCTAACGTGTTAATATTTCTCTTTTGCCTTTCACATATTTTAACACTTATTGTTATTCAATCTTATTTAAGATCCTATATAACTGGGAACTTACATATTATGTTGTAGGCCAGGTTTATTTGCTTGATTTAATGAGGCTTATGGTTTTTATTTGTTGATGTGGAAGAATGCACAGGCCACCTACTTTTTTAGTGTAATATTTGTGGTTCTCATTATTTTAGTTTTTTGTGTTAGACCGGTTTGTTTTTGCGGCATATTTTATATTTGATATTACATTCTTTACATGGGTGTATGTGGATATGAGTGCATGCTTGCTTAAACATGTTGATGGGTGCAGATACACAGACTTGCAAGCGTTTATCGTTGGTTTGCTGTTGGTTTGTGAGAGGGTTCAATTCCTGAAATATTAGTAAAAAAAAAAATTGGGCATCCAGCGAAAGAAGTCTTAAATGAAAAAATTCTGTGCCTGGATGGAAATCTAAACAGCATGCATATCTTTGATTGTTGAATGACATGGATGGCACAAGTTGAGAGAAATGAGACAAAGGTAAGACAAAGAATGGCAGTTGTGAAAAAGCTTCTAGAACAACATGGGGAGTTAATAAGAAAGTTTTCGAGAAGCTGTGTACTAGTCGAATGAGATCAGTCCTTGAAACAGCTGCCAAGTCAAATGTTGACATTATAAAATGATTCCAGAATCAAGCAGTTTGAATCATAAATGGAGGATTGAAAACAAAATTCATTAGTCAACTGTAAAAGATTACACACACGCACAACGCACGCACATGCGCGCGCGTGCGCACACACACACACACACACACAGAAACAAAAAACACACACACACACACACACAGACAGACAGACAGACAGACGAGATAACAGAACCCAGCAAGCAAAGAGGTTTAAAATGTTGATAAGACTTCCAATTAATTAGAAGTTTAGTGATCATAGAAGTGGTAATTAAAATTAAACAATATTGTAGAATCGGTAAAAGGAATTATTTGGACAGTTCCTATTCTTAACGTATCAGCCAAACTGATCTAAAATATACATAGGCTCCAAGTTTAGGGACAGCCATGCTCTCTGAGATGTTACAAGTTTCTGAAATTTAGAAGAAGAACATTCAGAGTGGCACAGAAAGAAAATAACGCACAAGCTACAGAGAGAACATCACCCAAGCAATATCTGGATATACACATAGAGATGGATCAGCAGCAAATGCAACAGAATATAGAGATGGAGGATTCTCTCTGAATCTAACAATTTGTACAGAGAAAGCATTAGTAGTGGCAATAGTTTCAAGTAGCTTCAGAGCAGATGTAGAGTTAAATGTGATTGAAATCCAGCAACTGTTTCAGGAGCATAGAACTGTCCATTAATTATTCATTTATAAACTTAATTGTCTTTATTGTCAAATAGGAACTGAGTACCGCAGGGGTTACAGAGATTGAGACTTACGATAAGGCAGTCTTCCAGCGACTGTTTCCAAATGTCCAGGTCTCGGATAAACTGGTAAGCCCGTTTCTTAAATAAACTGTTCTTGACTTAAGATAAAGTTTGGTTTTTGCAAGGCTTGCATACAGGGATATGTTTTCAGCTTGTAAACATCCCACATGAGTTGGAAATCATGAGCTGGGAATCGCAAAGAATAGGCGATATGGCTGCTGCCTTGGCAAAATTGTTAGGAATAGTAAACATACCCATTGGTAGATGAAGCCCATTACCTTCAATGGAATCAATGGAGTAAACATGCCCATTGGTAGATGGCGCACGTTACCTTCAATGGAATCAATGGAGTAAACATGACCCATTGGTAGATGGCGCAGCGTTACCTTCAATAGGAATCAATGGAGTAAACATGCCCATGGGTAGATGGAGCACGTTACCTTCAATAGGAATCAATGGAGTAAACATACCCATGGGTAGATGGCGCACGTTACCTTCAATGGAATCAATGGAGTAAACATGCCCATTGGTAGATGGCGCACGTTACCTTCCATGGAGTAAACATACCCATGGGTAGATGAAGCCCATTACCTTCAATGGAATCAATGGAGTAAACATGCCCATTGGTAGATGGCGCACGTTACCTTCAATGGAGTAAACATACCCATGGGTAGATGGACCGCGTTACCTTCAATAGAAATCAATGGAGTAAACATACCCATGGGTAGATGGACCGCGTTACCTTCAATAGAATCAATGGAGTAAACATACCCATGGGTAGATGGAGCCCGTTACCTTCAACAGAATTTGTCTAGAGGAAGTAAATCTAACACAAATGCGTGCTGAAGCACACTGACCTCTCAGGTGTATGACCAGGTGTGACACACACCCCATGAAAGTGGGTCAAAGACGAAGTTTGTAGGCAGTGCCTTATAATTTTATATCAGGGCATGTTCATACATCCTACATGTCACTGGCACCTGGCTATCTTGTCAGACGACTTTTTGTTACATTGTGCTTCTAATAAGGCATAATAACTACAACCCATGTTGGTAGCAAATGTTACACTTTTCCATAGCACAAAGCCGTGGGTTGAGTTATAGCACAAAGCCTGGGTTGAGTTATAGAGACCATGTGTTGCCCATGCAGTATGATTTGGCCTGCCTAGTTTACTGCAGAAAAAAGGTAACACCAATAAGCATTCATGGCGTGACTGTACAAATATTCTTTAAGCCAGGTATTAAGATGACAGGCATTTATGTTAGTGGTCATTTTCAGAAATAAAAGGGCATGGCCGAATGTATAAGAACACTTGCTCTTAAGCTTCTGGTGCGCTGATGCTGAGGTAGCGGGTTCAACCCCTACACCGGTCAGTGTAACTAAATGATGTTGACTTCTCATCCTTGACTTGGGGATGTAAATTACAAGTACCTCTGAAGTCAGAGTGGGTTTGCCTGATGGCGAAGAGCACTGGTAATTAGAAACGCTGATGCACATGCAAAAAATCAATCCAGTGCACTAGAAGTAATAGGATGTGTACGGACTATGCTTGAATTAAAAATGAATGAATTAAAAAAAAATTTCTGTGTCTGTGATTTGTTATGGTTATTTTTGAAAACAAAAAAACCAATTTATGTATTCACAGCCTCACAAAGAATGGATAACAGTGTTTGAGAAGCAGGCTGTCAAGAGAATTTCAGATGTGAGTATGATGCCAGGGTGACTTACATTTTGTCTGCTTAGTCAGGTGGTGTGTTTTTCTGTGTCCTGTTGCCCATCTCTCATTCAGTGATTTCTTTTCTTCCTGGTGTAGAGAAATATCTGGCAGTCCTTATTGTACACAGCAAATTTAATGTCTATATGTACCCTAGAAAGGAGTCCGCTGACAATAGCAATGCAGAGGGGAAATGTATGAAGAACTTTACAAGAATTAAAAAAAATGTTGCATGGCCTTTGCAGGACATTGTGACGTTCAGTCATTTGCCATTGCTTTCTAACGTGTCAATGTTTTAAGTTCAACTTAACTTAATGCCGACCAGTATACTCGTTGAGAGTGTAAGAGCAAGTTCTCTTATTTTTCGGCTACATCGACTTCTAGCAAAACAAGAAAACTTAACATCTTGAGAACATGCATCTTTCCTCGGGCATGATATAGATGTTGATCATCTGAGAAACCCCTGAGAGTTTAAAGAAGATTAAGAGGTGGAAATATTCATAGAAGGGGTAAAGACTTTGGCCGATACATTTGCCTGTATTTATATGTGATTTTCCATTTGTTGAGCTTTATAGTCTTATTTTGTGTTTCTCAGATCATAGCAAACTACATGCTTGTAATCTAGTGTTGAGTGTTTAAGGATTAGGACAAGCCCATTGTGTCTGTCATTTATTATTCAATAGGGTTTGCTGTTTGTTACATTTCAGAATGCTGATTGTTTCATTTCAAATGCCGTTTGTTTGTTGTTGTGTGTTACATTTCAGAATGCTGTTTGCTTGTTGCTATTTGTTACATATCAGATGTTGTTTGCTTGTTGCTGTTTGTTACATTTCAGATGCTGTTTGTTACATTTCAGAATGCTGTTTGTTACATTTCAGAGGCTGTTTGTTTCTTGCTGTAGGGGTTACATTTTAGATGCTGTTTGTTTGTTTGTTTAGTGTGTTATATTTCAGAATGCTGATTGTTTGTTGCCATGTGTTACATTTCAGTTGCTATTTGTTACATTTCAAATGTTTTGTTTGTTGCAGTGTATTACATTTTGGATGCTGTTTTTTTTTGGGTTTGTTTTCTGTTTGTTACATTTCTGATGCTGTTTATTTGTTGATGTGTGTTACATTTCAGAATGCTGTTTGTTTCTTGCTGTTTGTTACATTTCATATGATGTTTGTTACATTTCAGATGTTTGTTTGTTGTTTCAGATGCTGTTTTTTTTTGGTTTGTTTGCTGTTTGTTATATTTTAGAATGCGGGTTGTTACTATTCAGACTGCTGATTGTTTGTTGCTGTCTATTACATTTCAGATTGCTGACTCATCAGTAAAATCAACAGCATTAGCAGAAGAGAATGAAAAGTTGAGAAAAGATGTTGATGACTTTAAAAATAAACTGAATGTTTTGGTAAGCTAGTCTGTCGTGGACACATTTGTTATTTCATTTTGGAGGAAATAGAGTGGGAGAGACAGACCAGTAAACAGATCGACACAGACATTCATACATATAAATAGCCTACATGTGTACAACATACATATGCACTCGCTCACACACGCCTACATGCAGTTAATGCAGCTCAAATTAATTCACATGCCTAAATTATTTGCATATTGTTGATTGATGTGAAACCAGGCATAACTTCAGTGCATTGAAACGTAAAATAGGTTTCTAACATTTTTATGAACGGGAGAGAAGCTCCTCACTCTATTTAATAAGCCATAATGAAATATATTTGATATCTTTATCATTTCTCTGCTGAGTCGTAAGGTAAGCCTATGGAAAATCCTTAAAAAAAAGTAGATTATGGAGAATGAAGAACTATGGATAATTCATTTGGGAAAAGTGACTATGGAGAATGAAGAACTATGGATAATCCTTAAGGAGGAATTGTCCATGGATAGCCGTTCTTACGTAACATTATTCTGTTTAATTACAGTCATGATACTTGTATATGTTTTGTTTGCTTTTCCAGACAGCACAAGAAAGTAGGTTGAGAGAATTAGAGGAACAGAATAAAAGGATAGGCAGTCAGGTAGCCGAATATGAGAAACGGGTTGTGGAACTGGTGAGTTGCTTATACATTTTATTCTGTAAGAGAGTGGGGTGACTGACTCCTTTATACTATAGAGATCCCAAAAGTAGGCAAAGAATAATGAGACTAGCCTTCAAAGCATGCTGTAAGAGACTAACCTATAAAGCATGCTGTTTCTAAGGAGTGTTGGCTTGGTACTGGCAATTCCATCCCATAGAAAAACCATAGCTGCAAAATCAGTCAACCATGGACTTGAGGTCTTCAGAAAATAAATATCCAACCAATTTGTAGGAGGCGCATCTTCTTAATGTTTATGGGCCATTACAAAAAAATATATAACAACAAATGTATAATATAATCATCTAGTTATGCATTAAGAATTTGGTTCAGCTCAATGCAAAGATCAGTATTCTTCTTTTACTGTCTCATATGCAGATAGACATCCATAGTAATGTCTCTGATAAAAGTAGTAGTTATATAATGCTTTTACCACAGCAAGCATGTTAATAATGGACATTGAATACAATGATTAGAAAGAAAGCATCCATGAGATGTGGTTCTTTTGTAGAGTGATGAGTGTCCCATAGACAACTTTATAAAACAAAACAGAACAGTGATCAAGTGTTGCGGGGGGAAAATTTACAAAGGAAGGTTGTTATTCTCTTATGGATAAGACTTTCAGTATCTTTTGAGTTACTTGAGAAGAGAGGAATTAGAGAATATTGTGGCAACTGCAGAAATATGTGTGACAGGATGACAGAGTTAATAGAAAAGTTAATAGAAATGTGCCAGCAGGAAACTTAATGAGAACGCAGGAAACATGATTTTGAAAGCACACGGTAGCCTGCCTTCACATCATGGCCATACCATGTTATTCAGTCTGAAGATTGGTGTGAAGTTTTAGGAAATGTCATTCTTCTATTTAATATTTGTGATGTGAAGTAATACTTATTATTAGGAAGGTAATGTGGTGGTTTCCCCTTTTCTCCCACATCCAAATGGGTGGTTTGTGACCTTCATCCTTGACAGCAATTTTAGGCTGTCAAACAAGTGAGTGCACTATTTTGCTCAGGTACAGAGTTGTCCATATATTTTGCTCAGGTACAGAGTTGTCCATATATTTTGCTCAGGTACAGAGTTGTCCATATATTTTGCTCAGGTACAGAGTTGTCCATATATTTTGCTCAGGTACAGAGTTGTCCATATATTTTGCTCAGGTACAGAGTTGTCCATATATTTTGCTCAGTACAGAGTTGTCCATATATTTTGCTCAGGTACAGAGTTGTCCATATATTTTGCTCAGGTACAGAGTTGTCCATATATTTTGCTCAGGTACAGAGTTGTCCATATATTTTGCTCAGGTACAGAGTTGTCCATATATTTTGCTCAGGTACAGAGTTGTCCATATATTTTGCTCAGGTACAGAGTTGTCCATATATTTTGCTCAGGTACAGAGTTGTCCATATATTTTGCTCAGGTACAGAGTTGTCCATATATTTTGCTCAGGTACAGAGTTGTCCATATATTTTGCTCAGGTACAGAGTTGTCCATATATTTTGCTCAGGTACAGAGTTGTCCATATATTTTGCTCAGGTACAGAGTTGTCCATATATTTTGCTCAGGTACAGAGTTGTCCATATATTTTGCTCAGGTACAGAGTTGTCCATATATTTTGCTCAGGTACAGAGTTGTCCATATATTTTGCTCAGGTACAGAGTTGTCCATATATTTTGGTGGAATTTCCATGAGAGTTTGCCACTCTCTAGTACATTGCCTGTCCTCCACCTCTACCACTAAGAGGTGCAGTTGGAAGTTTGCCTTCATTAAGCATTTGCTTACATTTTTGATTTTTGATTGCATTTCTTACTTGGTACCAAGTGATGGCATTTCTTAGTTGTTGCCAAGTGATGGCATTTCTTAATTGGTGCCAAATGATGGCATTTCTCATTCTCTCCAGCACTTCAGAAGACCACCAGTATGGAACATTAAATGATAATATTTGTCTACCATCTCATCTAGTTTTGTCATTTTATGAGGGCGAGTCAATAAGTAAGTCACACTAGTTCTGTGGGATGGCAGGTAAATGTAGTTGGTGTTTTCTACAGGTGTCTTTAGGTGACAGCAACATCGAATTTTATATTCTCGTTCATCAGATGGTGCTAGGTGTCTCATGCGCATGCGCAGTGCATAAACAAAATGGGGACTGTACTTACGGAGTGTACAACCAAAGAGCAACGTGCTGTTGTGCGTTTTTTGAAAAGGACTGCCTGCAAAGGACATTCATAAGGAAATGCTTCCTGTTTATGCTGTACAAATGTTTATCCTGTAAAGCAGTGCATAGCTGGGTAGAAAAAGTTTCTCAAGGACGCTCTAAAATTGTTGATGAAATCCGATCTGGTCGTCCTGTTGAGATTGCAACAGAAGCATCCGTGCAGCAGGTGGAGGAGATGATTAGAGGTGACAGGCGAGTAACGATAGACTCTGTAGCATCTGCAATAGGGTGCTCACATGGTTCAGCATACAGCATAATGCATGATCTATTGAAATTTAAGAAAGTGCTCAAGGTGGGTACCCAGACAATTTAAGGAGGAACACAAAATGAACCGATTTGGCCTGTCCTTGCATCATCTCTGTCGATACGAAGATGAAGGAGAAGACATGCTGAACAAGGACTGTTACTAGGGACGAATCATGGGTGCATCACTACCAGCCTCGAATCAAAGCGTGTTTTAATGTAATGGAAACATCCTTCTTCGCCTTGTGTCCAAAAATTCAAGGTTACGCCATCAGCAGGAAAGGTTATGCTGACAGTGTTCTGGGATTGTCAAGGAGAACTTTTAACCAATTTCTAGAAGAAAGGTGACAATGTGAATTCTGAATCGTATTGTGAAGTTTTATCAATGCTTCATGATGCAATTCGAAGAAAACGTCCAGGACTGCTGACTAGATGAGTGTTGCTTCTTCGTGACAGTGCCAGACCACATATGGCTCGATTAACTCAGGAGAAAATTAACTAACTAAGGTGGGAAGTTCTGGAACATCCACCTTACAGCCCCGACTTAGCCCCTAGCGATTTCCACCTTTTTGGTCCAATGAAAACCCACCTTGGTGGGAGACATTTCGCGAATGATGCCGAAGTTGAATGTGAAGTGAAAACTTGGTTTAGAAAACAGAGCATGCAGTTCTATGCAGCCAGTATGGGAGGACTGATAAAACGATGGGATAAGTGCATCAGTCTTGGTGGAAATTATGTTGAGAAATAAAGAGGACAATGTATGTATAAAAATAAACTGGTTTCAAGTTGTTATCATATTAGTTATTTTTCTACAGATATTTGTGACTTACTTATTGACTTCCCTTCATATTTCACTCAACTTCACTAATGATCTTGAAGCTTTACTAACCATTGTACAAAATAAATGTAATCCTAAATGGAAAGTGAAGGTGCTTATAGGAACAGATTCTGCCTCTGTTTTAAGTAGATCAAGCTGTGGGCTTTTAGACAATGAGCCTGAGGATGTTTTACTCTTTCCTCTGATACCGGGTAGTTAATTATCTTATAGCCTTCTTGGATAAGAGGGAAAAAGTTGGAGGACTATTACATGCATAAAAAGAATCTAGTTGAAATGAAAATAAACTCCGCTTAATACGTGTTTGTTAAGGCTAAATTTCCAGAAAGAAATTTGATAGCAATTGTATTCTTGATAATTACCTGTTTCAAACCAAGAAGATTGATTGCATGTGTCATCTTGATAATTACCTGTTTCAAACCTCACTGGTGGTATAAAGTTCATGTGCTGTCCTGAGATTCTCATTGTGAGACTAATGAGATGACACTGAAACACTTAGTGAGTTAACCTATGTGTGCGCAGAGAAAGTTATTCTTTCAAAATTAGATAAAACTTGTAATCCTCATTAGAATTCTATAACTAGAAAGCACTGATTTAACTACAGGCTCAAGAGACACACCCCCCCCCCCCCCCATACACCGAAAGGTACCATATAGGCAGTAAATGACAGTGACAGTATCACCAGCTCTTGATTTATAATAGTGCATTTAATGCATCATGCAAGCAATAAGTTGGTTGTCTTGTTGGCTGTTTCTTTCAGAACACACAGAATGAACGACTGAAACACATTGAAGAAGAAAATGAAAGACTGAAACAAGTTCAAAACCATGAGTTAACATCCAGATCAGCTGCTTCTGATGTGAGTAAGATGTTTTGTCGATCGCAGATGTATATATTTCTTCCTATCACAACTCTTGTTGTTATTTGCAAGATGTAACCTGCCACAATCTATATGTTAGTGCATAGAAGATTATGTCATAGTTATATGCGTTTTGTTGTTTCTTGTATGCAAGGTGTACTTCTTTCTTTTTTGTTTTCTTGTATGCAAGATGTTTTGTCTGTCATTTCTGTATGTTTTGTTGTTTCTTGTATGCAGGATGTATTGTCTAAGATGTATATTTTTGTTGTTGGTTTCTTGTATGCAGGATATACTTTCTGTGAACACTTTATGCAAGATGCAGAGTTTGTAAATATTTGTTGCACTGTGCAAGATGGTATTGTGAAATGTCAGACAAATTGCCATACATGTCAACCTACAAGTATCGGTGCTGGACGGACATTGACTTGCCCTGAATTTCTTTCTCTTCATTCTGGCTAGAATGGATACAGAAGTGACAATTTTCTTGCCAGTGTATTGTTTGTTTGTTTTGGGCATTAAGACTAGTATGGAGTAGAGAAACATGACACTCAACCATAATTTTAGCACTGTGATTGATACTCTGTCATAAGTCTAGCTCTGTGACATGACACTTCACCAAAAGTCTAGCTCTGTGACATGACACTCCACCATAAGTCTAGCTCTGTGACATGACACTCCACCATAAGTCTAGCTCTCCACCATAAGTCTAGCTCTGTGACATGACACTCCACCATAATTCTAGCTCTGTGACATGAGACTCAATAAGTCTGGCTCTGTGACAGGACTTTCCACTATAAGTCTGGCATCGTTATCATATCACTACCATGAAGATTACCTCTCTGACTGTTCATAAACGTCTTGGAAAATTATGTTTGATCTATCTTTTAGTCGGCCCCTGTGTCTTCTGTAGTTGCTCCTACCTTCATACTCACAATTCTACATGTTCTCATTAGTTTTCTTCTCGTCTCTCTTTCTCATTCTCTACTGTGTGTATTACAGTCTCTTGTAACCTACAGTCTCTTGTAACCTACAGTTTCTTGTAACCTATAGCTCTTGTTAAATTCAACGGTGATGTGATTCTGTTTTATCATGTCCTGCAGGTTGATACTGAGAGATATACCCAGCTGGAACTGGATAATGCTAGGTTGAAGTCGGAAGCTGGAAAATTTCCGTGGCATTGTGACGGAAACAGTAAGTGTTCTGAGTGGTCTGACATTTCAGTTGTATAATGTGAAGCAATAACTGTCCTCAACATGTATTTCCTTGTGTGTTTTTTAATCTTGACTGTTTATCTGAAGTGTTTTGTCGGAACACTTGGTATTCACAGAGTGAGTAATGTAAGTAATATCTCTATTGTGAAAATATATGCAAAGTCACAGTGAAGATATTGTTAATGAAGTTATTTACATTTTAAAAGGAATCCCTTCATTAATGAGGATGGCAGGCAGGAGAGCAATGAAGTTGGGTAAATTTTAAAAGGAATCCCTTCATTGATTTGGATGGCAAGTAGGAGAAAATGCTAGCCAGGATGCTACAGTGGATCCCACTGGAATTAAATTTTAGCCATAATTTTTTACTTCTAAGTAAGGGGCAACAGAAGAAAAACCGGATGTACCCGTCACATACCACCAAAAGAAAAAAAATCAATCAATCAGAAAGCCACCAACACCAGCACAAGACGATTAACATTTTATGGGCAGACCATTATTCTGCACCTCAGAGTGCATTTGCAGCCTTTTTCTCCTGTAAGCAAAGTATTTCCTTGTTTAATTGTTATTTATTTGTTTCTAGGGTCCTTCATTGTTCATGGCCTTCACTAGTTTCCATAGTTTGTTTCCATCCCTGTCAAAGTTCAGGTTTTCTGTTTTCTCCCTCCAACAATCTCTTGTTGTTTGGTTTATTGTTCTTTAATATTTTTCTGAGATGGCTTTGAGAGAGATGTTCACTTCAGTTGTTTGTTCTCTCTCTGCTGTCTTCCTGGCATCTTCAACTTTGTCCTCCAAAATTTGTTGTTCTTCAGTCCAGTATGGTTTGTAATTTTTCCTCGCTCCTCTAGGAATGGACTCGGTGGCCACCTGTATTATTGCTTTGTTTAGGCTTTCCAGCATTTGTTTCATGTTGCCATATTGTGTTTTTATGTTTTCACAGTATTTGTCTGTTAGTATAGAAAATCTATCCCAATCAGTTTGCTTGTAATTCCAGCGAGGCAAAGGCTTTTGCTCTTGTGGACATACTCCATATTCATTACAAGCTTGATTGGTCTGTGGTCACTGCCTGTCAAGCACATAGCGATTGATTTTGTGGAGGATGTCTCCTGTGCAGAAAGCTAAGTCTGGAGAAGTGGTAAACCATCTCCTGGAGTATAAGCTAGGTGTGTCATCCGCTTTGTTGAGTAGATGGAGATTTGAGTCTATTTCCCAGTCCTCCACTTCATCTCCTCTGTTGTCAGTATCTGGGTATCCCCATCTTTCTGAATGGCTATTAAAGTCTCAGACTATAATGCAGTTTGTGTCAGTATTCATCTTGGAAAGTGTTAGGTCCTTATCTGCTGGGCTATACAGATTGTAAATTCATATTTTCATGTCCTTTATCATTATATCAACACCTATAATTTCCATTTGGTTGTCAGAGATCACAGATACTTCACTGCAAGGTATTGTATTTTGTATATTAGAATTCCCTCCTTTGTGTCCTTCGCTGTCAAAACATGTGGCCTGATATCCTCTGACTGGGAATCTGTGATGGGCATTGTGGTGTGTCTCTTGAATGCACGCCACATCTATTTTATCTTCATGAAGACAATTTGTTAGGGAGACTTTCTTGTTATAAACTCCTTCGGCATTCCACTGTAGTATGTTGAGTGTCCAGGGTGTTTGGTCAATAGTTCTTACCCTACTCCTCTGTGCCTTGACTCCACAGCACAGGGGAAGGTGACCACCAGTAGCATTGAGTGGACCCCCTCGAGGCAGGGGGCCCGGCTCTATCACCACCTGATGGGACTTCACAGGATTAGCATCATTCTGATTAATTTTAATTTGTGGCATCATGGATTGATTAAGTTACGTTGCACTGCTTTGTCAAGCCTGTGGCTTAGTACACCCAATTTCGACAAGCATTATACAGTGTTTAGTTTAGTTTAGTCTAGGCCAGTGGTTCTCAACCTTTTTTGGCCCATGCCCCCCTTTACAATATGTTCAGAACGTCATTCTCCCCTTTTGAATTTCCTCCCTATAAATCTTCCCCCCCCCCCCCCCCCCCCACCCTTACACACAGTATACATAAAAATGGAAGCTAAATTTAATAACATATACTAGAACAAGTCTAGACATCTACATAAAACGTGATTTGCGGGTCTACTTACGTTATAAAACGAATTACAGTAGGGCGAGAAGTACAGAACTATAAAATTTAGAGGGAAAAACAATATAAAGTAACTGGTTCTTGTATTATTGTGATCTTGAAATAATCAAATAATCTTAATTTCCCCCACTGGAAACCCTAAAACAACCCCCCCCCCCCCCCCCCCCCCCCCCTGGGGGGGGGGGGGATTCCCCACCGGTTGAGAACCAATGGTCTAGTCAGTGGATCAACATCACGGCACACGGGTGCAACCCATAAGTGCTCCGTTCTCCTCCTAACTCAAACCTGAGCCTGGAGAAACTCAGCTCAGTGCATGAACTCTGTATCACCAGCGAGGTTCCTGAAATTCTTGGGTAGATTTTTAACTCAAAATTTTGCCCGGACAGCGCCGTTAGGCTACTCTTTTTCGATTTACAACTGCCAAGGTATTTTTTACGTGCTCAAAAATACACACGGGCGTCCGATCTTACTACCCAGATACCAGGGGAAATTTTATTACCAGAAGTCCACGAGAAAAAATACCAGTCAACACTGAGGCTTGAACCCGGGACCTCCAGCACTCGAGGCAGACATCATACCTCGAGACCACACAGAAGAGAGTGTACTCTCCTCTAGCCTTTGACTATCCCCAGTCTACCTACAAGGCAGCAGGCGTGTGTCTCTCTTCATCTGGTTCCCATCCTTTGACCTGTCTGACATAGGAGACCCTACCAGTAGCTGTGCTACTGTCTGCATAGCTCTTTGGGTCAATGGAACACTCAAACCCCTCTACCATGGTAAGGTGGAGACAACGGCAGAGGGGAGTTAGAATATTTGAGTCAGTTGAATGTTGCAGTTATGAGCCAGCGTTTATTGGGTTTGCCTTGATTCAGTTCCTTCTTTCGTAACATTTAACTACTATCTTGTCCTTCAATTTCCCCATATTCCTTATTCATCTCTTGTCTCTAACATACACTCTCACTGTCACACATAACGTTTCCTGCCATCTCACTCCATCTCTTGTCATTCTCTGATGTAGGAATGATTGTTTGATACAGGGATTTTGTTGTCATTGTAATTGTACAGTCATAATTTGATTTGTTCCTTTTTTCTGAATTCTTTTGTGCCTGTCATTCATTTCAGGAAGACAAACTGCGCCAGCTAGAGAAAAGTGTAGAAGAGGAAGAGAAAAAATTGCAGGAAAAATTAAAACAAGCACAGTCACAGTCAAAAACGGTCAGTTCAGACTTTGCTTGGCTATTTATAATATAACTGCTCTGCCTATATACATAATAGAGTGCCCATTTGCATACCACTTTAGCACGTTATGGGTATGAAGTTAGACACCCATATTTTGGGGACTAAATTAACAAAAAAAAGGTCAGCATTCTGCCATCCATAGTCAGCATTCTTGCCCTGCACACAGCACTATTTCAGAACAAGCAGCATTTTATATCTAGGGGTTACAGTCACAAAACCCCACCTGCCCTGCACACTGCACTACATCAGTAATAACAAATAATCTTGAATCTCTTTGAGGTTTTCCCGAAAAAGCTTGATTCTCCTGGTTGTAAAATTACAAAACCTTGCTTCTCTTGGGGGTAAAAATACAAAACCTTGCTTCTCTTGTGGATAAAATTACAAAAACTGCCTATCTTGGCGATAAAATTACAAACCCTTGCTTCTCTTGTGGATAAAATTACAAAAACTGCCTGTCTGGTGATAAAATTACAAAACCTTGCCTGTCTTGGCGATAAAATTACAAAACCTTGCCTGTCTTGCACACTGCGCTTCAACAGTAAAAGCAAGCAACCTTTTAACGTTTGGGGGTAAAATTACACGACCTTGTCTGCTATTGAGACAAGAATTAAATGGTTTGGACATTTAGCTAGAATGGAACATGGTCGACCAGCACCTATAGTGTTCTTCTTGAGACCATTGTAATACAAGATGAGAGGATGACCCAGAAAGAGTTGGCTAGATGGAGTCAAAGAGACATTGAAGAAATCAAATATAACATTAGTACAAGCAACAGGATAAGTGAAACACAGAAAATTACATCTGCCTTCTCTCTGCAATGCTTCATGCCAAGAGCAGTAGGTTAAAAACAAAAGTTATTTTAAAAAAATCCCGGCTGCATGCATAAATAAGGATAGATGACCCTGAAAATGTCAGCCTTGACACCCTCAGAGAGCAGCCGCCAACAGTGGCAGAGAGATACTCTAACGATAGTTGTGCTTTACCCCCTCCCAGCGATATAACACCTATCTGACCTGAGGTGAGTGAATGTAATCTAATAATTACTTTGTTTTTTTTTTACACAAACAGGATAGTGGCTCATTACAGAGGATAACAGAGCTAGAGACTTTGGTTTCACAACAGGAAATCCAAATTCAAGAGTACAGGCGCACTCTGACTCTGACAGTAAGTTACATGGAAGCTAATTATTGGAAGCTTGAGGTTCAGGGGGAGCATTTTATGTCTGGTCAGTGCAGTGTAATCAATCTTGCAGCCACTTTCAGAGTTCTAGAAACTATCTAGCCAGCCATTAGTGTAAATGTATCTGAATCTGAAGTAACTTCAGTGTTTTACCATGCCAACAAAAGACATAGTCTCATGTGTTAATGCAAGGAGCAGCTTTTTTATTTGCTGTGTTTTCATATTCTTTTGTATTAAATTCTAATCTGAAACAGAATATATTGTTTATAAATTTAAATACCTGAATAAATAATACATGTAGGCCAGGTGTAAGTGAAATTGGCTGGCAATTAAGAAAATAACGTGAGGTTTCTTCTTTTGGGAGATGGAATTTGTTGTAGTGCTTCTTGGGGGAAAATATATGTTCATGTGTATTAGATGTTATCATTTCCCTGTATGGTTTTTTATATGCCTTTGTGAACAATGATTTTCAGTCTGAGGATAGTGAATGAAGTATGTTTCAACATTGAGTGATTTATTGACTCGTTTCAAGTATGTTAATTGCATACATATATTTTAACTGGCATACAGATATTTTAATCCTAATGATATTCTGTTTGTTAGTTTCAAATATGTTAATAATATCCCGTTGTCTATTAGTAAATATGAGTATCTTAATTTGTAACTATTTATTTTCTATGAATAATTGAGATGAACATGGAGCTTTGAAATTGGTTTCTGTGTGTTTCTCTGAGGTCTCACCAGTTCCTGATAAACAGATTTCAGTCAGGCTTTCTTCCATGTCACAAGTCAAATTTTGTTGCTTAAAATTTATTCAAAGTCAGGGTGATTAAATCAGATGTTGCTAACTTTCCCACTTTTTAAGTTTATGAAAACATGCATTATTGAGCAACTACTACCATAAAGTGCTACAAAATCAGCTGTATATAATATGAAGTTGTAAATGCCCAGGTAGGTTAACTCAGTCAATAAACACCTGAATAAGAGGGATGTGTCGGCTGAAAGGTGCAAATACAGCAGCTTTGCTATAAACGTGCGCCATGCATTTACATCGAAAACAAACATTTCAAACGAATGAATGGCTCTTGCACTTCTGCAAAACTGCATAATCCCTGTGAGAAGTAAACTTGAAAACTCAGTGGCAACGTAAAATTAATGTAAGAAGATTAATAAGAATGCAAAGAGATAAATATATGAATGGCTCGACCACATGGCATAGAAGACGACAGACCTGATAAAAGACTCAGGCGGTCGTATGAGATGGCAAACCACGATTGCTGACACATATCGACATGGCACATGATGATGATGGATTCACCTGTTTAATCAACTTTCTGCACTTAAATGGTTAAACATTGTTTTATGTTTTAAAATATTTATACTTATTTTACATGTTGTATGACTGGGTCACCATTTGAACCTGAAGGAAAAATAGCATGAATGTAAATTTTTATTACAAATAAAGTCTTTCATTGTCAACTCATACCATCCATCACCTATCTTATAACCACAGCAGTTTTGCAGATTCTGTGTTGCATTGCATATTGGCATTAACAATGTGATGCTTATCAATTGTATACCCCTTTCTCCCGTTTGATTTATCACCTGACCTTTATGTATCCAAATACCCAAAGCTGCGTACCTTAATCCACCATTTCAGGAAAATAGGTTAAGAGGGTTAGAACACAAGGTGGAGACTGCAGAGAACGCATGGAGGCAAAAACTGGAGACATCACAGTCTGAGCTGACACAGGTATCACTTCTACGTGCATTCATTTGTGTTGTCTTCTTGGTGTTGTCATTTGAATACTAGTGATGGTTACTAGAATTGTGGGTGGTTGGTTACAGTGGGTGGTTGATTAGATGAGTTGGTAGTAGATTAGAAGAGTGGGTAGTTAGAAGAGTGAGTGGGTGGTTGGTTAGAAGAGTGGGAAGTTGAGTTGAAGAGTTGAGTGGATGGTTGGTTAGATAAGTGGGTAGTAGATTAGAAGATGGTGGTTGGTTAGGTGAGTGGGAGGTTTGTTAGTAGAGTCAGTAGTTAGTTACAAGAGTGGGTAGTTCATTTTTAGAATGGGTGGTTGGTTTAAGGAGTGGATAGTTTTTTTTGTTTTTATTTAGAAGAGTGGGTTTAATTTGCTAGAAGATTGGAGGCAATAACTGAGCTGATAGCGATATATAATTTTTTGTGCATTCATATTTATGCTTTTATGGTGCTGTCATTTGAATACTAGTGAAGCTTTCCTAGAAGAGTGGGTAGTTTGCAGAAGAGTTGGGCATTTGATAGAAGAGAAGGTGGTTTGCTGTTCTTCGGGTCAGTGATTTGCTAGAACAAATGCAGCTTATTAGGAGAGCAGGTGGTCTTCAGAAAATGCATGGATGGTTTGCTAGAAAAAGAGCAAGTTGTTTGTTAGCAATATGGATTGCTGAGTAATTAAGCTATCAGCTTCTCAACAGTAAAGGCATGTTGGTAAAGCAATGGTTATAGGGGGAACTTAGACTGTATGGTTACAGGGGAAACATGGAGACTGTATGGTTACAGGGAGAACATGGACACTGTATGATTACAGAGGGAACCTGGAGACTGTATGGTTACAGGGAGAACCTGGACACTGTATGGTTACAGAGGGAACCTGGACACTGTATGGTTACAGGGAGAACCTGGACAGTGTATGATTACAGAGGGAACCTGGGCACTGTATGATTACAGAGGGAACCTAGACAGTATGATTACAGAGGGAACCTGGACATTGTGTGGTTACAGAGGGAACCTGGACACTGAGTGGTTACAGAAGGAACCTGGACACTTCATGATTACAGAGGTAATCACATGTTTACAGAGGGAACATGGGCACATGGAACATAGGTATCTGATAGATCTGTAACTTTTTGTTATGCCTTATTGACATCTGTAGCCTGTTTGTTATGCCTTATTGACATCTGTAGCCTGTTTGTTGCGTCTTATTGACATCTGAAGCATATTATGCCTTATTGATGTCTTTAGCCTGCTATGTGTCTTATTGTCTATAGCCTGTTATGTGACTGATTGGCATCTGTTGCCTTTGATTGACATCCATAACCTGTTATGTGACTGATTGACATTTGTAGTCTGTTATGTGTCTTATTGATATCTGTAGCTTGTTATGTCTTGTTGATATCTACAGCCTGTTATGTCTTGTTGATGTCTGTAGCCTGTTATGTCTTGTTGATATATGTAGCCTGTTATGTGTCTTATTGATATATGTAGCCTGTTATGTGTCTTATTGATATCTGTAGCCTGTTATGTCTTATTGATATCTGTAGCCTGTTATGTCTTATTGATATCTGTAGCCTGTTATGTCTTGTTGATATCTGTAGCCTGTTATGTCTTGTTGATATCTGTAGCCTGTTATGTCTTGTTGATATATGTAGCCTGTTATGTGTCTTATTGATATATGTAGCCTGTTATGTCTTGTTGATATCTGTAGCCTGTTATGTCTTGTTGATATATGTAGCCTGTTATGTGTCTTATTGATATATGTAGCCTGTTATGTGTCTTATTGATATATGTAGCCTGTTATGTCTTATTGATATCTGTGGCCTGTTATGTCTTGTTTATGTCTGTAGCCTGTTATGTCTTATTGATATCTGTAGCCTGTTATGTCTTATTGATATCTGTAGCCTGTTATGTCTTGTTGATATCTGTAGCCTGTTATGTCTTGTTGATATCTGTAGCCTGTTATGTCTTGTTGATATATGTAGCCTGTTATGTGTCTTATTGATATATGTAGCCTGTTATGTGTCTTATTGATATCTGTAGCCTGTTATGTCTTGTTTATGTCTGTAGCCTGTTATGTCTTGTTGATATCTGTAGCCTGTTATGTCTTGTTGATATCTGTAGCCTGTTATGTGTTATTGATATCTGTAGCCTGTTATGTCTTGTTGATATCTGTAGCCTGTTATGTGTTATTGATATCTGTAGCCTGTTATGTCTTATTGATATCTGTAGCCTGTTATGTCTTATTGATATCTGTAGCCTGTTATGTCTTATTGATATCTGTAGCATGTTATGTCTTGTTGATATCTGTAGCATGTTATGTCTTGTTGATATCTGTAGCCTGTTATGTCTTATTGATATCTGTAGCATGTTATGTCTTGTTGATATCTGTAGCCTGTTATGTCTTATTGATATCTGTAGCATGTTATGTCTT
Organism: Cepaea nemoralis; assembly: GCA_014155875.1. Taxonomy (NCBI): domain Eukaryota; kingdom Metazoa; phylum Mollusca; class Gastropoda; order Stylommatophora; family Helicidae; genus Cepaea; species Cepaea nemoralis. Next base: position 67,118 of record JACEFZ010028509.1, on the reverse strand, counting down.
GTTTATGTCTGTAGCCTGTTATGTCTTGTTGATATCTGTAGCCTGTTATGTCTTATTGATATCTGTAGCATGTTATGTCTTGTTGATATCTGTAGCCTGTTATGTCTTATTGATATCTGTAGCCTGTTATGTGTCTTATTGATATCTGTAGCCTGTTATGTCTTATTGATATCTGTAGCCTGTTATGTCTTATTGTATTGATATCTAAAACCTGTTTGTTTATGTCTTATTGATATCTGTAGCCTGTTATGTCTTATTGATATCTGTAGTCTGTTATGTCTTATTGATATCTAAAACCTGTTTTTTAATGTCTTTTGATGTCTGCAGCCTGTTATCTCTTACTAATATCTGTAGCCTGTTTGTTATGTCTTTATTAACATCTGTAGCCTGTATGTATTTTTGTCCCAGCCTGTTTTTAGCCTGATTTAAACTCTGTGTGTGTTTTTTTCCTTTTCGTAGTCCAAAAATTCATTGAACCTGTGTGTATTTTTTTTTTTCCCAGACCAAAAATGCATTATCTATATTGAGACATGAAGTCCAGACCACTCAAGGGAGCCAGGAAGTAAGTGCTGTTTCTGTTAGCTGTTTGCTGTTTCTGACTACAAAAGCACAATGACTGTTCCATCCATCCATGTTGGAAATGGAAATCCTGGCTTGGTTACTTGCAATGTCATTATTAAGACATCTGTTTAATGAGCATGTATGACTATGAGAGCGTGCACACATACACCACACCAAATGTGCACACACTCGTGCCAGCTTTTGTCTTCAAAACTGCTTTGCAGTATTCTATGCCTGACAATGCTGATGACAGGTCAGATGTAAAATGTTCTGTGTGCGCTTCACTTATAATTTTCATTTATCAATCAATCAATCAATCAATCAATCAGGTGCCGTATCCACACTGAAGGTTAGCTGCAATGGATCTCCAAAACTGTCTCTCGCCTTAACTGTACATTCTGTCAGACTGATGTTCGTCCATCTCTTCCCACTTGTATCGTTGTCTGCCTCTTGCTCGCTTGCCCTCAACCTTGCCCTACAGTATGGTTTTTATAAGAGTTATGTCTTTTAACATGGCCAAAATATTTCACTTGCCTGTTTATTTCTTTCATCAACTCTTTTCATTTCAAAGTTTTTCTAGAACCCCTGTATTTGATTGTTTCTATTTCCATATACATATACATATTCTGAAGCAAGAACCTGTGATGGGTCTCTATGAGGGCCATTACATTTTGTGTTCTGGATGCACGCGGAGGAAGAGGTGGCCCATCTTTCCCTCACTTAGGGAGATGATGAACACAGGCGTCGAACCCTAGTCTGACCTGCTCCTGACATTATCAGCGTATTCCCCCTTTAATATATATATGTCTGCAAATGCCCAATGTTCAGTATATGTTTCTGTTATTCACTAAGATATTTAAAACGCTGTTGTGTGATTTTGTGTGTTTCTCCCTGCAGCTAGTTACATATGATCTCTGTAGTATCAGCAACTACGTGTGTAATCTCAAACTAAACTGTTAACAAAAAATTACCTATGTTCCCTGCAGTTTCAGCAACTACATGTGTATTCATCAAACTAAACTTTTAACAATTACCTATGTTCCCTGCAGTATCACCAATAATGGTGTAATTGTCAAACTAAACTCTTAACAAAGAAACTGGCGTGCTGAGTAAAATGTGCCTACATGGCATGGAGCACACTTTTTGTATTTAATATCTAAGATTTGAGAAAGTGTCACATAAGGAATTTGGGAACAGTCATTTATTAACTCTTTCCAATGCTAACATTTGTTTGTGTTAACAAGCATTGCATTGTTCATCAATCCATCTGCATTTCTTATCCATCTAGCAGTGTTGAGTTCATCAGGGTTCTAAAATTAAACACTTATTAGATAAAACAGCAGTAAGATATTCATTTCCTATACACTAATCTAGAGTGGTGTTCATGAGTTAGTGATAGCTGCTACAGATTCAGTATTAAATGACTTTGTTCACTTCAGTAATGTGCTGAATGTCTTGTCTCTGATACAACCCATATTCAAAGCATCCATCCTTACAACCATCTAAAAATGTTACCATTTTCTAAATATTTCAGTGTAAATCTTAAATTAATTATTCTTCAATCTTTACATGACCAGTTTATACAGGCAGTTGGATAAAAATACAAATGTGATAAATTAACAGTTCAGATGCATGCAGTAGTATATCTATTATATATGAGTTATCAGAATCTGTAATCACCCATCACATGTTATGAATGTGCAGTGTTTTCCTGTTGTCTAATAGAATTTATCAGATTTCAGGCTGCAAATCTGCATTATCTTCCACTCATCATTTAGAATTCTCCAGATTTCTTGTTGCAAATGTGCTTTCTTTTCATGTTAAGTTAGTTGCATACCCTTTACAGGACATTGCAGTCAACACCAGCATTTTTTGCTGTTATGATCTCTTGGCAAGTTTATTCTCAGTAGTTTGCCATTGCTTTCTGAACGACCAGCACCCATACCATTTTGTAAGAAACCAACGCAAGGCAGTCTGCTGCCGAATCAATCCCCCGCAGCTGTGTTTCTGACATGGGTATGCGGGATTACCAGTTGCGGAATTTACCAGATTTCATATTGTACATTTGCTGTTCTAAATTTACCAAATATATTACTAATTTGTTTGCCCCACTCATATATAGTTTGTAATTCCATGTAAATTATTTTTGTCTCATTTATTTCCTAGCATTTATTAGATTTCATTAGCATATTTTAGATTTTGAATTGTAAATTTGTAGTTTTACATGTGTCCTTCACTTTAGATTTATAGTTCGTGTCATAAGTATTTGTTTTTCCACCTAGGATTCATCATCTCATGTTATAAATTGTTATTGTTTCATACTTGTCCCCTAGCATTTATTAGATTTCATTGGCATTTATAATGGATATTTAATGCTGTAAATTTGTAGTTTTCCATGTGTCTTTCATTTAGGATTTGTACTTAATGTTGTAACTGTTTGTCAACCTTCTCAACCTCTCCTGTTATAAATTGTTCTGTTTTCCCCATGTAGGCTTTATCACCTGTTGCGTTATTAACTGATTCAATGCCAAACAGAATGTAGGTATTGACCAAATAAGGTACACAATCAAATGAACAAGTATTATCACGTAAATGTCCATTCACTGAGCATTGAAATTGTGGAAGATACCACGAAACAAAGCAAATAACCTGATGACCTTAGTGTGGCGATATATCATCCTTCTTTCCAAATGGGAGGTCACTATTGATGATAAATTATCCTTCGCCATTGAATCAGTTAATTGTATTGTTTTCCATGTGTGCACCCAGGATTTATCACCTCTCATGTCACAGATGGACTCCCTCGTCACATAGAGAACTTAGCTGCTAAATCCATAAATCATAAACAAGTCTAAAGAAGACTTGGCATGGGTTGGTTGAAAGCTTTTGTTTCATTGGGAGATGAAGGGCAGAGAAAGAAGGGAAAATATAAATTGTAGCTTTCCCACTCATCACCTAGGATTTATCATCTCTCATATTATAAAGTGTATTGTTTTCCATTCGTCACATAGGATTTAACACCTTTCATGTTATAATTTATTGTTTTTCATTCATCATCTAGAATTTATCTCATCTCATATTATAAATTGTATTGTTTTCCACTTGTCACCTAATATTTATCACCTCATGTTATAAATTGTATTATTTTCCACTCGTCACCTAGGATTTATCAGATTTGGGGTTTGCCTATCACTGTGTTGAAAAAAGTCTCACCACTATAGTTGATGAGGTAACCGTGTAGACGAATCCATAACCACATTTAATCTTTTCTGCTTTTGACTGAATTTGGATTAGAAAATTGACCCTTTTTTGGTCTTAGATTTTCCCCCTTATGCTTCTGTGACAGTTTCTTGCATTTAAATAGAGATCAAATTATCTATTGAGAATTTGAAATGGGAGACATTGATTGTAATTAGGGAGCCATTTTATGATCTTTGCCAAATTTACCCTTTTATTTGATTTAATCTGATTGAACTGTTGTTGCTCTTTCTTTTACTCCCCTCCTTTCCTCACTCTTCTACCTCACTTCTCTCCCCTCTCTTTTACTCCTTCCTTCCTTTCTCCTTCCCCTCTCCCTCCCTTCACTCTCACACCACACACACCCCCCTCTAAATATGCATGTTTTTTCCCCCCACTGACATTATTGTCATGAAATTGTCACTCTCTATATAATGTTTATATATATATATATATATATATATATATATATATATATATATATATATATATATATATATATATATATATATATAATGACAGCAGCTAAAAGTGACTGCTTCTCCATCGACAATCAAAGTTACCAAATATCAAAATCCCCCACCCACCCACCCTCTGTTTTTAATGACAGTTGCTAAGTTAGTACTCATTGTAGATAAAGTGTAAAATGTTAATCATCCCTGTGTAACATTTCTACACATTAACTCCCCTCTGTAGGTAAATTTGTAAAGGTCAAAACCTGTTTCTGCTTTTCTGTTTGAGGATAAAAGTTGCTGATGTGAAACCACCTTCTATAAAGTTACAACAAATTTACCCCCTCTTTAGGGAATTACAGATGCATAAATTATTATGCTCTTTCTCATTCTCGGCATTCTCACCATTCCTTTCTCACCCTGTATGTCTGTTCAGAGAGAGAGAGAAAGAGAGAGAGAGAATATGTGTGTGTTTCTCCCTCTAAAAGAAAGTTTTTCTACACCTCTTTTTCTCAAATCCTTTCTCATCCTGTGTGTGTGTGGGAGAGAGAGAGAGAGAGTGTGTTCCTCAGCTTAAAGCTAAATATTATTCCCCATCTCTTTATAAATAATTAAGGTTGCTAAGCAATAATCCCCCCCCCCACCCCCCCACCCCCACCCCCCGTTGTTTCCTCAAAGTTGCCCTAATGCTAATGGGCTTACACTGTGATCATAAATACTGCTAAAAATTCATTTTAAAAACAAATCCCTGTCAGTATCTAAATATGAATTAGTTTAAAGTGACAGGGTTATAGCAACACAAGAAACTGTCCCGTATCCATGAACCTAGCACTGCATGGCAGGAGATCTACTCCCACCGGAGACCTGTTCACATATGGGATCTCAGGTTCACATGTCATTCAAGGGTTTGATATTTTCTCATATTATCATTAACAGTATGGGCATGAATGAAACATATGCTACTCTGTATGGATTCCACTAATATGTAATGGTTGATTTGTATGAACTGGTAAGTGTCTTTCATTGGGACAATACATTTATTGTAATCAGTTTTATTGATGGATGGGGTTTTCTTTTCTTGTCATATTTTAATGTTGCATATTTTGTTTTTGATTTTGTTTCTTTATTTATATTTGAGTATAATGTAGTGTTTATACATAATCTCCACACAGCCCTCGATCCCTTTTTGTTAACATTTTTTTGTTAAAAGAAATATATTATTCTATTTCATGGGTGCTTCAAATATTCACACATTTGTTAACTCATTTTATTTTATTTCCCCTTATTACATGATTAAGCCATTTTCTTTGATGAACATGACATTGGAAATATGAACATCAGTTCTGGTATTTTTAGAATAATCTATATTATTATTATGTGAATATTGGTAAACTGTATTTGTTTTTGTTATTTCATAGTTAGTAGTAATGTTTACCTTTCATAGAAATGTTATAATTTTGTGATGCACAAGAGAAAGCCAGAAACTAACTTTCCCTACTCATGTATTATTTTAATACTTTATCATTTTGAAATTGTTATATGCCTCTTAAAGATACACATTTTAAAATAGTTACTCTTTTGATTAAGACATTTTTCTTAAATGAAATCCATGAATTAACTAACACCTTGTTAGAAGTTAGGACTAGAAGTTGCCATTTTTGCATTTCATGGTTGACGTGAATGTCTAATTGGAATCTGTTGCCAGACAGATGTTCTGAAATAAATGAAAAAGAAATGAAAATCTGCAGGTGTCAGGTCAGGGGAACCATAGGTTGGGTATTTAAGAAGTTACCACTTCCTGCTTCCCATAATATCCGTTGTATTACGAGCTGTGTATGTAGTCAGTCGTTGTCAAGCATCTCCAGAATTCCCTTGATTAATATCTGAAACCTGCATTGAGTATCTGTCTTCAGTATCGTGAGAGTGGCCTGATAGACAGAAGTTTAATTGCTACATTGTAGGTGAGTGAACAACACTGAACTGGTATCGTGAGCCGCTACACGCTGCAGGATTTACTTAGGAGGGGATCTGAGCACTTATGGACTGAATGGTTCGATGTGCAATGAGGATGATCTGTCAACTGACTGGCTGACATTGTAGTGAGTGGAATCCAGCAGAAACATGCCTAGGTGTGTCCCAAAACTTAGCCATACTGTCTTTCCCAGGACCACCTCATTTGTTGAATTTTTAAACACTCGATGATGGAGGATGTTTTTGTGTCATTTATTTGCTTTGTCTTAGAACAGTCTTGGAATACTTCTTCTTCTGCATTCATCCGGAGTCTTTTTTCAGATGTGATTGCATTGTGCCTGTTTACAGCGAGCTACAGATACTGCATCGGACATCTGCGGATGTTTGCTGACCGTGTTAACCTTCCTGGGTCTTGGAATACACATATTTATTCCTGGTCATGATTTATTTGATCCAAGAAATCTTCAGCATTCTGGTATCCAAAGTGGTCATGAAGTGTCCCAGATTGCACCATGTGTGAAAGACTAAATTCCACATCTTGCAGTGACTTGCAGGAATTAGCATGCTTGCAACTTCTCCTAGATTTAATGTACAAGATCTACTGATGTGGAAGACACCTGTTCCTTTGTTCATGTGTCACTCTAACTTGACTGTCGCTAATTCCAACAGTTTTCTCACATACTGCAGAGCCATGATAGGCCGTGCACAGCTTCCAGTTCATGACAAATTTTAATCAGTGCTACCCATCTTTCCCACAGAAATCAAATAGATGATTATAACTATTCTTTGTCTACTCACACAGTAGTAATCATTGTTGAATTGTCTGATGTGGAATTAAGGCTTGATTTATTTTCTATCTTGTGTTCATGGTCTTAACTTCCGGTCACCAAAAGCCATATCACTGCATACAGTATGTTGTGGTAGTTAATTAGGAAACATTATTTCCGGACTTCTTGTATATTGTACGCTGTACATTTCATGGTACAATAAGTAATGTCTCTTATTGTTTGTCTATGTAAATACTTTATCGGTTAGCGATTTATTAATTTAGCGGGATGCCTCAAACACTCTTCTGCACTGTGTATCATTACCAACCTGTTTTAGTCACAGGTTGCGCAACAGTAACTGGTTTTAAAAATGGCCACCAAAGAAGTTCAGTTAAAGCAACATAATGTCATAGATGTCCTCAATACGCCTGCACCATTACAAAATTCAACATAATTTACTTCACATTCAACTTCGGCGTCAATTCGCGAAATGTCTCCTGCCAAGATGGGTTTTCGGTGTTTATGCAGACAAATGTTTGTCCTGTACAGCGGTGCATAGCGGGGTAGAAAAAGTTACAAGGGTGAGTCAATAAGTAAGTCACAGTTCTGTGGGATGGCAGGTAAATGAAAACAAAGCACGCAGTTCAATGCAGCGGGTTTGGGAGGACTGATAAAAGGATGGGATAAGTGCATCAGTGTTGGTGGAAATTATGTTGAGAAATAAAGAGACAATGTATGTATAAAAATAAACTGGTTTCAAGTTGTTATCATATTTAGTTATTTTTCTACAGCCATTTGTGGCTTACTTATTAACTTACCCTCAAATATAAATATATATATATATATATATATATATATATATATATATATATATATATATATATATATATATATATCAACAATATATGCATACGTATATGCATTTGACAGAACTTTTGATTGGAAACAAGTTATATATATATATATATATATATATATATATATATATATATATATATATATATATATATATGAGAGAGAGAGCTGAGGGGAGGGAAGAGGTGAGGTGAGAGAGATAAAGCTGGGGAGAGGGATGGGTAAAGTGAGAGAGATAGAGGGTGAGGTGAGAGAGTTGGGGAGAGGGGGGATGAGGAAGAGAGATAGAGAGAGGGCTGGGAAGAGGCGGGAGGGGGGCGGGAGAAGGTAGAGAGAGAGCATTATTGCAACATTTCACACATGCCTTCAGTTGTTTGTTTCTTGCTCTCACCAGATGGAGACCAGGGTGGCAGAACTGGAGGAGGAGCTGCGTGAAGCTCATGAAATGATCATCGTCATAACTAAAGAAAAGGAAACTGTAAGTGATATGTTTCATGTTCAGGAGACAGCAGGTAGTGGGAATGTAGTGGGTAGTCTTGAATGCTTTATTTAGTTCAGTGGCTTAGAAATCTGTGAGAAATATTGAAAGGTATATTGCATATTATCTTATGCAATAAGTCACTATCGTTGAATGTAAGAAAGAGTGCTGAAGTGCTATATAGAACCTGTTTTGCTGTATGGCTGTGAATCTTGGAATGTAAACTGAACAGATCCAGGGGAAGAGAGGGAGAGGCAGACCAAGAGAAATGATGCTGGATGGATTGAGCAGATTAAAAAAATTGACCTGGAAATGTGGGAAGTAAAGGCAGCTGGCTTGATACTGATCACATGACATGACCCACCAAGTGGCTGTGGGTCTGTAACATGATTCTAGCCCCATATACCCATTGTGGTCACAGCATGTAAGAGGGTCCTGTTCTGAAATGAGTATCATTTTGTGATCGTGGCTGGATGTGAATCCTCTGGAAGATAAGAGTATCATCTTGTGATCATGGTTGGATGTGAATCCTCTGGAAGATAAGAGTATCATTTTGTGATCATGGCTGGATGTTAATCCTCTGGAAGATAAGAGTATCATTTTGTGATCGTGGTTGGATGTGAATCCTCTGGAAGATAAGAGTATCATTTTGTGATCGTGGTTGGATGTGAATCCTCTGGAAGATAAGAGTATTATTTTGTGATCGGGATAGAGGTGAATCCTCTGGAAGGTAAGAGTATAATTTTGTGATCATGGTTGGATGTGAATCCTCTGAAATAAACTGAATAGGACAGGCAAAAAGTGCATTGTATCAATTGAAGAACATTTTATACAATAAATCCTTGTTATTGAAGGTTAGACAAAAAACTTTTAGTCACATAATGAGAAGAGATAAATTGGAGCATGTGATAAATGGGAAGATTTATGGGAATAGAGATAGACGAAGACAGCGAGAGATGTTTTAAGCCTTTGTCATATCACAGAAAGATGTCTCTGCAGAAATTGATACATGCTGTTTGAGATTACAAGATGTGAAACTGCATCATTGCCCATGCCAGTCGGCAAGGAACTTGATGATAATAATTGGCAGTCACGTCCTGTGAGCCCTGAAATGGGCTTGCATCTAATGCCCTGGTGTAGAGGCTTTCCTTGTGGTCAGGTGCCAAAGTACCATCTCCACAGGGAACTGTGTTACAGAGATTTACTTATCCTCTCCAAGATCAGAAACAATCGGTGTTTACAAGACCATCACTGGAACTGAACTTAACATCTGCAGACAGGCACATGAGGATATGACCAGGTCGTGATTCAGTACAGCACAAACAGACAGGCTGATGGAGGCCTACACTGGTTATGTTTGCTTCACTGACTTAAAGGCATTTCATTGTCAACAGACTCCTACCCAGTGCCCAGAGGGAATTGGTCATAGAAAAATGAATTGCTGTTTTGTCAGGCTTTTGGTTAAGTGTTTATTTATGCATGCATTTGTCCGACCTATCTTTTAATACCCCTCTGTCTGTAGGTTAGCTGACATGTGACACTCTTAGTTTGATCATGTTTTGTCCATTGACCTGTCTGACTTGGGAGGCCCTGCCAGTAAGTAGCCAGATTTGCATCAGTCACTCTTGGGTTCATGGGGAAAGCAGAAGCTTCACCAGTGCTAAGTGGGGAAAAGCATTATTCCTAACAATTAGTGCAGGAGTTTATCTTAACAAAGCACTATTTTGTACTATTGTTGTGGTTTGCTGGTTTGATTTTGTTGAAATATGTAAGTAGGTAAAGGACCTCATTTATTTGCTTTAAGTTGCATTGGGCTCCTAATTCTTCTTCTGTCATTCGCTTGAAATTGTTCGTTTATATCTGCAATGTCATCTCTTGTAAAACTTCACTGTCTATTTTAGTTCACTTAGTTGTCCATAGAATTTATCTTCCACTGTCGTTTCTCCAGGCTAGAAGGTTTGCCTAGATATGTCGTATTTGATGCAGTCTTGGAGTATGTGATCTGTTGTCTGCGGCACCAATCCATATGTGTACATGGCTGATTCGTCTGTCTTTTATTTTGTATACATGTGGTTGCATACTCGATTGAGTCCTGTTCTGAGACGCAGAATGATTTGTTCTTGTCTGCCCATAGCTTGCACATCAGGTTGCTCTTCTCTTGCTCCTTCCTTATCTAGTTCATCAGCTCTCATTTCTGGACATCCAGTGAGATTGTATCCACTGTATGGTGACCTTATACTGGATGCATAGTTCAGATTGTAGTGTCCGTATTACTGGCAATTTCTAGACTGGAGTGAGTCAAGTTCTGATTTTGTATCAGTCAAAAGCACCACAGGCTGTGTACCATAATTGGTATTAAGTAATTTCTCTGTTGCTATCTTGATTGCCTGCATTTCTGCATCATATGGCAGCACTTTCCTGTTGGTACTCTCTGGTCATGTCCCTAATATTATGTGGGTTTTAGATGCTCCTCATTTTTAACGTGCTGACCCATCTGTGTAGACTCAAATCCAGAAGTCCTGTGGGTATTCTTCATCAAAGAAGCTGAGGGTGGCTGTTTATTGGGCTTACAGTGCTAGCCTCATATTGTTTATAGATCAATCACCCATTTTATGCTGGGTTGACCTGGGACCTCTATGGGGATTTGAACCCATGACCACTGGGCCTGCAGGCAAGCAAGCTAGCCAACATGACACTATAGCATCCAGTTTATTGAAAGTTGCAGTTTAAACCTAAAAAAATGCCCTGGCTGTCGCTACACAGTTGGCAGGGTAGATTTTTCATGTTTTTTCTTTCTTCTTTGGTACTCAGCTTTTGCTATGCATTTGTTTTGGTATGGGTTGTAAACAAGCTGTGGCCTTCAACAGTCTCCCACTGTCTGTCTTGTCAGATGTCCATTTTGTTTCTGGGAACATCCCCTCGTGATGTGCTGTGGGTGGTTCTGGAGCCCATTATAAATTGTTGAAGCCTAGAGTTTATTCTCTGTTGATGGAAACCATAAGTGGAAAAACATGAGGTGTAGCTTTACAAAAACACGATCACAAAAACAAGATTTTGCGGTGAGAAAGCGTTCATCAGCAAATTAATAAACAAAAAAGAACACAAAATAAGACAGAAATATTAATGTAACTAATAATATGCAAAAAATTTGAAATCAAAATGAAGCAATCGGAATGAAATGAAAAACAAGGTACTTAACTCAACAGCTGTAAAGAGAGAAGAGGGTGAGGAGGCTCATTCTCTGCTGATAGATCTCACTGGCTTTACTTCTTGAAATCAAGAAGGTGTACATCTGCAGTTTTGTGAAAATTAAAAACAAAAAAGACAAAAGAGAACAGGCTGAATATAATGTAATAGTAATCATATGCCCTGCTCTTTCCAGATGATCACTCAGCTTTCAGAAAAGCAGAGAGAAACCTCAGGGGTGGACACACACAGTGTAGATAAGGTAATTCAGTGTTAGAAGTGTTGATTGCTGTATGTACTGCAGTATTGTAAGGTAATTCAGAGTTAGAAGTGTTGATTGCTGTATGTACTGCAGTATTTTATGGTAATTCAGTGTTAGAAGTGTTGATTGCTATATGTACTGCAGTATTGTATGGTAATTCAGTGTTAGAAGTGTTGATTGCTGTATGTACTGCAGTATTGTAAGGTAATTCAGTGTTAGAAGTGTTGATTGCTATATGTACTGCAGTATTGTATGGTAATTCAGTGTTAGAAGTGTTGATTGCTGTATGTACTTCAGTATTGTATGGTAATTCAGTGTTAGAAGTGTTGATTGCTGTATGTACTGCAGTATTGTATGGTAATTCAGTGTTAGAAGTGGTGATTGCTATATGTACTGCAGTATTGTAAGGTAATTCATTGTTAGAAGTGTTGATTGCTGTATGTACTGCAGTATTGTAAGGTAATTCAGTGTTAGAAGTGTTGATTGCTGTATGTACTGCAGTATTGTAAGGTAATTCAGTGTTAGAAGTGTTGATTGCTATATGTACTGCAGTATTGTATGGTAATTCAGTGTTAGAAGTGTTGATTGCTGTATGTACTGCAGTATTGTATGGTAATTCAGTGTTAGAAGTGTTGATTGCTATATGTACTGCAGTATTGTAAGGTAATTCAGTGTTAGAAGTGTTGATTGCTGTATGTACTGCAGTATTGTATGGTAATTCAGTGTTAGAAGTGGTGATTGCTGTATGTACTGCAGTATTGTATGGTAATTCAGTGTTAGAAGTGTTGATTGCTATATGTACTGCAGTATTGTATGGTAATTCAGTGTTAGAAGTGTTGATTGCTATATGTACTGCAGTATTGTAAGGTAATTCAGTGTTAGAAGTGTTGATTGCTATATGTACTGGCAGTATTGTATGGTAATTCAGTGTTAGAAGTGGTGATTGCTGTATGTACTGCAGCATTTTAAGGTAATTTAGTGTCAGAAGTGTTAATTGCTATATGGACAGCAGCATTCTTAGATAATTCAGTGTCAGAAGTGTTAATTGCTGTGTGGGCTGCAGCATTTTTAGATAATTCAGTGTCAGAAGTGTTAACTTCTGTGTGGGCTGCAGCATTCTTAGATAATTCAGTGTCAGAAGTGTTGATTGCTATATGGACTGCATTATCCTGAGATAATTCAGTGTCAGAAGTGTTGATTGCTATATGGACTGCATTATTCTGAGAAGTGTTAATTGCTGTGTGGGCTACAGCATTTTTAGATAATTCAGTGTCAGAAGTGTTAATTTCTGTGTGGGCTGCAGCATTCTTAGATAATTCAGTGTCAGAAGTGTTGATTGCTATATTTTTTTTCTTTTTCTTTTAGCATATCCTTTTACAGGACTTAGCTGTCAACACCAGCATCTTTCAGCTGTATGTTGATCTCTTGGCAAGATTACGCTCAGTAGTTTGCCATTGCTTTCTGAGCGGTGCCGGCTCACATACCCCGTAAGTTACCGATGCGATTCGAACCACTGCTGATTTGAACCGTCATCACGTTACCTGACGAGAGTATATGAGATTACGGAGAAAAGTCATAACCTCTAAGCCACGAAGCCGGCTGATTGCTATATGGACTGCATTATCCTGAGAAGTGTTAATTGCTGTGTGGGCTGCAGCATTTTTAGATAATTCAGTGTCAGAAGTGTTAATTTCTGTGTGGACTGCAGCATTCTTAGATAATTCAGTGTCAGAAGTGTTGATTGCTATATGGACTGCATTATCCTGAGAAGTGTTAATTGCTGTGTGGGGCTGCAGCATTTTTAGATAATTCAGTGTCAGAAGTGTTAATTTCTGTGTGGGCTGCAGCATTCTTAGATAATTCAGTGTCAGAAGTGTTGATTGCTATATGGACTGCAGCATTCTGAGATAATTCAGTGTCAGAAGTGTTGATTGCTATATGGACTGCAGGATTCTTAGATAATTCAGTGTCAGAAGTGTTGATTGCTATATGGACTGCAGCATTCTTAGATAATTCAGTGTCAGAAGTGTTAATTGCTGTGTGGGATGCAGAATTCGTAGATAATTCAGTGTCAGAAGCGTTGATTACTATATGAACTGCAGTATTTTAAGATATTTCAGTGTCAGAAGTGTTGATTACTGTATGGGCTAGCATTCTTAGGTAATTCATTGTAAGAAGTGTTGATTTCTGTATGGACTGCAGTCTAAAGGTAATTAATGCACTGTAAGAAGTATTGGTTGCCAACCAATCGTTCTTATATTGATATTATCTATACTGATGTTGCCCCATTACATTGCAGTCTGTATCCCTGTTGCTCCAGTGTGTACTTCTGTTGTCCCACAATCTGTACTCTCCATAACCTCCTTCTGGTTACTACTCTTATCCTACAATCCATACCTTGTTGGTACCTCTACGGGAGACAGTCTGCATCCTTGTTACACTCAGCTGGTATTTCTGCAGAATACAATCAGCATCTTTGTTACCCTCAACTGGTATTTCTGCAGAAGACAATCTGCATCTTTGTTACTCTCAACTGGTATTTCTGCAGAAGGCAATCTGCGCCTTGTTACCCTCAGCTGCTGTTCAGCTGTGGAACAATCTTCAACAAGATATCAAATAAATCACCAATCCCTATAGATATAATCACAAAATATTTGAACACCATCCCAGTACAGAACATTGCTTCCTTAATAATGATAATAATAATAACAAAACTCTAATTTAAGTACCAAATATGGCTCAGAAAGATCTCTACTGTGGCTGGGTGAAACAAAAGCTAGATGTCATAAGTCTACAAAAGCCTGCAGAATCTGCTGAAAACAGTGCAGTTAACAATGCTGGAAAGATATATTTGTTGATTAAAAGCAAATGAGAAGAATATATCACTGTCTTGATACTGGTCTGTAATTTATATATTGCCTTTTCTGTTTATCATCCAGGAAGTGAGTGAAATTCGCATTCAGCTGGAAAATGAACGTAAAAAGAACAAAGACCTATCACTGAATATAGTAAAACTCAATGGAATCATTAAGACAGGGCAGGATGCATTGAGTCTGGAGCAGAATCTGGTCAAGAAACTACAGGAGTCATTAGATTCTAAATCTGTGGTGAGTTCTCATTAAGGTCGTTGTCGTTGGGGTAGCTGGTGGACACGGACAAGTAGTTTATGTCACTTTGTCTCCGAGGTAGAGCTGTGGCACTAGTTGAAGTCATAAGTATAAGCCCCTGACCATAGTAGACATATCATTGACTTCAGTTTGGCAGTTAACTCTTTCTATAACTAGTGATTTGATATTTTGAAATAGTTAAACTCTGGGATAGAAATAAATAAAAGTATTAACCTGTTTTGGTCTATTAAGGTACTATCTATCTCAATCTTAAGAAATTAATGTACTAACTGTCCAGGTCTCAAGGAATTAAAATACTATCTGTCTAAAGTAATTAAAGTACTATCTCAGTCTGAAGTAATTAAAGTACTATCTCAGTCTAAAGTAATTAAAGTACTATCCCAGTCTAAAGTAATTAAAGTACTATATCAGTCTGAAGTAATTAAAGTACTATCTCAGTCTAAAGTAATTAAAGTACTATCTCAGTCTGAAGTAATTAAAGTACTATCTCAGTCCTAAAGTAATTAAAGTACTATACCAGTCTAAAGTAATTAAAGTACTATACCAGTCTAAAGTAATTAAAGTACTATCTCAGTCTAAAGTAATTAAAGTACTATCTCAGTCTAAAGTAATTAAAGTACTATCCCAGTCTAAAGTAATTAAAGTACTATCTCAGTCTAAAGTAATTAAAGTACTATCTCAGTCTAAAGTAATTAAAGTACTATCTCAGTCTAAAAGTAATTAAAGTACTATCTCAGTCTAAAGTTAAATTAAAGTACTATCCAGTCTAAAGTAATTAAAGTACTATCTAGTCTAAAGTAATTAAAAGTACTATCTCAGTCTAAAGTAATTAAAGTACTATCTGTCTAAAGTAATTAAAGTACTATCTAGTCTAAAGTAATTAAAGTACTATCTCAGTCTAAAGTAATTAAAGTACTAGTCAGTCTAAAGTAATTAAATACTATCTCAGTCTAAAGTAATTAAAGTACTATCTCAGTCTAAAGTAATTAAAGTACTATCTCAGTCTAAAGTAATTAAAGTACTATCTCAAGGTCTAAAGTAATTAAAGTACTATCTGTCTAAAGTAATTAAAGTACTATCTAGTCTAAAGTAATTAAAGTACTATCTCAGTCTAAAGTAATTAAAGTACTATCCTAGTCTAAAGTAATTAAAGTACTATCTCAGTCTAAAGTAATTAAAGTACTATCTCAGTCTAAAGTAATTAAAGTACTATCTCAGTCTAAAGTAATTAAAGTACTATCTCAGTCTAAAAGTAATTAAAGTACTATCTCAGTCTACAGGAATTAAAGTCTATCTCATCTGTCTAAAGTAATTAAAGTACTATCTCAGTCTAAAGTAATTAAAAAGTACTATCTCAGTCTAAAGTAATTAAAGTACTATCTCAGTCTAAAGTAATTAAAGTACTATCTAAGTCTAAAGTAATTAAAGTACTATCTCAGTCTAAAGTAATTAAAGTACTATCTCAGTCTAAAGTAATTAAAGTACTATCTCAGTCTAAAGTAATTAAGTACTATCTCAGTCTAAAGTAATTAAAGTACTATATGTCTAAAGTTAATTTAAAAGTACTTCTGTCTAAAGTAATTAAAATACTATCTCAGTCTAAAGTAATTAAAGTACTATCTCAGTCTAAAGTAATTAAAGTACTACTAGTCTAAAGAAATTAAAGTACTATCTCAGTCTAAAGTAATTAAAGTACTATCTCAGTCTAAAGTAATTAAAGTACTATCTGTCTAAAGTAATTAAAGTACTATCCAGTCTAAAGTAATTAAAGTACTATCTAGTCTAAAGTAATTAAAGTCAGTATCTCAGTCTAAAGTAATTAAAGTACTATCTGTCTAAAGTAATTAAAGTACTATCCCAGTCTAAAGTAATTAAAGTACTATCTCAGTATAAAGTAATTAAATACTATCAGTCTAAAGTAATTAAAATACAATCTCGTCTAAAGTAATTAAAGTACTATCTGTTAAAGTAATTAAAGTACTATCTCAGTCTAAAGTAATTAAAGTACTATCTCAGTCTAAAGTAATTAAAATACTATCCTGTCTAAAGTAATTAAAATACTATCTCAGTCTAAAGTAATTAAATACTATCTCAGTCTAAAGTAATTAAAGCAGTATCTCAGTCTAAAGTAATTAAAGTACTATCCTGTCTAAAGTAATTAAAGTACTATCCCAGTCTAAAGTAATTAAAGTACTATCTCAGTCTAAAGTAATTAAAGTACTATCCCAGTCTAAAGTAATTAAATACTATCTCAGTCTAAAGTAATTAAAGTACTATCTCAGTCTAAAGTAATTAAAGTACTATACTCAGTCTAAAGTAATTAAAGTACTATCTCAGTCTAAAGTAATTAAAGTACTATCCCAGTCTAAAGTAATTAAAGTACAGTATCTCAGTCTAAAGTAATTAAAGTACTATCTCGTCTAAAGTAATTAAAGTACTATCCAGATCCCAGTCTAAAGTAATTAAAGTACTATCTCAGTCTAAAGTAATTAAAGTACTATCTCAGTCTAAAGTAATTAAAGTACTATCTCAGTCTAAAGTAATTAAAGTACTATCTATCTGGGTCTGAAGTGCTAACCATCTTAATTTAGTGCTTTTATTAATTAGCCACTTAAAAATCATGTTTATTATTTTCAGAATTCCGGAGCCACAGAATTGGAAGAAGTAGATCAGGTATAAGTGTTTTGCTTGTTATTTCTATTTCCTACTTTACTTTGCTGCATCTACATTCTGTTATTTGTGTTGGCTATTTTTTATGTGTTATATATTCAGCATGGAGGTTGCATGGAGGCATCCAATAGAATTGATCCAGAACACCAGGGACTGAGGTCTGTGGACATCCATCAATGCCTGCATCATTTGGCAGAGCACATGATGATGCTTAAATGGTTTGATAAGTGTTACTGCCTGAATTTAACTATCTGTGTTTAAAAAACTAAATTAAATGTGTTACTTGCATGTGAACCAAATAATTGTGTGGCTTTTTATTGTTTTTGATTATTGCAATAATTCACAGTTAATTATGTTTTGGATGTGTTAATTAAAAGTCCAGTTTTTATTTTTACAACTGTTCAAAAGAACCATAAATTATCATGATCTGATTGCTATCCTTGTTGATTTCTGATGTGTTATAGTTTTAAAAGTCTGCATTATTTGAGCTGTTAAAACACGCTTGCTGATCATATTACTTCAGTGATCTGTTATAAATGCATCATTGTTTCTCTGTAGATATTAATTACAGCAGTGCATTAATTACTTTAACATGGTTAAATTACCTACTGCATTGCATTAACAGGCTTGTTTATTGCCTGCCAGCTGACACTTAGATGCATATATTTCCTTGTTAAGCTTGATCACTGCCTTAACATGCGTAACAGTTTCTGTTGCTATCTTTACTATTTTGTTGATTTTGGGAAATGTAAGCCATTAAAACATAGTTTATGTTGTAAAGTGTATGCAGAGTATACATTTCTGTATTTTGTTATTTGCTACTTGTCTCAGCATGATTTTTTTTTAAAATGGCAATATTTAATGAATTTGTACTATAAAAAAAATTATATTATCATTAACTCTTTCTGTCTTCCTGTTGGCCTGTATTTCTCTGTCTCTTTCTCTCTTCACCACTACCATTTCTATCATACACACACAGCTAATGTTCATAAATGATATGGTTGAGTAAAGAAGACACATACATGCATACTGTATTTCGTACACTCTGACACACACTTCAGTTTGGAAAATCATTGGGTCATGAAAGTAGTGTTACTGTTAAGAAAAATTGATTGGCTCTCACATTAGTGAAAAGAAAGAAAGAAAACAAGTAGCTTTTCTTCTTATGTTGTTAGCCTGGAATTGACACTGGCAATCATAACTCTCCATTCATCTTCCTGTGCCTGTTACGGAGCAATCATAACTCTCCATTCATTTTCCTGTGCTTGGTCTGGAGCAATCATAACTCTCCAATCGTCTTCCTGTTCTTGGTCTGGAGCAATCATAACTCTCTAATCATATTCCTGTACCTGGTCTGCAGCAATCATAACTCTCTAATCTTTTTCCTGTACCTGTTCTGCAGCAATAATGACTCTCCAATCTTCCTGTACCTGTTCTGCAGCAATAATGACTCTCCAATCTTCCTGTGCCTGTTCTGCAGTAATCATGACTCTACAATCTTCCCGTGCCTGGTCTGCAGCAATAATGACTCTCTAATCTTTCTGTGTCTGTTCTGGAGCAGTCATGACTCTCTAATCTTCCTGTGCCTGGTCTGCAGCAACCATGACTCTCCAAACCACCCTGTCATTTGATGTGTGAATGACATTGATGTTGCTTCTATCATTATTTC
The DNA here is from genome assembly GCA_014155875.1 of Cepaea nemoralis. NCBI lineage: Eukaryota > Metazoa > Mollusca > Gastropoda > Stylommatophora > Helicidae > Cepaea > Cepaea nemoralis. Next base: position 47,882 of record JACEFZ010028509.1, on the reverse strand, counting down.
ATACCCAGCTGTTTAAAGCTTCCTAGATTTATCTTTCTGTCGTCCTCTGCCTATCTTGCCTAGCTCTTTCTACCTCCCCTGTTGATATACCTCATACATTTCATGTATATTCTGATTATGGTTTGGATGGGTGACCTGGAAACACCTGCTGCTGTCAATCAATACCCCAGCATTTGTTTTCTCCTCAGTCCACAATTTTCTCAAACATCTCAAAAACCCACATTCCACAGCTTCCAACTTACCCACACATGTCACATAAGATATCAGAAAATCAGTATAAAATAGAAGCACGGGAGAGAAAAGCTAATTGCATTAGTACGTAGCTAATTTATTAGTCCCTTCCTCTATATGTGTCAGTATACATTCTGTATGCTAGAGCAGAATATTTGGGTAGTCTAGTGCTGTTTTTCCCTGTTAAATATCATATTTAATCCCTGTCAATGTTTGTTACTAACACTGCTCTTGTGACCTCACCTCGATGTTGTTGATTGTGCTATCGTGGATGTGTAGCTGCGTGTTAAACTCTCTGAGAAGCAGCGGCTCCTGGAACGAGAGATAGCTACCAACAGGCAACTCAGCGAACGTCTGGTGAGTCCCCAGTCCTGATGGCAGAAGACAATTTTATTTAAAGTAGAATTAAAGTTTCGTTAGAAGTATGAACTCTTTATTACCGTTTTCACCGAACTTTGTATTTATATCCTAGAGTAGACAATTGAGTAAATTCACATAGAGTTTATTGTTCTGCCAATAGGTTGCAATTAAGAAAAAAATAGAAGTAAGGATTCTGTTAGGAGTATATAATATTTATAGTCGTATTTATATTTCAAAGTAGCACATTTTTGTAAGACATGGAAAGTTATTGTCGAGCCAGGTATAGGCAGTTATGTTTACACAAGCGAAGTCAGATTTATGGTAGAAGTATCAAATCTTTATTGCCATAATTCTGAACTTCAAATTTATATTTCATGTTAGACAATTTTGAGGCAAGACAGCTTGGTTAGTAAAAAGTCTCACATACACAGACTATAGAAATAAATAGTGCCACGTAAGGAGCCATCTGTAATGAATATTTGTCATGTAACAGAGCATCTGCAGTTGCAGGGAAAAGATGGAGACATTGTTCAAGGAAATCAGAACATTAACAGGCGAATTCTGATCATTACCTGTTATAAATGCTAGAAATGGCAATACTTTAACAGAAAGTAAAAATATACTCGAAAAGTGGAAGGAGTACTGTGGATAAATGGACGAAGATTTGACAAAGAGCCCAAATAATGTATCTGAAAGTCAAGAGAAAGTACTAGAACCTTTATTAGAGGAAGTACGATCAGCAATACAGTCTGAAGAAGTCTCTATGTTGCGATGATTACTAATGGGGGTAATCCAGGCACCCACATTTACCATGCACTATGTGGAAGATTGGAATAGCAATGTTTAGCCTAAAGCAAGGAAGAAAGGAATCTCCCTTCCAAAGAATGGAAATGTGAAACTACAGCAAATATCATATTATCACACTCAGACATGCTAACACACTCCTTCTGTGAATCATAAAGAGGGTTGAAAATTAGAATATAAATTAAAGGTGTAGAGGCAGGTTTTGTACAGGACAGGAACTAATGGCCATGTCTTCAACATGAGAACCATCTTTGAGAAATACTAGGGATGCAATGTAGATCTCCATACTTATTTCGTAGACAGCAGTAAGGCCTTTGGCTGTGTACAATAACAGATTGTGGAACACCATGAGAGTTACGGAGTTTTCACTACATTTGATCCACTTAATTGAATCATCATGTCAAGAACAAGAAGTAGCTGTCAGAGTAACTGATGAAATATCACTGGTTTGAGGTGCAAGTATTAAACGTCACATTAGTTTGGAGAGAACATTGATGGACTTCATTGTTCCTGGTAAACAGATGCAGGAGTCGATCATCACAAAGATGGATACTGGACATTGAACACCTTCTTGACAATAGAAATGCATGAGGCAAGGGAACTGACAATAGATACACAAATCTTTTGGGGTGCCTGTGATAATGTTCTGCAAAGAACCTGCTACTCAATGGTGTAAGATGCTGACATATTTTTATTGAAGTGGCTAAACGTTTGTGCTAATGATTCAAATTAGAAAATGCTTAGAGCAGATGAGCAAAGGTGATGATAATTATAATTTATTGTGGTGGAAGACTGACAGTTAAGGTTAGGAATAGTAAAATGTATTATGTATGTACAAATTATTATGCATACTTGTTAGAGTGGCTGAGATATTGACTAGTTGGAGTTTTATACACATTAATACTAAAAGGTAATTATGTAGCAGATATTATTATGGTTTTTAAAAAACCACCCAGACACAACTCCCAAGTAAATAAATTGGGACCTTTTTTTTTGTAAATAATCACTAGAAAAGTTCCTACTGTAGGTTAAAGTGAAGGATCCATGTTCACACCTTCTTAAGGCATATTGGGTTTATGGTGCTGGCCTCATTTACTTCCCATAACATCTCCTGGTGCTCATGTTAAGTAAGCCCAGGTCACTGAAAAACTGGCCTGAATTTGATTCTTTCACATGGACCGCCAAGCTGGCAAGCCGGCGCAAGTCGCGGCACTATTTAAAGTATAAAAAAAAGTCATGACCTCTTTACATGCCTAAAGGAGCCTTGGGCTCACGATGGTTGACCCACATTTCTATAGGCCAATCGGCATTCGGCGGGTGATATGGTCAACATCACGATGGCGGCCTGACTTCCCAAGACTTGACTTGCTAACCCTTTTAGGCTGGGTTGGCCTGAGAGCCCGGGTCAGTTCAGGAACTGAGAATCTGCCCTGGTGAAGATCAAAGCCATGACCACTGTGTCGGCAGGCCGGTGTCCAGCCGGTAGGCTATTGCAGCCCCTCTCCCATTGTTAGTTCAGCACATGTGTTATATATGATGAGGCTCAGCAATGTGGCTTTACACGTAGCTCAAGCATATTGGGACCATGTTTTTAGTTCATAGTATTACTTTATGTAGCCCATAAGGGTCATGTAGGTAATCTGCAAGGGTCATGTAAGGAATCTGTACGGGTCATGTAGGTTATCTGTAAGGGTCATGGGGGTAATCTGTAAGGCTCATGCAGGTTATCTGTAGGGGTCATGTAGGTAATCTGTAGGGTTTATTTGGGTTATCTGTAAGGTTCATTTGGGTTATCTGTAAGGGTAATGTGGGTTATCTGTAAGGGTCGTGTGGGTAATCTTTTGGGGTCATGTAGGTAATCTGCAAGGGTCATGTGGGTAAACCGCAAGGGTTCATGTGGGTAATCTGTAAGGCTCATGTGGGTAATCTGTAAGAGTCATGTGGGTAATCTGTAAGGGTCATGTGGGTTATCTGTAGGGTTCATGTGGGTTATCTGTAAGGGTCATGCAGGTAATCTGTAGGGTTCATGCAGGTAATCTGTAGGGTTCATGCGGGTAATCTGTAGGGTTCATGCAGGTAATTTCAGGTGGGTAATCTGCAGGGGTCAGGTGGGTAATCTGCAGGGGTCATGCAGGTAATCTGTAAGGTTCATGTGGGTAATATGTAAGTGTCATGTGGGTAGTTTGTAAGTGTCATGTGGGTAATCTATAGGGGTCATGTGGGTAATCTGCAAGGGTCATGTATAAGGGTCACTGAAAGTAGTCTGAAAGGATGATATATGTAGTCTCTGGGGATTTTGTAAGATGTTTATCAAGGTCATGTAAATTTCTAAAGAGGTTATGAAAACTAGTCCATAGTGTGAGGTATGTAAACCTCAGCGATCATATCTCTAGAGTTGCACAAAGGTGCAGCAACGTTAGCTATCAGTAAGCGTGAAGCCGTTGGCCAGTTCTCTATGTCCATGGTTTAACTTGCAGGCACAACTGGGGATGCTGGTGAGTACTGCTTTCAGATAACTGCCAGGGCTGGTTGTCTCATAGCAAACTAGGGGCATATGGTCCTGCCTGGCACATTACATTTTGTTGCTTCCAGTCCTATTCCCATTATATATATTCCCTTTTTACACTGGCTTTTATTGTTATTGTGAGCATAATTTGCTGGTATTCTTTTGGTTTTCAGTGCAGCAAGTTTAGAGTTGGTTACACTTGAAAATATCTTTGCTTAGAATCCAGTTGTAAGATATAACTAAGAAAAATATCTTATCTCAATAATAGTTTTTGAAAACAATATTAAACACAATATTGAAATGATTCATGAGGTATTTACAACGGACACGCTTTCAACGTAGACACCCAGATTTATAGAAAGTAGTTTTTATCTCTAGAACTCTTGATAACTTAATCCTGACACAAGGATTGAAGCAACTACACTGTGAACACATGTAAAATTAACGGGAATGAGAGTAGCCTAGAGAACGTGCTTTTATAGAAGAGTGTTTAATTATAGTGGAAAATCAAAATGAGCAATTTAAATTTTTCGAAAAAGGCTCGAAATACAAAGGAAACATATCAGCATTAGAATGAAAGTCAAATTCATGGGCACATCATGAGAAAAAAAAAAACTGGAATATTGTAACAACTGGTAAACTTAGTGGTAAGAGGATGGCAACAAGAGGAGATACTGGTCTTCATGGCATTGGAAGATAGCACACAAATTGATGCATTCTGTTGGAGAATTGGGGTTGTGGAGGAGGATGATCGTTCACAGTTGATGATAATGGTGTATGTATATGTAATATGACAGCAAATATTACTGTACGGGTGAGAGAAGTGTTTCTCATGTACTGGATCACAGCTTCATGTGAAGGGGTGAACAGTTAGCTTCCTCACAGCCATTCCCTTCTCTGTACGCCAGCTGGGCAAGCATGCAATCCACTGTGCCACCACGGCTATTACCCAGTTGCAGGATGTAGCTTCAGGATATCGCAGAAATTAATCCTTTTATAAAAAAACTGTAGATGCACTATCCAACCAATCATGAACACATCTACAAAAGGCTGGGTGTGCGCTGGTTTCGGCTTATGCTCTGCAGGGAGAAGAAAGGCAGAAGAAGAAAATATCACGCAGAGACATGCAAGGATACGCAAGCAATCATCAGTGTTAAATGAAAGAAGCTTGTGGGACTTGTAGATGGGTGTCGCTGGGGAAACTAACAGGACGAGGTATGCACCTTGCCAGTTGCACATGAAACAGTTGGCTGTGAGCTTGCAGACTTCCTTGTCTTTCATATCTTCAAAGATCAGAGAAGTAGGGTAGTCAAGAGCGGGTTTAACCTGAGATGGCTGGGTATGAATCTAGGTGTGGATTTTTACAAAGCAATAACTTGGTGACGTTTTTTATTTCATACATTCTTTAATTTAATTTACATACTAACTCTTGAGTAGATTCTTCTGTCAGGCATTGTTTAACTTTATTTACAGTACTTTCTGAGTAGGTTCTGCTGTCATACATCCTTTATCTTTATTTACAGTACTCTCTGAGAAATTGCTTCTCTGAATAGGTTCTTCTTTCAGACATTGTTTAAGATCTTATGTGCCTTATTGTTTGCTGATGTCTCTACTAGATGTGGTCACTTAAATTTACGCTGTCTGATGTCATGTCTCTGAGTTTCTTAAAAATGTTTCCTATCAGTCTACACTGTTACTTTGAAATGTTTTTTTGTCCTTTTTCCTTTTTAGTTAGCTATTTACATATCTGAATGCTGCCATCTCCTCTTCTTCAGTGCAGCTTCTTGGCCAGGCCACATTACAGGTTCTGTTCTATTCTTTGTCTCCCTCTGTTCATTTGCAGTGAAACGTGCTTTATAGTTAATGTAATGTACATGTAAATGTCATTCTCCGTCTGTAACATTTCATGGTTTTGTTTGCTGACGAGACTAATTTAATAGCATCATCCAATTGGTTCCTCTGTAAATCATACCTTTAAAGCATTGTGTCTTGATTGTATTTCCATTACCCCAGTTTTCCTGCAGTTAAAAAACATTTTTATCTGTGAATAGTGTTTTGATGCATGCTGTATGTTATGTCAGTTTTGGATGCTGGAATTTGCATTTTTCTCCTCAGAGAGATAAAATATATTGATTAAGTCTTTTGTAATACATTGCTTGTTATGACATATTTTAGTGTTTATTTGTGGGTCTGGATGGATTGATTTTATATGGTGCCCTCCATAGTTCCCTCCACCCTCATTGACATACGACCACCCACAGACTATCAGTGATCCCTCTAAGGCGTGGAGTCTTGTGATCAAAATACTTCTAGCTTTTCAGTCTATTGTGTTTGCAACAGATGCCCAAAAACTATGAGTATATTACAAAGTGGAAGTGGCTTCTAGGGAGGCCAGATTTATTTAGTATGCTCTGACCAAATATAAAATGTAAGAACACATTTCACATTGATTGGGATTCAAAGGAAAAAGCCAGTCACACAATACCCATTGGGTGGAACTGAAAGTGTAAAGTTTGTGAGCAAGCCTACATTTGACCATGGTGTAAATATATCTGCTGAACCAATTATAGTGAATTAGGGCAAAAAATGTATGCCCAGGCACAGCTTAGAGGGAACATTGCATGCTGTGTATCTGTATAAAGTAATGGTTACCTTTACCATTTCCTCTCCCAATGATATCACACATGTGGTTGTTGTCAGTCGTATAAAAGACTTTCATACAGATTCAATGAACTAGTCTTTTAAAAGACTTTCATACAGATTCAATGAACTAGTCTTTTAAAAGACTTTCATTCAGATTCAATGAACTAGTCTTTTAAAAGACTTTCACACAGATTCAATGAACTAGTCTTTTAAAAGACTTTCATACAGATTCAATATGAACTAGTCTTTTAAAAGATCTTACAAGGTGAAGTTAATCTTTGTTTTGCAAGCAAGTGTGTGGTTATGAGTGACAGTGCAACTGGTGATTGCTAGCTTGGGCTTTGAATTGTTGTTTATTCCCTTTACAGTGCCAGTCATACACTTTATTAAACCAAAACATGGCTGCTCACAAGAATTTAAGAACCACTGAAACCATCATTGTTTGGTATGGTGGAGAACAGTGTTAGGTTTTCTCAGGGAGAAAAACATTTTGTCTAAAAATCAAACTTTATTATTATCCTTTATTTGGGTAATGTTTATCATGGAAACATAAGCATTCAGCTAGAAAATAAACTTTTATATCACATTTATCTAAGTAAACTAAATACTCAGTCAGAAAGTAAACCTTATTTTAAAAAAAGTAAAAGTCCCTATTTACATTTCTGAATGCTGCCATCACCTCTTCTTCAGTGCAGCTTCTTGGCCAAGCCACATTACAAGTGTCTAGTTTTATTCTTTGTCTCTAAGGCAGAGTTAGAACCATATTTTTATAGACCAAATGACACTCACTGAGTGATTGGGTGGGAATAATTCCAGATGCCTTCTGAAGACATTTCTTGGCACCCATTTTATGCTGTGTCAACCGAGGAGCCCAGGTCAATTATAAAAATTCTAAAACAGACCTGATGTGGGTTGAACTCAAGGCCAGCATCTAACTGCTACACTATAGTGACTTCATACATTATAAGTTGTATTTAAATGGCAAATGTTTACTGTGTGAAGTAAACCTTGCCTATGATCTCCATGTTTGTAATATTATTCTAGATAAAATAAACATTCAACTAAATATAAAGCTTATCTGTTATGTTTATTTAGGTATTAAGGTAACATAAACATTCAGCTAAATATAAAACTTATCTGTTATGTTTATTTGGGTATTAAGGTAACATAACATTCAATCCAAAAAAAAAATCTTACTTGTGATCTGTGTGTGTGTGTGTGTGTAATATTAATCTAAGTCAACCAAACATTCAATCAAATAATCAGCCTTACACACATTGGCACCTTGCTGTCTTGACAGACGATAGTTTGTGCTTTAAAAAGGCATAATAACTTTTACCTATGGTGGTAACGAATGTGACTGATAAGGCCAATTCGCGCTGTAAATGTTCGTTCACAGTGGGTACATGTGAACACGTGGTCATTTCCACCATCATGCACCATCTTACGTCTCACACGCTCAGTGTGTGACTTATCTTAAATAATTTTCTGCAATCTTATCTGCAATCAGCCTTAGCATCCAGACAATATTAAAGTAGGTAAACTAAACATTCAACCAAAAACTAAACTTATGTAGGTTTAATTAGGTAAAATTTATCGAAGTAAAATAACATTCAACCAGAAAATAAACCTCACATATCTCAGTTTGGGTAAAGTGTTCTGTGGTAGAGTCTACCAAACAAGTCCTTATATGTGATCTCTCTATCTCTCCGTGTGTAATGATATTCTAGGTAACATAAATGCTTACCCAGAAATCAATTTGACCTGTTGCTTGTTTGTATCTTTGTGTCATGTATAGGGTTTTCGGAAATCATAGCAGGTTAGAAATTGAATTACTCTCTTTATCTGTTGCATGCTTATTCTAATATCAGTGAGTTTTTTGTGTGTTTTTAACAAAAGCTTCTGAGCTTAAACCTTTGAATCCTATTTCTCTTGACCTTCAGATACCCTGTAATGGATCCCTTCAGGATAAAAGCTAAAATTTAGTATCATCTAATCACCTCAATATTTTTCATTCACTGCTCGCCGGTTCAAATCCCCAGCAGGGTTAGGTTTAATTTTATCCTAGCAGCAAGGCTCTGAAGTCAACCCAGGCTCATAAACATGGGTAGGGGCAGTCCCATAGCAACTCCTGCCAGTGGGGTGTGAAGTGTTCAACTTTCACATATTCTGGGCCATGACATATGTGGTGGGGATGTTGGGGTTGCAGTTTTCTCCGAGACGCCTCGTGGTGGTCGCTGGAGCTATGGAGTTTGTGCTTTGTGTGACGCTAATGGCAGGCCGTCCTGCAGAAAGTGACCATGCCATATTGGATAAAACCTGGTGCAATGAAGTTGATCTTTTTGCCTTTTAAAACACCTTTTAAAACCTTTAAACTGTTGGGTGTGAAGTGTTAGGCCTCCATACATCCTAGGCTGTAGTGTATGTGGTGCGGTGGCCAGCTACTTGCCTTTTAACCCTGTCATCTGTGATATCTTGTGTCAATCAGTCTTCCTGATCAAATACCTTCATCACCAGCATTTGTATGAATCAATCATCCTGATTGAATGTCTTCATCGCCACCATTTTCCTGCAGTTGCAACACTTCTGGTTTTTCCTCAGCTTGTGCCAGGAGCATTATTGTCGTTTCATTCATTGTGAATCCACAGACAATAAAAACAAGCTCAAAGTTCATTACAGTTTTTCTGCTGGGTTCAGACATCTTTCTTCACAGTTCCCATAATTCTTTTACAAGGAAACTGATTGGTTGATATCTTAAGCCACATATTACTAGTGTAAGACATAATCCCACCATCCATCATGTGCCATGCTGGTAAGCGTGGGCGGTCATGTTCTGCCATCTCACTCGATCACCAGAGTCGTGGATCAGCTCTGTGTTCCTGTCTCGACCATGCCACGTGGCCAAGCCATCCAGGTATTTGCTTCCAGGTCTTTCTGATTATCGATAAGACTGCAGTACATGATATTCTTGGTCCCACAATAGCCTAGAAAAGTAGACTTGCGTTGTATGAAAATATTCTGCTTTGGTGAAAACGTTGGGATCTTGGGGTTAAAGGGTTCATGGGTTTATTTATACAAGGGTAACAGTTAAATATTGCAAGTGAAATAATTATTCATGAAAAATGGTTCTTAAAGTGAATGGGACAGGGGCACTTGGATGGTGGTTTGATGATTTCATAGTTTGAAAAGTTTGAAAGAGCTTACTTTTATTGTAGATATAACAAAGCTTATTCATTCTTGATCCTGCTTGTGCTTGTTTCAAAATGCTTACATTTGTTCTCAAGTTAATGTTTGGTTTATTTTCTTTACTCTTAACAAAGGATAGAGTTTAGATATTGTTTAACAAACATGTTAAGCTTTTGGTTCCTTCATGTGGTTTACTATGTGAGTTAAATGTACAGATTAGAAAACAGTTCAGCATGTTTTCAATCATGGTTGCTTAAAGGTCTGGGGTATTGGATTGGACAGCTAACCTTTTGAGATAAGGGAGAAGAAATGGGAAGACATGTATTTTGTACAATGTAACTCTTTCAGTCCCAAATGATATTGCATAAAAATTTTTATGTTCTCCTTAAATAATGTCACAAAAACAAACTGCTGCACACCAAATGTGTCGTAGGAATATAAAGAGAATTGAAGTTGCTGCCGGAGCAGCCAGATTTTTGTAGTGTGTGCTGACCAAATTTAAAACTCATGGAAGAGCAATCACACATATCAGGCGTTGTTTGAGATTCGAGTTAAAAATCCCACTGCAGTTGGAAATCAGAAAGAGTTAACAGAACAGGCTGCTGTCCAGGCTAGCTTTCACACTTGGAAACCGATCTCAAGCAAGTGTGTTTTGGGTCTCGACGGTTCTACAGAGTTTGTGTACTGGTTGAGATTCTCCTTGTGGGATCTGTGGGAGGAGATAGAAGCGCTTATGGGGGATATGTTTGTGTGCTATGAAGGTGGTATTTTGTATATCAAACCAAAAAGTATATATTTTGACTTTCCACAATATTTAAATAAACAATTTAAGCTGTTTGAAAACTGTCATGTGGTCTGTGACAGGAGTTTAATCATTTGTCCCGAAGCAGTTTTCTGCTGTGGGACTGTGATGTGATAGCACCATCACATCTTGTAAGTTTGAGAGCAAGGAGGAAAAGGTGGCCAGTCTTTCCCTTACTTTGGCAAGCGACGAGCCCAGGCACTGAACACATGTCCAACTATGCTCTATCAGCTCCGCTTGTGTGCCGGCCATGGCGGGAGTTTGGTAACCCAGAAATTAGAGTGAACTCTGCTCTATTTTACATCCTTGTTCTTTGCCTTATCATTTGTTCAATTTGTATTGAATGACAATGGATAGCTATTTGTGTGTGTCAGAGAAGAGATATTTATACTAATCTGATTATTTGGATATTTTGCTTGTGCATGTGCATGCTTCTAATTTACATTTTCTTTCTCCTTAAGTGCATTTTGTTACTATTTCCTCCACAAACATACAGAAAAAACAACTTGCGAGCTGTTAAAAAAATGTGCTTAATGTTTTTTATTTTTTTTTTATTTAAAATGTTTAAAAAAAACAAACAAACTACAAAATACTGAATTATTTTCTTATGCACACATCATAAAGTATTAATAACGTGTGCTCTTCTTTCTGAAGTTATCTTTGTTTCTGTAAACTGTTTGTAGCTACATTATTTGTGTAAAGTTATCCTAGTTTGATCTTTGTAGCTGTATGTATTATCATGCACATACTGATATTTGATTTAAAATCACTGATACACGAGCAATCTCTTTTTTAATTCTGTTCGTACAAACATTGGCATAGTGGTCAGAACACCAGTCTGTCCATCAGGTGACTCAGATCCTGATCCCTGGGACCGGAAGAGAAATTTAGTAATCGGAGGTGAAATAAAATCTTTGTGCACTGCGTGCGACTGCTTTGAGCAAGCAACCTTTTGACAACTCTTCCTGCAATGCCGGCAGTGGTTCAAATGCCAACTAATAATAGTTTTTATTTTATTTTAAATTTAGATCAAACAATGGTATCTAGCAACAATTAAATGAATTTGTATAGACCTAACAAACAATTTTAATTTGTATATTTAATGTACACTTTGGCAACAAAAACAAAAAACAATGTATGAAATGTTTCAATTACTTTGTGATACAGAATTTAGTGTACATGTCAAAGGTGACAGTTGTCGAATGTTAGTTTCCCCGGGAAGGTTAACCCGGTCAACAAATGCCCGCAGAAGTCGGATGTGTCGGCCTAACGGCGCAAGAACGCAGCTCTGCTGTAAACAGGCACAACGCAGTCACATCCGAAAAAAAAAATCTGGATGAACGAAGAAGAAGAAGAAGAATGTTAGTTTTCTGTTCTTACATTACAAACAAGAAATAGAAAGCATTTGTAGAGACTATTTTATATAATTTTCTAATTGAATACTTGAAAGCTTAGTAAATAAGATCCAATGTCTGCATATGGGATACAGAAGACTGTTTCATTCAATGAAAACTGTGGGCAGGTTAGTACTGTGGATATGTTGGTGAAATGGAAACAGCCAGCAGTCACACAGAAACAGCTTGTTTCTGTCTACAGGTAGCACTGACATTGGTGCTGTGGAGAAAAATGCTGAAATGTTTTACATGAGCACAATCACAAGTTACAGGATGGATGTGTTGCGGCTTGAAAGCCTTTCTCAGCGCATTAACAACAGAAACTGAAGATGATACTGATTACATTAAACATATTTAAATGGTCACTTAGAAAGCCTTTCTGAGTGCATCAACAACAGAAACTGAAGATGATACTGATTACATTAAACATATTTAAATGGTCACTTAGAAAGCCTTTCTCAGCGCATCAGTAGAAGAAACTAAAGACAATATTGATACAATACATTAAACATATGTAAATGGTCACTTAGAAAGCCCTTCTCAGCACATCAACAACATAAATTAAAGACAACACTGATACAACTACATTAAACTTAAATTGTCACTTAGCTGAAGTCCTGGAGTTGTGTGTTTCCAAGATCACAATGACTGAACTACTTTATGGCAGTAGGCAATACTACCTGTTAAAATGGAGTGTGTTAGCAGCTTGCTTTATAAGCAGCAAATTGTGATAGAATTTCTTGTTGAAGAGAAGGAAACTGTTGTGAACATTCACAAGCATCTATGTGATGTGTTTGGAAGTTTTGCAGTCGTCAGGAGTACAATCAGTCACTGGGTTAAGAGAATCAAAGAATCAGGAAGTGGAGATATAGACCCGCTTGATCTGCCGTGCTGTGGACTATCCTGCCACATCCACCAACGCAGTAATGTTGTAATGAGCTAAGAGCATTATTCTTACTGATAAGCGAATCATTACTCAGCATTTAACCTTACAGCTGTCAGTCAGCAATAGTAATGCAAATGCAGTTATAAAAACTCTAGGATTTTCTAAGGTTTGCGCAATATGGATTCCTCAAAGTCTCACAAATGACCACCGATTACAAAGGAAACCAATTTCTTCTGAAGTGTTGGAGCAGTTTCAAGTGCTGATGGAGAGAACTTTTTAGTTAAGATTCGTTACAGGTGATGAAACCTGGGCACATCATTTTGAACCTGTGACAAAAAGACAGTCAATGGAGTGACATCATCGCAATCACCATGAAGAAAGAAATTCAAGACAACTCCTTCAGCTGGAAAGGTCATGATCCCTGTCTTATGGGACATTGAAGGTGTGATTCTTGTGGATGTTATGCCAAGAGGAGAAGACAATCAATTTGCAAGATTACATTAAGACATTGAAAAAACTCAACGTTGTCGCAGAGTTTGGCTGCACCAGAATCCATCAGACCTGCTTCTCCTTCACGACAATGTGCGCCCTCACACACGTTTGGCAACACCGGAAGCAATCACCAAATTGGGTTGGACTGCACTACCCCATCCACCCTATAGTTCCAATTTGGCACTCTCTGATTTTCATATATTTGGTCCACTTAAAGATGCACTCCATGGGAAAGGTTTGAAGATGATGGAGTGATTCATGCAGCGAAGAAATGGCTACATGATCAAGACAAAATCTGATACGGGCAAGGAATACCTGCACTTGTTTCATGCTGGCATTAAGCCGTACAAGTTGATGGGGATTATGTTGAATAATACCGATGTTTACATGGCATATCCATGCATATTGTGAATAAATGTCATGCTTTTTTAATAAACAGTTCCTGAGAAAAACTATGAGGTGCATTACTTTCTGAATGCCCCTCGTAGGTCTCACTATAATTGGATGAGGTGACTGGTTCCTCATCACCTTTCGTTATCAGACAGTTTACAGAAAATCCAGAAATTTTCTCAGTGTCAATTTTACGAGACTGAGTTTTTCTCAAGAGCTATACTGGTTAAAAAAAAAACAAAAAACAAAAAAAAACTACCCCCAGTGGTGCTGGGGATTTAATCAGAAAATTGTCTTGGAAAACAAGTAATAACAGCTATGTCTGTTTGGCTCTACCATTGGATAATATGTGCCTATGTGATTACCATGGGGATATAAACACATGCTGCATATTTTACCAATATCAGTGACTGATGTAAGTATTTCAGTCGAAGCATAATTCATGTATTCACTTCATTTGATACACAACTTTGCGGTATACACCCGACAAGATGCAGCAGAATATGCCAGCCATAAACTGTGCAACCTGTTGTTTGCGATTTTGTTTAAATTTCACTAAAGGTATACATTGTTTTAAATTTACCTATGTGGTTATTTCTCATGCAATGTGAAGAAATGTAACTGTTCACTTCTTCTTCTACCTGCAGGCTGCTTCAACCAGCGACAGCGGCACATCCGTGTGAGACAAGCTGGCACACACAACCTTGCAAGCATGCCAGGAGGAGATCATCACTGCGATTGGTCAAAATTATCAACACACTAAATTTGTCGAATACACAACATGAAATGTATTCATCACTTCTTCATTAGATACATTTAGCTCCACTAACAATATCTACAATACATTCGATTGAATGAGAACGATGACGATAACAAATTATTCATCATTTTTTTAAAGCATTATAGAATATTGCATTCACATGGATGTTTCTTTCCTGCCATTATTTCTCTATAACGATATTGTCACAAAAGTATTGCGGTCTCATTATTAGATTGTTACATAAGAAAGTAGCAGTTTCCTTATGTGTTTCATTCTTGTTGGTGGTGTATTTACGCTAACTTTCTTTGCTTAAGTCAGTGTTGTAACAGGACAGATGCTACAGTATAAACTAGACTATAATTTTATAACTGAACCTGCCAAGCATGAGTTGAAATCTGGAAAAATTTTCTGATACCCACTGTTAACATCACAGTATACGTTAGTATACGTGATAAGTAAATGGCGCGTGCAAAAAATATCAGTGAAGTTTGTAGGTGGGGCTACATCTCTGCTTGGTAACATCAGAAACTAACATCTAACAATGAGCATGTGAAAACAATAATGTGAAATCTAGCAGGACAGTGTTTGCATCTAAGGATATAAAGTACACAGCAGCAGGTTTTTAAAAAATGTATCCTACAGAATCAACAAACACAACTACATGTTTGGCCTTTTGGGCTTTTGTCAAAGTTAAAATTACGGCAACAAAATTAAATACAGACAAAAAACTTCAGCATATGAGGATTATCCTGCTGTAGTCACCTGTACCACATACAGGGTTGGTAAAAAATTGATCTTCTCAGCTAAGTTACGGTTAGCTTTGGTGCTCAAAATGTTCCCTATCAACACATTAACGTTCCAGGATTCTACCCTTGTGACACTTCTTCTTCTTCCTCTTCTGCTTCTTCTTCTGAGTTCCTCTTTCGAGGAGAGTGTGTCTCACCTTGTTATGCACCTCAAAGGTTAGCAAGTCCAGCTTCAAGATGTGTTTGATTTAGGTTTGCTTCCTCTAGACAATGTTCATCCAAGTTGATGAGTTTGATCTGTCCATGGCAAAGTGTTATTACCTAACAATGTTGTCAGGGCGGTGGCCTTATGGCCTGCTCGGCCATTTCCAGCTACTGTGGGATTTTATCATGCACAACTTGCACACCGGACCTCCAATTTTTGGCCTTTTTATCAGAGAAGGCTTGGCATCTGAGCTCACTCCCCAAGAGATCAGGGGGACGTGATGTCATTAGGTACTAATGGTTCTTGGAAACATTCCCGGTCGTATGCTGAGATGGAACCCTGTAGCTTCTGTGCCTGAGACGGACAGCATAACCTCTGTCACAGCTGCCACCACCTGTGGCATGTGATAACACACACATCAGCTAGCATCAGTGATCAATGTGACACGTGATAACACAAGTCAGCTAGCGTCAGTGATAACTGTGGCATGTGATAACACATGCGTCAGCTAGCATCAGTGATAAATGTGACACATGATAACACACGTCAGCTAGCGTTTGTGATAAATGTGGCATACGATAACACATGCGTCAGCTAGCATCAGTGATAAATGTGACACGTGATAACACACACATCAGCTAGCATCAGTGATAAATGCGTCATAAACAGTTACTTCTCAGTGACAGTCATTAGCAGCAGGTTCCCACGTGGTCGAAATGTCCGCCTGACACACCTTGGGGCGTGTGTTAGAGCTTCTGGAGTTAAAAAAACAAATTCCCGGCCTGTCTCTGCGTTACGACAGCTTGGGCAAACATTATTTAATCTTCACCATGGGGGAAAAAACATCTGGTACAGACCATCAATGGTAGCAATGTCATAAGAAGAGCAAAGAAAATTATTTGTTACTTGCGCAGAATGAGATATAAATGATATAACAGAATGACCTGCGTGGGACTGTTTGGGAGTAACTCAGCAAATGCCAGGGAATCACGAGGTAGGGAAAAGACACTCGTGCTGGAGAGGAGACACATTGGGGAAATCTTGTTAATAGTATAATTGAAAAGCTATTCCTTTGGAATCTGCAAGGCAAAAGAAATATAAGTTGAACTAAACCATGTGAGAATAGAGTCAGACTGAGATGAACAATTGGGGGGCTAAGTGGTCTCGAGATATGGTGTCCGCCTCGAGTGCTGGCGGTCCTGGGTCCAAGACCCAGGGAGGACCGAGATTTTTTCACATGGACTTCTAGTAACAAAATTTCCCCTGGTCACTGGGTAGTGAGATCGGATGCCCATGTGTATTGTTGACGCACATAAAAAATCCCTTGGCAGTTGGAATTCGAAAGAGTTGTCTAACGGCGCTGCCCAGGCAAAATATTGAGTTAAAAATCTACCCAAAGTATTTCAGGATCCTAGCCGGTGCTACGGAGTTCGTGCACTGAGCTGAGATTCTCTGGACTCAGGCTTGAGTTAGGAGTAGAACGGAGCACTTATGGTTTGCACCCATGTGCCGTGATGTTGATCCGTCAACTAAACTAAAACTAAGCTGAGATGAACAATATGGGACAGATGTAGAAGCAGTTACAAGAGATGGCACAGGATAGAAGGGCTGGACACGAGATGGTTGCGGGCGTATACTCCATTTAGGAATAACTGGCAGAAGAAGAACAATGTCGATATATGTGGTCGAGATAACTCCTTCAGATTATCCAGCAAGTAAGGTTCCCTCTCAACAACCTTGACCATACCACCCACACACACTGGGAGAGAGAAGAAAAGACCAGAAAGAGGTCCCCAAGTGTATACCTATTTTTGGCCAACCCTGTATATTACAGCTGTATTCAGACTTTTCTTTACTCAAGGATCTGTTTTGTTTCTTGACACCTTTGCTTTGACCAGTGATGATCATTCTCTTGTTCACCTTGCTGTCAACCTGTTGAGTTGAGTTCAGGTATTTCTGTTGTCTGTGAATGTATTTGTTCCACTATTTGCTGAAAGGCATGATGTGTGAGTGGGTGTTCATAGATGCATTAATTCCCTCCATAGAACACACAGTGTACAGGTGATGGTTATCTATTGTTTTTTTGTTCTTGCTTACAATATTGCTGAACTGTAAAGTAGCCGTCTAATTGTAGTGAACATTATATACTACCATGAATCAAGCATTACATTGTCTCAGTGAAGCCAGTCTGCCTAAGTGATGTTTTGTGTGTATGTTTATATTTATGATCTTTGTTCAGCTTTTCCTCTTCTACCTCAGGGTGTAGAGGAATCTTGTGGTAGTGTTTATATTCTTGTTAAGCTGCATGCATGTCATAATCATATGCTGAACATTGGCCAGGTAATCATGGAGATGGCATGCATTTGTTAATTTTCAAAAAAGTTACAATAAGGCAAATGGTTTTAAAGTTTGGTTTCCTTGAATTTGTATTGTCTGGTTATAGAAAAGAGGGCCAACTTAAATGATTCCAAAGAATTTAAAGGCAACTAGACCGACTTCATTGCACCAGATTTTACCTGATAAGGCTCTGGCTGTTTTTGCAGAATGGCCTGCCAGAAGTGTGGCACCGAGCACAAACTCTGTAGCCGCAACAGCAAAATGTGATGGGGTGAAACCTGGTACAGAAGTCAGTTCTCTCTACCTTCAGCATGACGAAGAGGAATCCATTCAGCAACAGCAAATTGGCACAAGGAGTAGACACAGATTGTTGAATTGATCCTCATGTAATTGGGACTTAAGCATGACTTCTTTCATGTGGTTCTATGAGTGCTAATCAATACCTGTGACATAGTTTCTGAAATGTGAATTTTGATATTGTGGGGCTAAACTGTACTTAATTTAGGCTCCATCTTTTTTTGTGGTGAACAGGTCATTGGTGCATTTTATTGCAAATGTTTTACTTTGAAATTAAATGGAGTCTGAGGTGACCAATTTTTCAACAAATCGGCTTTGAGTTTGGAACATTCTCACGGTAACAAATGGACAAAGTGGCACACGCAATTGTTTCTTATGTTTGGACAAACAGAAAATCTCTTTGAAAGTTTCCCTATCTGAAGAATTGACAGTGTCTAACTGAAGAAATGACAGTGAAAGTTTCTCTAACTGAAGAAATGGCAAGTCCAGAGATAGCCGTGATAGATGGTGACAAAATCAAGAATCTTCTTCGTTCATCCGGAGTTTTTTTTCGGACGTGATTGCGTTGTGCCTGTTTACAGCAGAGCTGCGTCCTTGCGCCGTTAGGCCAACACATCCGACTTCTGCGGGCATTTGTTGACCGGGTTAACCTTCCCGGGGAAATCAAGAATCTGAGAACATTCTTCCCTCCTCCCACTGACTCCGAGATACTGGAGCAAAGACCCTCAGCAAACCTAGGCCAAGCCACCCTTTTGTTGGCCATCTCCTGGAATTGCCTCCATGTTCTCCCCCCCACACACACACTAATGGTCTCTAGCTCCAAACCTGTCTCTACATCCCTCCAGGGCTTCCCCTGCCTCATGTTCCCGGTATGTTCTAGAAGACTAGACCTTCAGTCTCAGGTTATCTCAGTGTGTGTCCTATCAAAGACTATCACTCTCTCCATCACCACACTGGCATAATTTCAAAATTTGGCAGCAAACCGTCTTGCATTAGTTTTTTTTAACGAAATGGAATGGGTGCTGGTCGTTCAGAAAGCAAAGGCAAACTACTGAAGGTAAACTTGCCAAGAGATTACAACAGAAAAATATGCTGGTGTTGACAGTGACGTCCTGTAAAGGATATGCAACTTTTTTTTTTTTTAAACTAACCCACAGAAGAGTGCCTCCTGCATGTACATCTCAAATATAGTTATGAATGTCAAGGGAAAACAACCACATTAAGTTCACAAGAATACATTTGTGGATGTGTTTACGTTTGTTGCCAGAGCAGTCAGTCTTGATACTTTACATTAGCTGGGCCAGACCGAGCCTCTGTTTGTCCAAAATGCTGTGATGTGGACTCTTCAAAGCCTGAATCAATTTTGTGGGCAGACTTACAGCTAGATATCCAGCAGGGTGACATGTACCTACACCACAATGTAGCCATCACCCGGACAACATGTACCTACACAGCGATGTAGCCATCACCCGGACAGCATGTACCTACACAGCGATGTAGCCATCACCCGGACAGCATGTACCTACACAGTGATGTAGCCATCACCCGGACAGCATGTACCTACACAGTGATGTAGCCATCACCCGGACAGCATGTACCTACACAGCGATGTAGCCATCACCCGGACAGCATGTACCTACACAGCGATGTAGCCATCACCCGGACAGCATGTACCTACACAGCGATGTAGCCATCACCCGGACAGCATGTACCTACACAGCGATGTAGCCATCACCCGGACAGCATGTACCTACACAGCAATGTAGCCATCACCCGGACAGCATGTACCTACACAGCGATGTAGCCATCACCCTGACAGCATGTACCTACACAGCGATGTAGCCATCACCCGGACAGCATGTACCTACACAGCAATGTAGCCATCACCCAGACAGCATGGTTCTTGGAAGAAAAGGCAGGAGTCACCAGAATGATGATGGACATAGGACACTGGAGACACCTGGGGCATTAAAACGCACGAGACAGGGGAATTGGTGAGGGCATCTTTCTGGCAGGACTTCATGAGAGCCAGTCTGGAAGATAAGCTGGTACATGATGATCTTGAGGTCTGTGTTCATGTTTGTATATTGAATACAAATGTTCTTTGGATTCTGTTTTCTTCTCAAGCTCATTCCTTGTGATTTCTGTTAATTTTATTTGACTGTTCTATAACAGCCCAGAAATATATTTCCAAAGAATTTATTACATTGAAGAGCCTTTCATTTTGTTTGACTGATCATGTTTAGTCTTTTCCTTCAGTTTTGGAAAGATGTATTGTGATTTTTCTGTTGTTCTTCAAATGTGTGTTCAGGCAATTGCTGTGTTTACATTACAGTAATGCCAAGAATGGAGCAATCAAACAGCTGTTAGAACCAAAATTGCTGTGTTTATATCACAGTAATGCCAAGAATTGGGCAATCAAACAGCTGTTAGAACCAAAATTGTTGTGTTTATATCATAGTAATGCCAAGAATGGGACAATCAGACAGCTGTTAGAACCAAAATTGCTGTGTTTATATCACAGTAATGCCAAGAATTGGGCAATCATACAGCTGTTAGAACCAAAATTGCTGTGTTTATATCATAGTAATGCCAAGAATGGGGCAATCAGACAGCTGTTAGAACCAAAATTGTTGTGTTTATATCATAGTAATGCCAAGAATGGGGCAATCATACAGCTGTTAGAACCAAAATTGCTGTGTTTATATCACAGTAATGCCAAGAATGGGGCAATCAAACAGCTGTTAGAACCGAAATTGTCGATTACGGAGAAATCATGTGTTCTATATTCAAAGCTCGGTTGACTACTTGACGTGAATTTTTTTTTTAACGGGGTGGGGGAAATCGACTTCATTTCACACGGTTTTATCCCATATGGCTCGCCTCTTTCCGTGGGGTGACCTACAGAAAACAATGCACAGAGTATGAACTCCCAGAAGTCTCACAGAAAATTGCATTCGTAAACCGAACAATGGAGTCTAGAATCGACCTCTCAACCTTTACAGCACAAGGCAGGTGGTTAACCACTTGGTCATGGGTATGTCCATCTAACATGAACATTATGGATGAAGCTTTCCACATTTCTGTCTTCATCCATTTCTGTGCAGGGTTTATTATTTGATTGCATTATTGTTTTGGCATCTGTGATTTGCTGTCAGAAATGCTAGTCATATTATCATCTTGATATGTTTCCTTGTGATGTATCTCAATATGTTTTTCTACAGGCCCACGTGGATGACTTACAGGAGAAATTTCAACTGTACCAAATTGAATTTAAGCAGACTGAATTCACTGATTTTTTTTGCCTAATAATTCATGCACATCCTAAGGACCAATGTAATTTGTAAACAAATTTTATTTCGATTATTTGCACCGGAATGTGAAAACTGTATATATTTTAGTGGTCTGTTTTTTTTCCCCCAGCGCTCTTGTCTGCGCATAACAAGAATAATTTTCATGTTTCCTGATAATGAGAATCTGAAACTATCAGAACTATTTTCAGCATTGCCACTTCCTATATATAGCATCGGTATAGCAGTCACATATAAGTTAAGTCTTTGCTTTCTGTCAAGCCTTGTTCTGTGTAAATATGTTACGAAAATATAGATATATATTTTTTGCTTGCATTCGGATGTCAGCTTGAAGCGCGATGTAATTTAGCAAATATTCATGTCAGCTTGAAGCGCGATGTAATTTAGCAAATATTCATGTTAGCTGGAAGCGCGATGTAATTTTAATTGAGTGAACATTCAGATACCAGCGTGAAGATTTAACTTAGCACCAGTTCACGTCAGTTTGAATGGTGTTGCATCTTAGCAACATTTAAAATGTCATCTTGAAGCGTAATGTAATTAAACATACAGATGTCAGTGTGGTGTCATTTAGTGACAGGTCACATGTCACCTTGAAGCATGATGTAACTTAACAACATATTAAAATGTCAGCGTGTAGCATGATGTGTAAGAACATTTTCAAACATCATCCTAAAGTATGATGTTTCTTAACAAAATATTCACATGTCACCCCATTGTATGATGTTTCTTAACATAAATCAAATATCACCCTGAAGTGTGATGTTCCTTAACAATTGACATGTCATCCTGAAGCGCTGTGTAATGTAGTAACAATGTAGACATCAGTTTAAAGTGTGATGTAACTTCAAATATCTACCATTAATTTCCAGCAAGGTGAACATATACAAGAGTTGGCATTGAGTTTCTATGTCTTGTCTTTGTAATTGAAGAAAGAAGTGGGTGGCAGTGAGCATGAATTGACTGCCTTCCATATTAGTTATTTTGTATGTGACATGCTTGATACACATGTAATGTACTGTCCCTTCCTGCTGCCTATATTATATAAGTTTAAGTTCAACTGGTAACATCTTAAGAGGCTGTTGCAGAGAATTTGAACGGAAAAGTACAGGGTTTATGTCCAATGATGTTACCGCATGTATATTGTCTAAAATTTCTTATTATTCTGCAGTTTCTTTTATATTAACTACACCGAAGTAAAGAAACATATTTGAAATAAACTTTTGAGTCCAAATTTGTCATCAGAGAATTTTACTTTGGTGTTTATTGCGCAGTATGTACCTGGTAAGACAGTGGTTCTCAACCTTTTTTGGCCCGTTCCCCCCTTCCCCATATTTTCAGAACGTCATTCCCCCCCTTTCCTATAAAAAATTTGGCCCGTTCCCCCCCCCCCCCCCCCCCCCCTTTCACAGTATTTTCAGAACGTCATTCTCCCCCCCCCCCCCCCCCCCCCCCTTTCATATTTCCTATCTAAAAATCCCCCCACCCCTATACAGTATACGTAAATATGTAAGGTAAATTTAATAGCACATACTAAAACAAGTCTAGACATCCACATAAAACATGATTTGTGGGTCTACTGACTTTATAAAATGAATTTTAGAAGAATGAGCCGTACTTAACTGTAAAGTATGAAGGGAAAAACAATATCAAGTAATCGGTTCTTGTATTAATGCGATCTTGAAATGGTCTTCATTCCCCCCCTGGAAACCCTAAAATTCCCCCCTAGGGGGGAATTCCCCACCGGTTGAGAACCACTGTGGTAAGAGGACTCAAGATTTGTAACTAGTACAGTAAAAGTTACTAGTAAGAGAAGCAGAATATTGTGACTGATTTGTGTATTCATCTAATAAATATATGCGATAATAGTTCATTGTTGCTGAGTAGTTTTCTTGCTGTGTGACAATGTTCATTTCTGTTCTTTGTGATAAATGGTTGTTCATGGCTTTTGTACTTTGTGATAGTGTGTGTTCATTGCTGTTCTTTGTGATAAAATGGTTGTTCATTGCTGTTCTTTGTGACAAAATGGTTGTTCATTGCTACCATGAAAGTAACAAACTGGTCATTTCTAACATGGAAGTTACAAACTAGCCACTTCTATCGCTGAAGAAATCAGTGTCATCCCAGCTTTGTTAGGTATTGGTCATTTCAATCACCAAAGTCAATGCTTCCAAAACCGAGATATGAAAGACAAAAGAAGTGCTTTTGCAAAATCCGAGGCAAGAACTCTAGTTAGGCTACTTTTTGGACTCACCATGGACATATCAATGAAAACATCAGAAACAGGAATGGTTAATTTTTAAACCATTTATTTACAGTCATGAAACAATAAAACATACGATAAAGCATGAGCATGATAATAGCTGATGTTAAATGATCAATAATGCTAAAATGCAAAGGTGGACAAAGAGAATCAAGTGCTGGTTGTGTTGAGGCTGATCACTCGGTCCATCGATGCATACACTGAGCGTTGCCACATACATAGTACAGACGCATACCTTCCTGGGAGATAGGAATACAATAAAATAAGGTTACTCTAAAAATGATTCTTAATAATCTTTGTCCAGAAGCAAGTTTTAATAATTTTTATTAAGCACATTTTAATATCTAAGTCTCTCTCCGCCACCTCTGTTGCAAAGGGGTTAAAGACCCGGTTCGTGACCCTGCATACCCACGTTTGAAACACAGCTGCACACGATTTGGCAGCAGCCCATTTTGCGTTGGTTTTTTTTTAATGAAATGGTATGGTGCTGGTCATTCATAAAGCAATGGTAAACCACCGAATGTAAACTTACCAAGACCACAACAGCAAATAATTTTGGTGTTGACTGCACCATCCTGTAAAGGATATGCAACTAACTAAATCTCTCTCCGCCTGTACACTGCTGGGGTCTAAAGGGAAACCACACGTCATTAAAGGCCACTAAGGAGGGTTTGTGTGAGATTTTGAACTCAAGCTTAGTCCATACATGTGCTAATACTTCTAGTGCGCTGGACTGATTTGTGTGCGTGGATTAGCTTTCCCTATTACTACTGTCCCTTTGCCTTCAGTCGAACCCACTCCAACTTCTGAGGTACTTGTAATGTATGTAACCATGCTAAGGACGAGAAAACATTTTAGTCCAACTGAATGGTGTAGGGGTTGAACCCGCTACCTTGGCAGAACAAGCACTCTTGTCCATTTGGGTATGCTAACCTCCACGCAGGAGATGAAAGATTCAAAGTCAATTGCATATCCTCTACAGGATGCCGCAGTCAACCCCAGCATTTTTAGGCTGTTTTGATTTCTTGCCAAGTTTATGTTCAGTAGTTTGCCGTTGCTTTCTGAACGACTGGGACTCGTACCATTGTATGAAAACCAATGCAAGGCGGTTTGTTTCCAAATTGCCACAGCTGTGTTTCGAATGTGGTATGTGGAATTGTGAAAGGTAGCAGAAGAAAAAGAAAACTTTCTGCCATGAAGTAAGACTGTCCAGCATCTTCTTGTATTGCCATCCTCTGTCTTCCCCCCCCCCATTAATCTTACCAGTTGTTACAATACATTCCACTTGTTCTCTTCTCATAATGTGGTCAAAAAGAATGTTTTCTGCCTGTCTGCAAACAATATAAACTCTATACTTTAGTTGAGAGTATGCTAACAATAAGGAGAAGCTTACCTCAGCCTTTGTACTGTGAGACTGGAAGAAGACGGCCTCCCTGTGAGAACACTTGGGACATGGATGATCTTCTGTACGGGGAAGGGTTGGGTCAGCAATGACATCCCCAACAATCTGTGTCAGCTCACTGCAAAACAATCAACCAATAACATTAGAATGGCTTTCCTGTAATTAATCAATCAATCTGTCTATCTATTCCCACATGGAAGATGCCCGTAGGTGCACATTTATGCTTTACAAGGAGCTGTAGTGGTTAGTGCATTCGTGGAGGAGTCTCCATGGCGAAGTGGTGAAGCCGTCTGATTCTGGCTCTGAAGGTTGTGGGTTTGATTCCGGGCAGCGTCCTTTGGTTTACGAGTGCATTCTTTCGGACTCCTGAGGGTCGTTGCTGGAGCTACAGAGTTCGTGCTTTGTGCACGCTTTCCGCGCTGCGGAAAGAGACCGAGCCATATGGGATAACAACCCAGTGCAATGAAGTCAACCCTGTCGACTTTTTTTTAAACTTTCGCCTGCCAGGAGTGTGGTATGGGTTCAATCATTAGCAGAAGCAGGATTATTTTTACCTATCAGTAGGATTATTTTTACCTATCAGTAGCAGGATTATTTTTACCTCTCAGTACGAGTTTGGAGTCAACCCAGCCTCATAAAAATAGGTACCAGACAATTGTCTGAGAAGGACAGGTGATGAGGAAGTGAACTGGTCACCCGACCTCATTTGCCATAGCCCTGAAATGTGAAGGCCTATGGCCACTTCACACACCCAATGGCAGTATCTGCTATGGGACAACTTTTAGCTGTTACACCATTAAAATCAGCAGGCTCCATCACAATGGAGACCATGGACGCTCCTTTTTTGGTCAGCCAGACTTAAAATGTTGCATGTCCTTGGTAGGACATTGTAATCAGCCAGACTTAAAATGTTGCATGTCCTTGGTAGGACATTGTAATCAGCCAGACTATAAATGTTGCATGTCCTTGGTAGGACATTGTAATCAGCCAGACTTAAAATGTTGCATGTCCTTGGTAGGACATTGTAATCAGCCAGACTTAAAATGTTGCATGTCATTGGTAGGACATTGCAATCAGCCAAGCTTAAAATGTTGCATCTCCTTGGTAGGACACTATGGTCAGCCAGACTTAAGATGTTTCATGTCCTTGGTAGGACACTACGGTCAGCCAGACTTAAAATGTTGCATGTCCTTGGTAGGACACTTTAATCAGCCAGACTTAAAATGTTGCATGTCCTTGGTAGGACATTGTAATCAGCCAGACTTAAAATGTTGCATGCCCTTGGTAGGACACTATGGTCAGCCAGACTTAAAATGTTGCATGTCCTTGGTAGGACATTGTAATCAGCCAGACTTAAAATATTGCATGTCCTTGGTAGGACATTGTAATCAGCCAGACTTAAAATGTTGCATGTCCTTGGTAGGACACTATGGTCAGCCAGACTTAAAATTTTGCATGTCCCTTGGTAGGACCTGTAATCAAGCCAGACTTAAAATGTTGCATGTCCTTGGTAGGACACTGTGATCAGCAAGACTTAAAATGTTGCATGTCCTTGGTAGGGCACTGTGATCAGCCAGACTTAAAATGTTGTATGTCCTTGGCAAGACAGTGTAATCAGCCAGACTTAAAATGTTGCATGTCCTTGGTAGGACACTGTGATCAGCCAGACTTAAAATGTTGCATGTCCTTGGTAGGACACTATGGTCAGCCAGACTTAAAATGTTGCATGTCCTTGGCAGAACACTGTGATCAAGCCAACCCCAAGTTAATTTTCTAAATCAGAAAGAAATAACATTGTGTGTATAATTACTTGTCATATCTTGTATGCATGTGAAAATGAACAATAAGCAAGCAAGCTGAGAAACAACTAACAGCAGTGAAAGTATGGTTTCTGAGGAAAATGCAAAGAATATCATGGATGGACGGAAAATCGAAATGAGACAAGCGCTTGAAGAAACAAACTAAAGCTGTAAAATGTGGGTGGTTGTGTGAGATGGCAAACCCTGGCCTCCAGCACTTACTGGCATGCACATCATGGTGACATATAGTGACAATGCTAGTCTATGCAATCACAATGAAACAGCAAACGCATTAGCCTTACACACGTAATAGATGACATACAGTGACAATGCTAGTCTATGCAATCACAATGAAACAAGCAAACAGCATTAGCCTTACACACGTAATAGATGACATACAGTGACAATGCTAGTCTACTCAATCACAATGAAAACCAGCAAACAGCATTAGCCTGACACACACGTAATAGATGACATACAGTTGACAATGGTCTAGTCTACGCAATCACAATGAAACAAGCAAACAGCATTAGCCTTACACACGTAATAGATGCACATACAGTGACAATGCTAGTCTATGCAATCACAATGAACAAGCAACAGCATTAGCCTTACACACGTAATAGATGACATACAGTGACAATGCTAGTCTATGCAATCACAATGAAACAAGCAAACAGCATTAGCCTTACACACGTAATAGATGACATAGCAGTGACAATGCTAGGCTATGCAATCACAATGAAACAAGCAAACAGCATTAGCCTGACACAGCATAATAGATGACATACATTGACATGCTAGTCTATGCAATCACAATGAAACAAACAAACAACATTAGCCTTACACACGTAATAGATGACATACAGTGACAATGCTAGTCTATGCAATCACAATGAAACAAGCAAAACAGCATTAGCCTGACACACATAATAGATGACATACAGTGACAATGCTAGTCTATGCAACTCACAATGAAACAAGCAAACAGCATTAGCCTGACACACATATAGATGACATACAGTGACAATGCTAGTCTATGCAATCACAATGAAACAAGCAAACAGCATTAGCCTGACACAACGTAATAGATGACATACATTGACAATGCTAGTCTATGCAATCACAATGAAACAAGCAAACAGCATTAGCCTGACACACATAATAGATGACATACAGTGACAATGCTAGTCTATGCAATCACAATGAAACAAGCAACAGCATTTATCCTGACACACGTAATAGATGACATACAGTGACAATGCTAGTCTATGCAATCACAATGAAACAAGCCAAACAACATTAGCCTTACACACGTAATAGATGACATACAGTGACAATGCTAGTCTATGCAATCACAATGAAACAAGCAAACATTAGCCTTACACACGTAACAGATGACATATAGGTGACAATGCTAGGTCTATGGCAATCACAATGAAACAAGCAAACAACATAGCCTTACACACGTAATAGATGACATACAGTGACAATGCTAGTCTATGCAATCACAATGAAACAAGCAAACATTAGCCTTACACACGTAACAGATGACATACAGTAGACAATGCTAGTCTATGCAATCACAATGAAACAAGCAGAACAGCATTAGCCTGACACATGTAATAGATGGACATACAGTGGACAATGCTAGTCTCTGCATCAATCAAATGTGACTAACAAGCAAACAGCATTAGCATGACACATGTAATAGATGACATACAGTGGACAATGCTAGTCTATGCAATCACAATGAAACAAGCAAACAGCATTAGCCTTACACACGTAATAGATGACATATAGTGACAATGCTAGTCCTATGCAATTACAATGAAACCAGCAAACATTAGCCTTACACACGTAATAGATGACATACAGTGACAATGCTAGTCTATGCAATCACAATGAAACAAGCAATCACAATGAAACAAGCAAACAGCATTAGCCTTACACGCGTAATAGATGACATACAGTGACAATGCTAGTCTATGCAATCACAATGAAAACAAGCAAACAGCATTAGCCTGACACACATAATAGATGACATACAGTGACAATGCTAGTCTATGCAATCACAATGAACAAGCAAACAGCATTAGCCTGACACACGTAATAGATGACATACAGTGACAATGCTAGTCTATGCAATCACAATGAAACAAGCAAACAGCATTAGCCTGACACACGTAATAGATGACATACAGTGACAATGCTAGTCTATGCAATCACAATGAAACAAGCAAACAGCATTAGCCTGACACTCGTAATAGATGACATACAGTGACAATGCTAGTCTATGCAATCACAATGAAACAAGCAAACAGCATTAGCCTGACACACGTAATAGATGACATACAGTGACAATGCTAGTCTCTGCAATCACAATGAAACAAGCAAACAGCATTAGCCTTACACACGTAATAGATGACATATAGTGACAATGCTAGTCTATGCAATCACAATGAAACAAGCAAACATTAGCCTTACACACGTAACAGATGACATACAGTGACAATGCTAGTCTATGCAATCACAATGAAACAAGCAAACAGCATTAGCCTTACACGCGTAATAGATGACATACAGTGACAATGCTAGTCTATGCAATCACAATGAAACAAGCAAACAGCATTAAGCCTTACACACGTAATAGATGACATACAGTGACAATGCTAGTCTATGCAATCACAATGAAACAAGCAAACAGCATTAGCCTTACAACGCGTAATAGATGACATACAGTGACAATGCTAGTCTATGCAATCACAATGAAACAAGCAAACAACATTAGCCTTACACACGTAATAGATGACATACAGTGACAATGCTAGTCATCACAATGAACAGCAATCACAATGAAACAAGCAAACAGCATTAGCCTTACACATGTAATAGATGACATATAAAGACAATAATAGTCTATGCAATCACAATGAAACAAGCAAACAGCATTAGCCTTATACACGTAATAGATGACATATAGTGACAATGCTATTCTATACAATCACAATGAAGCAAGCAATCACAATGAAACAAGCAAACAGCATTAGCCTTACACACGTAATAGATGACATATAGTGACAATGCTATTCTATGCAATCACAATGAAACAAGCAAACAGCATTAGCCTTACACACGTAATAGATGACATATAGTGACAATACTAGTCTATGCAATCACAATGAAACAAGCAATCACAATGAAACAAGCAAACAGCATTAGCCTTACACACGTAATAGAACAAACACAGAGCTGTAGTCAACAGATCCCTTTGCATTCACTTTCAAAGACATAACACAGACTTACTCCACTTCCAAAGACATAACACAGACTTACTCCACTTCCAAAGACATAACACAGACTTACTCCACTTCGTGCATGATCTTGTTCACGTAGATGCACCGGTTGTCAGCCTCCTGCTGGTAATCACAATTTCTGCACTGGGGACACATTTCAGAAACAATGTCAAAATACGTTCACATGATGGGTTGTTGTCAGAGCCAGATTAAGGTTCACAAGCCATAAAATATACAAATTACAAAACAAGCCATGAAGGAGAAACCCGCTTTGGGTCTACGATGTGATAGGACTATCATATTTTTTAGGCCTGAGTCTTAGGGAGTCTCCGTGGTGAAGTGATCAAGCTGTTTGCCTTGCACTCCAAAAGGCTACGTCTTTCAGTTCACAAGTATATTTTTTTCGGAGACTCGGGGGTTGTTGCTGGAGCTGCGGAGTTTGTGCTTTGCGCGACGTTTTCAGCAGGCCGCCTTGCGGAAAGAGACCGAGCTATATGGGATAACGCCCGATGCAATGAAGTTGATCCTCTCGACTTTTAAGACTTTTTTTAAAGGCCTGAGTGCATGGAGAAATATTACAGACATAACTTGTTTGGGTGCAAACGGGGAAAAAAGGAGAATATTAGCTTTCCAACAACATAACACACACCTGTGGGATATTGACATATGATGCACTAACACATTATATGTTGAACAATGAATTTTGACAGAAGCCTGTCATTCACGGATCATGTGGAAGTTGTTGAGAGATCTAGGACGGGACTCAGTGCGCTGAAGATTATGGAGCAATGGGCGTAGAGCAAAAAATGTTGTTTATACTCTATCAACACCTGATTCTCTCAGTAACTGAGTATTGATTAGGACTGTTCAGTGTCAAGGAGTCAGCTAGTAAAACAAGAGCTCATACATAACGAAGCTATGTGGATGATCCTGGGATGCACCAGGGACACGCCAGTAGTGTGTATGTGACACATCTTACCTTTACCAATGATTGCAGACAGGCTCAAGGTACTGCAGGCTAAGTCATATTTCTGAGTGGCTGCAGACCAGGAACACCCTCTGCATGAAGTCCTGAGACACAGCTAAAGGCCACAGGATGATAAGAGGAAAATCATGGATGGCTCAGGCAGAGGAGACAAACAGAGAAGTGTGCATGCTTGAGAACATTGAGAGGAGTGGAGTGGGTTTGAATGCCCGAGGAGAAACAGACCCGTGCAGTCCTAATCACACTGGACCAGGAGGGCAGGGATTGGTCAGTAGGCTGCGCTAAATGTGAGGTGTAACAACTGATCATGACAGGTGATGTAATCATCTACACAGATGGCTCTGTGCTAAGAGGCAAAAGTGGCATCTCGGGGCTCATAGAGAAGGTTAATAAATGGTGTTTATGCAGGAAAGCCTGGCATATGATACCATGCCAACTAATCTGAGAATGGAGGTGGAGGCAGTCACAGCAGCATGCCCTTGGCTGGAGGACAGGCAGCACACACCTGTCGCTATTGTAACGGACTCACTATGTATACTGAAAAGGTGAAGACCAGCATGCTTAAATCAAAGATAGGGAGCATCTGATCCATCTTTTCCCCAGAACATGCTGGTGTGGTGGGAAACAAGCAGGCAGACAGATGGGCTGGGTGTGCACCGTTTTGCTGGTGTATTGGTGTATGATAAGGCAGATGTGGTCGTGGTCCTTTGAGATCATGTGTGCATTGTAGAAGAACAGATAAATCATCAAGCCTATAAAGAATGGAGCGGCAGAGAGTGACAAGAGGACCTAGCGAACAAGCAGTACTTCGAGGAAAGGCTATACGGACACATAATCAGACAAGCTGGTACCATTAACAGTGGGACTCTTCGGTGGTTGTTGAAGATGAGGACGGAGCCCACATGTGGAAATGTTCAAAGTGCCGTGATGCCAGTTTTGGACTCAATTTATATTGAAAAATCACTAAAACTAAATATCTGAGACTCTCCTGACTGTCAAAACACAGCAAATCACAGTACACTTATTCTTCATAGTCAAACAGCACAATAATTTTGATTATGGCGCATGAGATTTCCAAGTGGGTTTGCGGGTGTTGAACATCCAGCAAAGTTATGGGGATTTGCTGTAATAATCTTTCAGTCTCAAGCATACAAGGTGTCAGTTCCTCGGCGGGCTTTATCACCGTGGACACATGAACCTCAGGGAGGTGAGAATTCACCTCATCCCAACATCATATATCTGTTAGTAGGACATTTGAAATGCTCTGCCTGCTGACTCTCAACAGCGGGGAAAGCCCTTCTTCAGAAACACCATAAGCAGTCTTTCTGGACAGCAATTGTCTGCACTTGCCAAATCTCCTTAGTCCCCTCTGATGACATGCTTGGTAGGTCACAATGTTACTATTTCGGGCGTGCCTGGTAGGCCATGGTAACACATCAATGGCAAACGATGCTTTGCTTTCATATAAATTGGTTTTGTTTGTGAAGCATCACTATAACTGCACATAGATACTTCTGTAAATGCTCCAATCTCCTGCCTTAGATCACCTAAGGAGAATCTTACAACAGTGCATGAACTCCACAGCATAGGAGGATACAAAAGTGTGTATGTACCTGAATAACACAAACTGTAAATATGCATTTATGGGCGAGTTAAGTCAGTTGCATATTCTTTACAGGACATCACAGTCAACGCCAGCATTTTTTGGCTTTTTGTGATTTCTGAATGACTGACACCCATACCACTATATGAAAAACCAATGCAATGTGGTTTGCTTCCAAATTGCCCGAAGCTGTGTTTCAAACGCTGTATGTGGGATTGCGAAAGGTAGCAGAAGAAAAAGAAGACGTTTTCTCTCTCTCTGCCACAAAGCAAGACTGTCGAACATCTTTTTGCATTGCCATCCTGTCTCCCCCCCCCCCCCCCCCAATAATCTTACCAGTTGTTCTGAATGATCAACACCAATACCATTTTATAAAAACCAATTGCAAACTGCGTCCGTAACCCCTTCAACCACAGAGCCGGCTCTGTGGTAATTTCTAGGTAGGTAATACAATTTTGTGTAGCCTGGGCAGCACTTCATTCAGCTTCCTCTTTTAAATTTCCAACTGCCTCAGGATTTGTAATGTGTGCAACATGCTTAAGAAAGTTCTTATTTTTCACCCCTATATAAGAAGATTTGACGTCAGATCCACACTACCCCAGAATCAGTAAGGAGTTAACTATCATTTTCTTTCACATTATCACTATCACCACTACTAGCCCGACAAGTCTATAAGTGCTGAAACCTCTTCAGAAATTGTACAAGTGTTTTATGAGTAATCACTCTACTGTTGGTTCATCCATCTTCTTGTATCCTGAACAAAACATTGGTAGCTGCTATTGTCAGGTAAACCACTCCGACTTCTGAGGTACTTGTAATTTCCATCCCCAAGTCAAGGACAACAAGTCAACGTTTTAGTTCAACTCATTAACATGTGCATCAAACCCTGTTGCTGGCTCTCTGGCCGAGGGGTTAGCAGCTTTCTCCGTTACCCCGAATACTCTCGTGGTTGACGTGAGCGTACGAGAATTAGAAGTGGTTCGAGTCGCGCCAGTGACTTATGAGAGTATGGAGCCGGTCGCTCAGAAAGTCGTGGCGTGCTGATGAGCGTAATCTAGCCTAGGAATCAACATACAGCTGAAAGATGCTGGTGTTGACTGCAATATCCTGAAACAGGATGGAAACGCGGAAAAAAAAAAATCAAACCCTGTTAGCTCATTACCTTCTTCATCATGACATCCTTATCACCCATGTCCGGGGTTACGGACTGACATGAGATGAGTATCAACGTACTCCCAAATATGTGATGAGCATAACAAGGTTAAACTTCACTGCATCCTGTAAGTCCAACTGACTGGTGTATGGAATGAACCCACAACATTGTGCAAGTCCACTGCCCCACATTGCCACTGATAGTCGTTTCACCCAGATATTTACAGACATTTATGATGTCTGCTCTGTTGATTGATAGATCTGATCCTCCACAATAGTCAAGGAATCAGCCAAAGCTTCTGGTTCCCTTACACCAAAATGACCTGGCACAAAACACAAGCAATAGAGCCCAGCCAGAGTCAGAAACAAAATGAACATAATTCAGGAGCCAGTCCTTGTTTCACAGTAGCCAGCATATTTTTTTGTGGCAAATAAGGGCTAAGGACACAGACTAATGAAAATTCAGGCGACAAGTAAAACTTTCAAGGCACCATGGCAACTGCATTTTCTAACCCTGGTGCCAAGCTGGTGGACACCATACTTCTGAACTTCTGCACCCCACTGAAACGCTTAGTGCAGAAGGAGTTGACGACATTTTAAAACACATTTTATTAATATTTTACGATACTTACTGCATACAGAAGTGTTCTGTTCTCTTTATCCTCTTTTGGATACAACATGTTGTTGCTGAAAAGATACCATAGACAGTCAACTATAAATGAGGGTTCTGGTGTCCTTGTGACGTGTGGTGCACTGTTTACTTTCTAGATAACTAAAGATTCTGGGTTAAAGGGAACATGTCTGTTCTCCTCATCATAAATGCCAGCTTCTCTGTACATTGTATCTGAAGGCATGATCTCATATAGATGGAATATAATCTATGATCTATATCTTTCTAGGCTTGTTGGCTGCCATCATGACAATAAAACACAATCATCATCATTATCATGTGCCTTGGCATGATCTGATATAGATGGAATATAATCTATGATCTATATCTTTCTCAGGCTTGTTGGCTGCCATCATGGCAATAAAACACAATCATCATCATTATCATGTGCCTAGGCAGCTGGTGCAGGCATTCATGTCTCACGGCAGATCTTGGCCCCCCTGGTGTTCTGGATCAACTCTGTTGAAGATATTTCTCAACCATCTCAATCCATCCAGCATCATATCTCTCTTGGTCTGCCTCTGTCCAACTCATCTTCCCAGTCGTTATATTTTTCAATGCCACTCTTCTCATCACATGACCAAAGAATTCTGTTTGTCTCATTTTTGTATTTGACCGAACAGTATGGTCTGTAAATACAGCTGCGGAGATCCAAGGAACCTACATGACCCAGATACTTACCCTGGAGGTTAACCCTGTCAACAAATACCTCAAGAGGTCGGCCAAAAGGCGCAAATATCGCAGCTCTGCTGTAAACAGGCACAATGTACATACGTCCAAAACAAACATTTGAGACAAACAAAGAAGAACAGAAACTTACATGCAATGGATATCTACAAAGCAGACACTACTGAATGTGAAGCAACTGGCAGTCTGTTTACATGCTAGTTAAATTATATGTGTTCTGTTTAAAGTCAGAAAATTGTGTTCTATGCTTTCCTTGTCAGATAGTTTATGTTGTCTTTGGAATCAGGACTCAACATGTACTTGTATATCACTTCCCAGTGTCTCTGGTAGTCCATTAGTTCAGCCAAATTTCTAGTTTATGTTGATTGCCTAGCTGTTTTGAGATTTGCTGTTCTTAAATCTTTGCTTTGGACCAATTAGCAGGTAGTGACCACAGACCAATCAAGCTTGTAATGAATATGGAGTATGTTCCACAGGAACAAAAGCCCTTGCCCCGCTGGAATTACAAACGAGCAGATTGGGACAGATTTGCCATACTAACAGACAAATATTGTGAAAACATAAATACACGATATGGCAACATAAAGCAAATGGTGGAAAGTCTAAACAGAGCGATAATACAGGCAGCCACTGAGTCCATTCCTAGAGGAGCGAGGAAAAATTACAAACCATACTGGACTGAAGAACTACAAAGTTTGGAGGACAAAGTTGAAGATGCCAGGAAGACAGCAGAGAGAGAACAAACAATTGAAGCGAATATCTCTCTCAAAGCCATCTTAGCAAAATATAAAAGAACAGTAAATCAAACAACAAGAGATTGTTGGAGGGAAAAAACAGAAAACCTGAATTTTGACAGGGATGGAAACAAACTATGGAAACTAGTGAAAGCCATGAACAATGAAGGACCTAGAAACAAACAAATAACAATTAAACAAGGAAATGCCTTACTTACAGGAAAAAAGGCTGCAAATGCACTAATGGAACACTATGCAAATGCAAACCACATTGATATTACAACCGAACAGAAGAAAGCAATCAAAGACAAACAGATACATCATAGAAATACAGAGACAGCAGCAGAATATATGATGGCAAATCTAACAATGGAAGAAATGGAACAGGCAATGAATACCCTAAAAAAGAAGAAATCACCAGGAAAGGATGGAATCACAAATGAAATGCTAATAGGACTAGGCACCAAGGCAAAGAAGAAACTACTAGCAGTCCTAAATAACAGCTGGAAGAGAGGAATAGTCCCACAGGCATGGAAGGAAGCTATACTAATACCAATCCCAAAGAAAGGAAAAGACCTGGAAGAACCAAATGGCTATCGACCTATCAGTCTACTTAGCTGTGTAGGAAAATTAATGGAACGCATTATCAATGGCAGGCTAACATGGCATCTGGAAGAAAACAAACTCTTAACACCACACCAAGCAGGATTCAGAAAGTACAGATCCACTGAAGATCAAATAACCTATATAGCTCAGGAAATAGAGGATGCCTTCCAAGAGA
Organism: Cepaea nemoralis; assembly: GCA_014155875.1. NCBI lineage: Eukaryota > Metazoa > Mollusca > Gastropoda > Stylommatophora > Helicidae > Cepaea > Cepaea nemoralis. The sequence goes on along the minus strand of JACEFZ010028509.1, from coordinate 11,160 downwards.
AAAAGCACACACTAGCAGTCTGGATAAATTTATAAAAAGCATTTGATAAAGTATGGAAGGAAGGACTGAAAGTAAAACTGCAAAACATGCATGTTTGTGGAAAAATGTATAAATGGATCAGCCACTACCTTGAGAACAGAACTGCCAGGACAAAAGAACAAGGACAAACAAGCAAAATGATGCTGCTGGAGCAAGGTGTCCCCCAAGGAGGAGTTCTTTCACCAACATTATTCCTAGCATGTATAAATGACATCACAGAAAATTCTCCAGCCAGAGTACACACATCCTCCTTTGCAGATGACCTAGCCATATGGACATCTGAAGAATATATTAGTACAGCTAACAGCAGAATACAGCAAGCCTTATTAGCGCTAGAGGACTGGTCAAAATCATGGCTAGTGAAGATAAGTGAGGAGAAAACAACATGCACAGTGTTCTCCCTCTCAAATAAAACTCAGCAACCTAAGCTGGTACTGAATGGAAAAATATTGCGCCATGAAGAAAATCCAAACTATCTAGGAGTCACCTTTGATCGTCGCCTGACATGGAAGAGACATGTTGAGAAAAATCGAACAAGAGCAAGGCAGAGAATGGCAATCATGAAAAAGCTTGCTGGTACAACGTGGGGAGCAGATGAGAAAGTTCTCAAGAAGTTATATACTGGACGGGTGAGGCCAGTACTGGAATATGGCATTGCAGCTTGGGCAACAGCAGCTAAGTCAAACTTTAACAAAATAAGTAGAGTCCAAAACCAAGGAATGCGAATCATAACTGGAAGCCTGAAGACAACGCCTATTAATGAACTAGAAAAGATCACTTGTTTACAACCAATGCAGGATAGAAGAGATAGCAGAGCCCAGCAACAAGCAGAAAAATTTAGAAGATTGACAGACCACCCTATGTATAAAAGGTTTAGTGGTTTTGGAAAGGGAAGACTGAAGCGTAGCAACTTTGTAGAAACTGCAAAATGAAGGATTAGGGCAGATCCTATACTTAACATATCAACAGTCAAGCCCATATACAATGCACACAAGTTCCCAGCTTGGAGACAGCAGCAACTGCCTGAGATGATAGAAAACATTCCTGGTATTGAGAAAAAGAATACTCAGCATGAAACCGAAAGAAGAGAAATAACCCTAAACTACATAAAAGAACATTACCCAAGCAGGAATTGGACCCATGCATATACAGATGGATCAGCCAAAAATTCAATAGAGAATGGAGGAGGAGGAATTCTCCTAAATTTAAAAAATGGAGTGAAAAAAACACATTCAATGGCAACTGGAAAATTTTCAAGTAACTTCAAAGCGGAGGTAGAGGCTCTGAAAACTGCAGCAGAAATGCTCCTGATGGAGGAAAATAAAGAGAAGCAAATAGCTATCTTCACAGATGCAAAGTCAGCTGTCTCAATCCTGAAGAGCAATAACAGCACAGAACTAACTGACCTAAGAGCAGCACTCCATGGTCTATGCCAGAAATCCAAAAAAGTTGTAATACAGTGGATCCCATCACATTGCAGTATACCTGGAAACGAAGAGGCTGACAGACTGGCAAAAGAGGGCGGACAACTACCACAGCCTGACATAGACATAACCTATAATGAGGCAAAGAGGTTGATAAAAAGCACTTATAGAACCAAATGGGAATCAGAGCATCCAGGCCATCAGAAGGATGATGCATATTACAAACTCGACCGAAGAGAACAAGTAGCAATCTTCAGACTCCGCACAGGACATAACAGGCTGAAATACCACTTGTTCAATAAACTAAAGATAGGAGATACTGATGAATGTAATTGTAGAACTGGTAAAATGACAGCAAAACATTTGCTGCAGGATTGCCCAACGTATGCAGAACAGAGAAAGATATTTTGGCCCACACCTGCTTCATTTGAGGACAAGCTCTATGGAGATATCAACAAGCTCAAGTTGACCGCAGCTTACTTTAACTACATACAGGTTGACATTTAAAGGTGCATGAAGACCCAGAGGCATGAAATGGAATATTGCTTGGATAGCAAATCCATTATGTGGAAAGTCCAAATCGAAAGCTTGCTGTGTGGGCTTCAAAAAAGGTGGAAAAGTGTCCTAGTGGCACGAAATGGAATATTGCTTGGCTAGCAAATCCATTACGTGGAAAGTCTGAATCAAAAGCCCATTGTGTGGGCTTCATAAAAGGTGGAAAAGTGTCCTAGTGGCATGAAATGGAATATTGCTTGGATAGCAAATCCACTACGTGGAAAGTCCGAATCAAAAGCCCACTGTGTGGATGTCATCTGCAGACTGCATACTTCTGGTTTCCGGAAGAACAGCCTATGGTGAACGGAAGGTCCTTCTTCTTCTTCTTCTTCGTTCACCCGGATTTTTTTTCGGATGTGACTGCGTTGTGCCTGTTTACAGCAGAGCTGCGTTCTTGCGCCGTTAGGCCGACACATCCGACTTCTGCGGGCATTTGTTGACCGGATTAACCTTCCCGGGGAACGGAAGGTCCAATATACGGAAGTGAGGCTAAGCAGCCATGTGCAGGACAGTGACGATTCCTTGGGTGAGCCCAGTACCAGAGCGCTATGTATCGGCTCTGCAAGTATGGAAGCCTCCTTGGATGGCGGGGAATGCCCATGGTCTGCCCCTGCCTTCCCTTGAGGGCTGACCAGGATCTTTGGCTGTTCTATATGGACCAGCTGGGATGGGGGATAACACCACAACAGTGAGAGTCAAACGTCCTAAGAAACCCCTGGGAAGGTTAACCCGGTCAACAAATGCCCGCAGAAGTCGGATGTGTCGGCCTAACGGCGCAAGAACGCAGCTCTGCTGTAAACAGGCCAACGCAATCACATCCGGAAAAAAAAACTCCGGATGAACGAAGAAGAAGAAGAAGAAATCTTTGCTTGTTTGCTTTGTCATGACCAGGCACTTATTGTGTGATTATCCTAGCAATGATGTGTAGCTATGTGGTCTGCAGTTAGATTGATCTTGCTATGTTCAGTCCCACACAACTTCTGAGTTTTCTGGACCCAACAGAGAAGAAGATGATGCCACAGGTCATAAAGAACTGGTCTTAGAAACAGTATTCAGGAGTTATAATGCAGTGATTTCTTGCCTCATAATTTAGAACACCTCTCCTCACTTTAAACAGTTTCTGTACTCAGTTTCCTGAGCACTATATGTAGACTCTAAGGCAGTGTTTCCCAACCTTTTTTGTGCCATGCCCCACTTAAGCCTTTCTAAAATTCATATTGCCCCCCTCCCCCCCCACGCCCCCCCCCCCCCTCAACATATACATTATTTTTAATATTCAAAAATTGAAATGTTCACTAAAGAAACTTGAATGATAGGTTTTAGGAAGAAATCACTAGGAAATTATTGAGCAAACACAGTAAGTAAATTTTCAAAACATATAATGGAGAACTGAAATTCAAGTACAAAATAATTTTAATGAAAGATTTTTCAATATTATTTTAATTATTAGTAATTATTTATTATTTAAATTTAGTGAGATCCTTGCGCTTGATGCTTGCTGCAAAGAGATCTTATGTCAGGTTCCAATTTAGTTAACTTCAGTCTCAAGTCTCCCCGTTTTGTTATATTCAGCCGATTTCTTCCATTTTCGAATTGCCCCCCTTAACAATCGAATTGCCCCCCTGTGGGGCGTGGGCCCCACGTTGGGAAACACTGCTCTAAGGCCATTATGTGCTTTGTGTGTTTCTCTCTCTCCCCACTGTTGATATATCTTCTTCTTCTGCGTTCATCCGGAGTTTTTTTCCGGACGTGATTGCGTTGTGCCTGTTTACAGCAGAGCTGCGTTCTTGCGCTGTTAAGCCAACACATCCGACTTATGCGGGCATTTGTTGACCGGGTTAACCTTCCCGGACTGTTGATATATGAATGTCAGCAAGCAAGTATGGTAAATTTCATTACATCATGCACCAATGTTAAATACTAATTGCTAACGAATTACATCAGGAAGCTTGTGTTATATTTAGTGTCACTAAGAACAATGGAGACGTCACAACAAAGCTTCAGCAAGTCAGTTTAAAAGCCAAGTGGACTTTCAATCAAACTACTACTGGAATAATCAGCTGGGGAACTCTTCAGTGGCTTCTGAGGAGGAGGAGGGGAGGGAGGGCACAGCATGTTTGGGAATATCTTAAGTGCAGTTCTGTTGATTCTTAAATTCAGTATTTAGCAATTTAGCAAGCAAGTGGCTGCTTGAGGCAAAAATTTAATATACTTATTTTAACTTTTCAGGGATTTTAAAATATGATACACTTCAGTTTTCAGCAGCATTGGTCTTACTGTCTAGTGCTTAACAAAGTACCCATGTAGACTACATTGTAGTGACATGAAGTGATTCTTCGTCAAATTCTCATCTGTAACTTTGTGTTTCCCCATTCCTCAAGCTTCTAAGACACATTTTGAGATTTTATTCTGACTTTTCAGTATTTAACTGAAAATTTTTAGTACAAAGTACAATTAACTAATTCGTCCAACAAGCAAAAACACAATTCACATCATTACTTACACATTATATAGATACTTATGCCAGGTCATAGTCAGATATGACTAAGCTACCGTATGACAGTAGACAGTACTACCTGCTTTCTGTTAATGCCAAATGTTGGGTGGTGATCACCAAACCCAACACCCCACTTTGTGCCAACGGCTTGGGGCGGAGGAGTGCAATTCGGTGGGTACAAGCCTTACCCTAGTGTAAGGAAATGCAACCTAAAGACTAAATGTCATGGCAGGGCAAACCAGGCCCTAAGCCTTGGTTGGCAGCTGGTTTAGGATCGAAGCTCCGACAGGTGGACAGTTACATCATTTCTTTGCTGATCCAGCAGCTTCTGTAGCTTGCCTTGTCCCAGAGGTATTGATGTTACCTTTCCTCTGGAGTAAACTAGACAGGCCGAGAGACGGATCATGCTGCATGGACAATACAGTCTCTAAATTCAGCTCAGGTTTTGATTTTGTGTAACTGTGAGGCATAACTCCATTATTTACAAACTATCAACTGTCAAGACGGCAAGGTGCCAGTCAATTATGAATTTTATTGGCATTATACAGTATGTGTGTGTATGTATGTATGTATATATATATATATATATATATATATATATATATATATATATATATATATATATATATATATATATATATATATATACGGAGTGACTATACACACAATTTTGTGAATAGTATGAGCCGCTATACACAAAAATTTGTAGCTGGTCACGTGATTATTCGGCTGGTCACGTGATGTCTACTTCCTTTTGACTACATTATTGTTTGTGGAACTATCGTTGTGTTCTCGGTAGTGTAGTGGTTAGTATCTCCGCCTGTCACACGGCAGACTGGGGTTCGACTCCCCACCAGCATTTTTTTTTAAAATTTTTAATCAAACAATCAGGTGCCGTCTCCACAAATAAGGTTGGCTGCAATGGATCTCCAACACTGTCTGTCTCTTGCCTTGACTGTACATTCTATCAGGCTGATGTTCATCCATCTCTTAATATTATCTTCTCACTTGTATCGTTGTCTACCTCTTGCTCGCTTGCCCCCAAGTATGGTTTTATAAGAGTATCATGTCTTTTAACATGGCCAAAATATTTTACTTGCCTCCTCTTTATTTCTTCCATCAACTCTCTCTTCATTCCCAGTTTTTCTAGAACCTCTGCATTTGATTGGTTTTGTTTCCATGAAATACGACATATTTGTCTGTATATCCACATCTCCAGGGCTTCTAAGCGACTTTCTAGTTGCTTGTTTTAGGAGCTAAAATATATATCATTGTACGTAGAGTGTGTCTTTGTCGACAAATATTGTCTTTGTGGGGTTTGAAGAAAAAGAACTTGCAAAAAAAAAAAATACAGACAAGAAGAGAGAACAATAGTCTTCTTCAAATTTTTGTGAATAGGCGTTCGTACTATTCACAAAATTTTGTGCTGAATAATCACGTGACCAGCCACAACATAATTATTTAAATTTAAATACAGTACTGTAAAATAAGTTATGTTTTAAGTAAGTTAGTATTTAATTATTAATTGCTCACTATTAGATACAGAACAGTGTAATAATTATAGAGCAGAAGTAGAAATCAATTTTAGTGAATATTTAATTATTTAATATTTTTATTTTTTTTATTATTTAATATCTTAATAATTAATTAACTGCTGCTTAATTTATGCAGCAGTTACAAACTTACTTACATTAATGCATGATATTTTTGCATATTTAATCAACAAAAGAAAGCTGTCGCAATGTAGTTAGTACATTAAGACAATATGATACATTTTCATGAATTGTTCTTTCACTAGCGACGAACATTTCACATGACATTTAATTAATATAATAAATGTGCAGCTATTCTAAACTAGTAATTAGGTCACAGCACATCATATCGAAAAGTCTTAAAAGTCAAGTGCATCTTTGTCAGAGACTCTGAGACTCTTGTGCTTTGTATGATGCTTTCGGCAGGCCGCCGTGCGGAAAGAGACTGAGCCATATGGGGTAAACCTGGTGCAATGAAGTTGATCCTCTCATTCCTCTCGACATTCTATCGAAAGAGGAATGTGACCTTTACTTTCCTGTTACCAAATCATAAGTAGAAACCCCATTTTATATAATATTCTCTGTATATGCAAATACTAATAATCATCATCATCAAGTGCCGGCTGGCATAGGCGTTCATGGCTCTTTACAGATCTCGGTCTTTGTGTTCTGGATCCTAATACTAAATTATATTATACATCTGTAACAGGGGATTGGGGGGGGGGGGGGGGGGGGGGGGGTGTGTGTGTGTGTGTGTGGTGTGTGTCTTTAGCAGCATAGCTGTACACACAATTAAATAATTGAATTTAAATAAAATACTGTGAAACAAGTTATGTTTCATGTTTATATATCCTCACCTATTTTAACTTTCATTTTTGCATATTTCATTTTTAGTTTACATTATGATAGCGTCTGTTGGAGACATATTTACCTAATTCCCAAAATGGAATTAGAATCAATTTTACTTCTTGACAATCACGGCCACATTGCCTGAGCGTTTAAAATTACATGTTGGACAGATGTGAAATTAAGTAACATACTTTGCCGTGAATATAATATATAAAAAAATAAACAAGCCTCAATAATAGAAGGCAAATAATAAACAATTGGCGGCCATTTTGAATTGTTAATGAGGTCACTGCACATCCTATCAACAAATAAATAATACGTCAAGTTAGGCCTCGCGTCCCCGGACGCAATGATAAATGGCACTATGTTGTCCGTTTAAAAATAAACAAGCCTCAGTAATAGAAGGCAAATAATAAACAATTGGCGGTCATTGTGAATTGTTAATTAGGTCACAGCACATCCTATCGAAAAATAAATAATACGCCAAGTTAGGCCTCGCCGCCCTGGACGCAATGGTATATGGCACTACGTTGTCCATTTAAAAATAAACAAGCCACAGTAATAGAAGGCAAATAATAAACAATTGGCGGCCATTTTAAATTGTTAATTAGGTCAGGGGCACATCCTATCGAAAAATAAATAATACGTCAAGTTAGGCCTTGCCGCTCCGGACGCAATGATATATGGCACTATGTTGTCCATTTAAAATAAACAAGCCACAGTAATAGAAGGCAGAATTTCTCAGCTTCCAATTTTAGGGCCGCGATAAAATCTTCCTTATCTCTTAGGTCATCATTGCACTTCCTGGTATTAAATTACGTCACCAAAGAATTCATTCATAACTCCGCTTAAAATTAACGTATACTCTTCGTTGAGATACCGTTGGATTCGTCTTGTCAAGCTCTATCTAACTGGTATGATTTCATAAGTAAAAACCCAATGTTTAAATATTGACCAAAATTGCTAAGCTAAGCTAAGATTAGCTCGTTCAAATTTCATCTTTATTATTTAACTTACCATTCTTTACAAAACCGAATACCCACAAAACCAGGGCCTTCGTTGTGTGCTTCAAACATCTCCATTTCTGTATTAATGTTAGAGAACTGTTTGTGTAACGCCGGCAGATATTATTCAAGAAACAATCACGACTTCACAATTGCGACCGTCTTCTGCCTCCGGACTGTTGGTGTTGACAGTTACTATCTCTGACGTACAAGAGGTACGTCCTTTTCTCAAAGAATGTCGAAAACAAGGAATAACGCAATTACGGGCCAATCCCCTCAAAGACAGCATTTATGTTACCTGACTGATTGCATTATTGCATGTCCTTAACAGGACATCGCTTTCGACCCCCTGTTGATTTTCCAGGGAATTTATCGTGCAGCAGTCTGTCACTGCTTTCTGAACGAGAAGTCGGCGGTTTAATCAAAAATGACCGGTGTTAGTTAGTTAGTTAGTTAGTTAGTCGACAGATCATCCTCATTGCACATCGAACCATTCAGTCCATAAGTGCTCGGATCCCCTCCTCAGCAAATCCCGCAGCGTGTAGCGGCTAACGACGCCAGTTCTGTGTTGGTTTATCAATCTTCTTTGGCTTCCTGCGTAGTGTTCTTGTTTGGCCACCCCTCTTTTAATTTGCTGCTCCTGCAGTCTGGCCATTGTTGTAGATTCACAGTCATCACTTGGTTCTCGCAAAAGTCTCACTTCTCGTAGAGCATTCAGAATGTCAGCCTGGTCCATGGCGCGTCCGCCCTCCACAGTAGCCTCACCTGCGAGCTTGTCAGCCCGCTCATTTCCTTGTACTCCCGCATGCCCTGGCACGAAGATGAAACTAATCTTTGCCAGCCGAGACCGCTTCAGAGGCAGCAACCATTCTCTTCGGATCGACCCCTCCTCTATCCTCTTGATCATGTTCATTGAGTCGCTAAGGAAACAAGCCCTAGTGAATGTCTGTGTCTCGAGCCATGTTATTGCTTTACTTACTGCCATGACTTCCATGGTCAGGCTACTTGTGGTTTCAGTGAAAGCACCAGAGTCCTCCTTCACAATTCTCCCTCCGGCCCGAGCTGTAAAGGCCCATGAGCTTCTCACATGTCGGACGACCGACCCATCTGTGTAGATGACCGCGTCACCGTCTAGCGAATTCTCGAAAATCAACGCTTGTACTTCAGCCTCAACAGCAGCCGGATTTTCTTGTCTGCATTTTCTATCTAGTTGGATGCAAACTGAAAAGGATGTGCAGAAAGTCTGTTGGCACTTGCACCCACTCCTCGCCAGGTTCTAAGTCCTCAAGTGAACACACCTGTTGAAGAATGTCTTCGGCTTGACCCATCCACGACCGTCCTCTTTTTAACCTGCTGCCCTTCACCTTCCTAATTTCACTATGCAGTGGATGTTGTGTGTTTGCGTTAACTCTGAGGTAGGCGCGTGCCCTGCAAACTTGTATTCTCTCTTCAATGGTTGGAAAATCAAGAAGGTAGCGCATCGCCCTGCATGCTGTATCTCTTGTACATCCAAGAATAATGCGCATAGCTTCATTCTGTATCCTTTCCATCCTTTCTATCTGCTTACTGGCTGAGAGTCAGGATTGCCATTGCATACTCCAAAACAGACATGACCAGCCCCTCGTACAGAAGACATAGATGGCGCTGCTCACAGTTTGCTGCCGCCATCACCCGCATCGCTGCCAAACCCCGCTTGGCCTTTGTTATCACCTGGTCTATGTGCACATTATAAGCAAGGCTTCGATCAAACCGTATCCCCAGGTAATTCATTGCCTGCGTTCTTTCCACCGTCTCTGAACACAGCATTACAGTTGGTGTTGGATTGTTGACAATATGATTATTCAACGAGAACCAAGTCACTGTTGCCTTTGTTGGGTTGACCATTGCCCCAGCTTCATCACACCAAGTACTTATGCGATTGAGTTCGGTTTGTAGTTCCACAGCAACCTCCTCTCTATCCTTACCCTGACGATACACTAAAACATTATCGGCATATGACAATGTCCTGCCGAGGTCCAGTGATCTGCTCACTGGTGATTCTCACTGTGTAGGCGTTGAATCAGTACCGGAGATAATGGTGATCCCTGTGGTAGGCCAGGAATATATTGTTGTTGGTTCCGAAGTCCAACTGCCACATCTAAAAACTACTTTCCGTTGGAAGAGGGCTGCAGCGATCCAACTAAGGAGGAATGGACTTACGTTTAGTTCAAGAAGCTGAAACATTAAACAATCCAGTGGTACTCTGTTGTATGCGTCCTCAAGATCAATCGCTGCAGCAACGGTTTCAGTGCCTGAGTGGAAACCTTCATAGACATCATGGGCAAAGACTGCTGCATTGGTCCAGGTTTCTCTTTTTGGACGGTACCCACCCAGGGTAGGTGGGAAAACACCTTGCCTCTCTAGTTGGCTGATATTTTTCTGGCAATTACCTTCTCCAGCAGCTTGCCTATTGTATTCTGCATGGTTATAATTCGATATCCCTGAATTTTGTTGTGGTCTTTGTCAGGCTTCGGCAAGGGAATCAGATAGCTTGTAACCATTCCTCCTTGATGCTAGCACTCCCTATACTGTTGTTGTACATGTCTGCTAGTTTCTCTAGCTCATTGTCGGTACACCTATTTATGTCGTCGTATCTTATGCCATCAGGACCTGGAGCACTGTTTTTTGATCGTCGAAGCACAGCCTTGATTTCTTTCACTGTCACTGTGTCTTCATCCGAAGTGTTCTGGGCCTTGCATATGTCTGAGGTGATGCTGTGTTTTGAGGTGTGGGGGTGTTTTGTAAAAACGTCTAGAGATTTAATTAATAAATTTAAATAAGAATAGAATGTGCAAAGAAAAAGAGTTCGTTTTAAATTTGAAAATTACCATGGGGATAACACATGCTGCACATTGGAACAATACCTGCGAAAATGTTTTAAAAAGTTAGTTGCATATCCATTACAGGGCGTCGCAGTCAACACCAGCATTTGTTGTTGTGATCTCTTGGCAAGTTTACGTTCAGTAGTTTGCCTTTGCTTTTTGAACGACCGGCACCCATACCAGTTCGTAAAAAAAATAAAAACGCAAAGCGGTCTGCTGCCAAATCGCCGTAGCTGTGTTTGGAATGCGGGTATACAGGATTACGAACTGCGTCAGTAATGCTTTCTCTGCAGAGCCGGTTGTGACTGTGTTTAAGTATTATCTACACCGATGGGTCAGTGATGAGAAACAGACTTAGTGGTTGGGGTTTGCTTGTGCGGCTTGCTTTTTTTGTGGCTG
>JACEFZ010028508.1:0-75748 GCA_014155875.1 Cepaea nemoralis | reverse complement strand
TTGTACTCTTTTATTTGGTTATGTTCGTTTCTTGTATTGAAGCTTTGGTGTGAGTGTATGTGTGTCTGTGTTGATCTGACTGTGCCTATGTGCACTGTGTGTATATGTAAATGAATTTATGTTGGCATGTATATTTGTGCACATTACCATGGGTGGGGGGAGGGGGTGGGGATATCATATATGTATTCATGTTTGTGAGTCTATGTGTGAGTTATATTTGTTATGTGTCTGTGTGCATTCATGTCTTTATATGTTCATGTATTTTTGTGTCCATTTGTTTGTGTTTCCGTGTTTTGGGGATACAGGAATAGACAATGTGTGAATGTAATAATACAAAGAGTGTCATGAGAATATCTAGAGCTCAGGTTACCACTTTTTTTTTTCAATATCCTTACTCCTCAGTATTGCTGTTGAGTGCAATAGTTTCCTTCATTACCTCCTGTTTCCCTATCACTTCTCTCTTTATCACAACGCTTCACTCCTTAAACTCATCACTGCTCTAATTTTGAATTTTATTTTCTCTCTAAACACGCCATTACTAGGGTTTATCACAATGGTTTTCTATTTAAACACATCATTGCTCTCTTTATCAGTCTTTTTGTATCTATATAAGAACATCATTGCTGTTTCATCAGTTATTTTTAAACCCGTCATGGCTGTTTATCACACTGGTTTTCTACTTGTACCCATCATTACTCTGCTTTGGTCGTCATGGGTTCAAACATGAGGCAGATTTTTTTTACTGACCTAGGGTCTCAGGTCAACCCAACCAAGGTGGTAAAAAGAAATGTCTTGGGAAATCAAGACAGATGGCACATCAGCCACCAAGTACTGATTGGTCTATAACAAATATAGTTCTAGCACCATGTGCCCATTGAGACATGTAAAATGACCCTTTACTTTAGTTATTTACATAACTCTGCTTATTACCAAGTTTTCCTCGCTGAACCATTCATTACTATGTTGCTATGTTTATCACCATGTTTTCTTCTCCTAACCCATCGTACAATGTTATCACCATGTTTTCCTCTCTCACAACTCATCATACTATATTTATAACCATGTTTTCCTCTCTCAACCCATCATTACTAATTTTATCACCATGTTATCCCCTCTCTCAACCCATCGTTACTATTTTTATCACCATGTTTTCCTCTCTGTACCCATCATTACTATATTTATCATCATGTTTTCCTCTCTGAACCCATCATTACTATGTTTATCACCATGTTTTCCTCTCTATATTTATCACCATGTTGTTCTATCTCTTTCTCTCTACCACCCACAGCATTGTCTTGTTTACCACAATGTTCTTCTGCATAGAAGACGACTCAGTCTCACCTCAGGCATTTTGGATACTGGCGTCAGTACTAACGATATGTGGCTACACAATCAACATAATGATGCTAAAGTACCAGGGTTCAAAGATTACCACAGAACTGTGTATGTATACGACAGTTGTGTATATATAAGCTTCTTTAATGTTGTACCTGTGATCTTAGTTTAGTTTAGTTTTAGTTTAGTCGTTGGATCAACATCACGGCACACGGTTTAACCCATAAGTGCTCCGTTTTCCTCCTAACTCAAACCTGAGTCTGGAGAAACTCAGCTCAATGCACGAACTCCGTTGCATCGGCGAGGATCCTGAAATACTTTGGGTAGATTTTTAACTCGAAATTTTGCCCGGGCAGCGCCGTTAGGCTACTCTTTTTCGATTTCCAACTGCCAAGGGATTTTTTACGTGCGCAACAATACACATGGGCATCCGATCTCACTACCCAGAGACCAGAGGAAATTTTATTACTGGAAGTCCAGGTGGATTTTTTAAATAAATCCCGGTCCTCACCGGGGCCTGAACCCGGGACCTCCAGCACTCAAGGCGGACACCATACCTCAAGACCACTCAGCCCCCCTCACCTGTGATCTATTTAGCTTCAGCATGGTTGTATAGGATCAAGAGAACTCCGAGGAAAGACCAGACAGACACATAATCAGACTGCTACTGGTATCATTAGTATTAGAACTCTCCACTGGCTGTTGAAGATGATGGAGCACATATGGGAATGTCCTGAGTGCTGTGATGTTGATTCATGTGATGAGATTGCTAAGCATAATATAGTGATGGGAGTTCAAAACACAACAACAGTGATAAGAGCACTGTGCACCACAAAGGTTATGAGAGTGCTAATCACAACAACAGTGGTGACCACAACAAAAGTGATGAGAGTACTAATCACAACAACAGTATTGACCACAACAAAAGTGATGAGAGTACTAATCACAACAACAGTGGTGACCACAACAAAAGTGATGAGAGTACTAATCACAACAACAGTGGTGACCACAACAAAAGTGATGAGAGTACTAATCACAACAACAGTATTGACCACAACAAAAGTGATGAGAGTACTAAGCACAACAACAGTATTGACCACAACAAAAGTGATGAGAGTACTAATCACAACAACAGTGGTGACCACAACAAAAGTGATGAGAGTACTAATCACAACAACAGTGGTGACCACAACAAAAGTGATGAGAGTACTAATCACAACAACAGTATTGACCACAACAAAAGTGATGAGAGTACTAATCACAACAACAGTATTGACCACAACAAAAGTGATGAGAGTACTAATCACAACAACAGTGGTGACCACAGCAGTGATGAGCACAACAACAAGCAGCATCCATCCATCCATTATTCTCATTACCCCTGTCCCGTTCAACCTCATAAGAGAAGTTATAGTTAGTGTCCATCCCAGCCTCAGATTAATAATATTGTGATGAATCAACCACATTTCAGATATTATTTTTTTAAAACTGTTATTCCATATAAAATGTTATGTATTTGCAAGGTGCATTGCGTGTTTTCCTTTAGATTTGTGAATACAACAAATGCATCATATACACATATGATAATATTACATTCATGACATGGTGCTATTACCTACACTCATTACTTTATGATGGTGGAGTGATCATCTGCTCTCATGCACAATAAAATCTTTCAGTAGAAATTCTGTCATGTTCCAAGTATTCTCATTCACACCAAAGCATACATAGATTGAACTGTTTAATTTAAATTACAACAAAGATGTGATGGAAACATTTTTCTTAACATTTAACATTATGAAAACTAGAAATGTTTGAATTTAAACAAGGAATTGTCATCCAAGTCAGTATTGTAGTTTTTGTACAGATGATAATTTGCTTGGTGTGTTGCAGTTTTTAGACATCTGGAAACTTGCTTCGTTTACCAAGGATCCAGTGCTTTCTTCTTGCCTGTGATAGTAACACTGACAGAGACCTGGAGCACAGACACCATTTACGCCATGACCGTTGTGGTGCTGTTGGCGAATCTCCTGTTTTATGACTACGAGGAGTCCAGCGAGGACAGGTGAATTACTGACGAACAACTGATGTTCTTATGTTTAGGACTTTGATCATTCTTTGCGTTGTGTTATAATAATAAATGTCAAAACCATTTTAAAAACATCCTAGCCTCTTGTATGCCCAGCTCTGGCGAAGGGATTATGGGCGCAGTTTGTAATCCTGCTTACCGCGTTCGGAACACGGCCGCAGGCGATTTGGTAGCAGACCACCATGCATTGGTGTTTATAACAATGGTATGAGTGCCAGTTATTCAGAAAGCAGTGGCAAACTACTGAACGTAAACTTGCCAAGAAATCATATCTCATCTCATCATCTCTCATCTCATCATGTTCCTCTTGTACCTTGCAGTGTCGAGGTGAAGTATAAACTTCGTGAGAGTGCCCGGTTATGGGCTTCGTATATCGACATTCCCATGGATTCTGCTATTCCCTTCGTCCAACGTTTATGTGGTCGGCCTCTTGTTTCCATCTGGTCTGTACATCATTGCTTGTTGTGGCATGCTGTTGACTAGTAACCAACTTGCATGGCCAAACCATTTGACTTGCTGCTTTCTAATAAAATCTAGAGCAGCTTTAACCCCCACTTTAGTCCTGATTTCTTCATTTCTGATCTTATCTCTTCTTGATACGTTGAGTATTCTTCTCAGGAACCTCATTTCTGTTGTTGTGATTTTTCTTTTCTCTTTTTCTGTCATTGTCCAGGTTTGGCATTGGTAGCACAGAGTTGGTAGGAAGATTGTGTTGTAAAGTGCTTTCTTAGTAGTTATTGATACATGTTTGTTCTTTAGTATTGGTGCCATTTGTCCAATGAGTTGATTTGCCTTATTGCACCTATTTTCGATCTCGTCTTCTGATCTGCCATTTGATGATATTATACTTCCTAGGTACTTGAAGCTCTTTACTTGTTTCAAGGGATGTTCGTTTAGGTGAATTGTTGCTGTTTGTTCTTCTTTAGTTATAGTCATTACCTCTGTTTTGCTTGTGCTAATTTTCATGTTATGTTCCCTACACATTTCATTTAGACTATTCATGTGGTCTTGTAATTCAGCTTCTGATTTTGCTATTAGTGCTTGGTCGTCCGCAAACAGGAGTTCTCTAATGGTTAGATTTGCAGATGATTCTTCTTCTGTGTTCTCGTCATGCAGTATTCTTGCTATCTCTGCTTGGCTGGTTTCTTTACATATGTTGTCTATATATGTTATGAACAAGAGAGGGGACAGGACACAACCTTGTCGTACTCCAGATCTTATGGTGAAGGGTTCTGAGTGTCCTCCAGTTGCTCTCACTATGCATTCACTGTTGTTGTATAAACTTCTACATAGGTTTGTTAGATGTGTACTCACTCCATATTGTGCAAGGATTTCCCACAGCTTGTTTCTATCTACCATATCAAATGCCTTTTCTTGGTCGACAAAGGCTAAGTAGAGAGTTTCATTGAATTCGATTGATTTTTCTATAAGTTGTCTAAGAGCAAAAATGGTGTCTGTGCATCCTTTGTTTTTCCTAAATCCAAGCTGCGTTTCGCTTAGCTGGGGTTCTAAAGTAGTTCGTAATCTTTTTTCAAGAATTTTGCAAAATATTTTCCCAGTATGACTCAACAGTGAAATGCCTCTGTATTGTGTGCAATCTCTTTTGCTGCCTTTGTTTTTCCAAATTGGGATAATTATGGCGTTTCCCCAGTCTCGTGGTGTCTGTTGTTCTACCCAAACATGGTTGAATAATCAAATCAAAATCAAATCAAATCAACTTTATTCAATATGGTCTTTATTTCCATAATATCGACAATATGGTCGTTTTTATGCTGAAGAAAATGGCCCTTATACTGCATCTGCTTGCTTGCTTGTGTTCGTTGGCTTGAGCTCCAACGCGAAGTCCTGTATGTCGGATGAAGGCATCCTGTTGTCCAACATCAGTGTGATGTCATACAGGACCTGAGGTTTGCGTGAGTATCCGTTGTCCCATGTCTGGCTTATTAGTGTGCAGACTAGTGGTTCCTCGCCATACAGGCAGACACTCTACGACTTCGGAGGAATCGGCGATCCTACTGACTTTAGCCAGGACCCTGAAGGGACCTGTTGCCCAGGATGCTCGACGAGGACGTGTCAATAGGTCTTGGCCAGTATATAACCCAGTCCTGATGCCTTGGAAACACCTCTGCGTCCCAACACTGCATCTCATTCTACCATCAGTGACTGCTATTGTGGCTTTGCCGTGGTGGTGAGACTTCACACATTTTTCTATCCTGGTGTCTACTGTATTGGGAGATGCCTTTCACTCCAAAGTGTCAGTGGCTAGGGTGCAAATTCCTACTTGACAGAATGGCTAGTAGGGCTGGCATGAGACAGTAAATGTTTGCTTCTTTATTGGTTGGTTTGTGAGAGCCTGACTAGGCTGTGCTGTAAATGCACAACCACAGGCTTTGTTACTGTAGATGTGTTCCACCGGTCATTCCCTCTGTTCCTAAGTCAACACAAGCCTTTCTCCACAGCCTAGCTCATTTATTTCAGCACCAGCACCTCTGCTATACTTTCAGTCTCAGCTATACTTTCAGTCTCAAATGTACTTTCTATGTTCTATGCATTTCTATGTTCTGATACGGTCTAAGGTTTCATACTGAAGACTGCTGATCGATAAAATACTGTCAAATTGACTTTGCACTTAACGGTTGCTATGGAAACCAAGATAAACAGCGACCATATTGGATTTCTTAAGTATGATCTAAAACAGTCATTTTTTAATGCACAGGCTCAATGTTTGGAATATTTGTACATTCTTCTTCTTTCGTTCGCTTGAAATATGTCTATAACTGTAATGTTGTCTCTTGTATGAATTTAACTGTCTTTTTTAGTTCACTCAGCAGGTCCATAGAGTTTATCTTCCACTGTCGTCTCTCTAGGCCAGAAGGTTTGCCTAGATATGTTATATTTTGGGCAGTCTTGGAGTATGTGCTCTGCTGTCTGCGACTGCCAATCCACATGTGCACATGGCTGATTCACCAATCTTGAATTTTGTATACATGTGGTTGCGTAATCTATTGTGTCCTGTTCTGAGGCGCAGAATAATGACTTGTTCTGGTCTGTCCATTAACGTGGTAGTCATCTTGAGCAGGTTTTGATGGCTTTCTGACTGATTTGATCATTCTTTTCTTTTGGTGGTATGTAACGGGCACATCAGGCTGTTCTTCTTTTGCTCCTTCCTTAGCCAATTCGATCAGCTCTGTCGTTTCCGGGTACTCCACAGTGGGATGGTATCCACTGTATGGTGACCTTATGCTGACTGCTAAGTTCAGAAAGTAGTGTCCTTAGTACTGGCAATTTCCCAGACAGGAGCGCCTCGAGTACTGATTTTGCATCTGTCAATAGCACCACAGGTTGTGTACCATGGCTGGTATTTAGTAATTTCTCTGTTGCTATCTTGATTGCCTCAATTTCAGCATCATAGTTATGGCAGTACTTTCCTGTTGGTACTCTGGCCGTGTCCCTAGTATTATTTGGGTATTCTATGTACACTCCCGCTCCTCCATTTCGAACAGCATTTTGTGCTGACCCATCTGTGTAGACTCGGATCCAGAGGTCCTGTGGGTATTCTTCATCAAGGAAGCTGAGAGTGGCTGTTCTGCGCTGTACACTGTTCTGTTCTTCCTTGTCAAATATTCCTCTCACTTTTGTCTGGATTTGTAGTGATAGTCTATGTTCATCTTTCCATGGAGTTCGCTCTGGTATAGTTTTCAGGGGATATCAACTGTGGGCAGATCGGTGATTTCTCTGCAGAGTCGTTTGGCCTGGTGGATAAAACTGCTTCTTTTCAACCGCCCCATAGCTAAGTTTTCAAATCTGTTCTTCATAGGGTGGCCTGGCAAGCTGAGGAACTTTTCTGCTTGTATTAGCGTTTTAGTATCTCTGCGCTCTCTCAGTGCTTGTGTCCTCCCCAATCTTCTCCATCTCCACTATAGGGGTTGATCTCATCCCTCCTGTGGTGACTCTAAGTGCTTGATTTTGCACCTTGTCCAGCTCTTGTAGTGTGGTTTTTGATGCTGAACACCACGCAGTTGACCCGTATTCCAGGTGTGGTCGTATGCTCTGTTGATAAACTTTGCTAAGTATTTTCCCACTGGCTTCCCTTGTGGTTCCACTTAGTTTTCTCAGGATGGCTATTTTCCTTCTGGCTTTTGCTACTGCTTTGTTGATGTGCTTTCTCCATGTCAGCCTGCCATCAAATGTTACTCCAAGGTATGTTGGTTCTGTATCTTCTCTAATGGGTATTCCATTTATCTGGATGATCTCTACCTTTTGTTTTGGAGAGAGGGTAAATAGAGTGGTGCTGCACTTGTCAGTGTTTATGCTGACACACCATTTATTTGCCCATGCAACAAATGCATCTACAGCTCTTTGTAGCAGATCTGGTGGCCACTAATGCATGTTCATTTGTGCTCCATAGAACCAGGTCATCAGCATACATTGCCGCTTTAATTCTATGCGGTAGATTAGCAACAAGATCATTGATGAAGATTAGAAAAAGTGTGGGGGACAAGACTCCGCCCTGGGGAACCCTTGGCGCAGTAGTACTTTCTTGCTCTTGAGTCCGTCTATCTGGACTCTGGCTCTTCTGTTGTGCATGTATGCTTTCACCCATTTGTATATTCTTCCATTGACTTTACAGTTTCTCAGTTTCTTCATCAGACCTTCTTTCCAGACTTTGTCAAAGGCTTTCTTCAGATCTATCCATGTAGCAAGCACCAGCTTCGTCTCTTGGAATGCATCCTCAATTTCTTGAGAGAGGTAGGTTGTCTGATCTTCCATAGAGTAGCACTGCCTAAAGCCAGCTCTCTGTGGCACAAGGACGTTTTCACTTTCAATGTACCACTGCAGTCTGCGATTGATGATGCACTCCATTGTTTTGCAGAGACAGCTGGTGAGGCTAATTGGTCTGTAGTTGGAGGCAGTGGAACTATCTTTCCCTGATTTTAGGAGAAGTATCATGATTGCTTCTCTCCAGGGTTGTGGAACACTGCCTAAGGTCCAGCTGTTATTGAAGATCTGCAACAGCTTTGCTTTGGCCTCTGTTCCTAGGTTCCTGATCATTTCATTGGAGACACCATCAGCTCCTGGTGACTTTCTCATTTCAGTTTTGATATGGCTAGCTCCAGTTCGCTGATTGTGATAGGTACCTCCATAACTTTATGTACTATTTCCTTCTTTCCTGTATGTTGCCATTTCTCTCGAATCTCTAGTTGTTTCTCTAGACTAATGTTGATATTGTTATCTTGTGCGAATGAGTCCACAAAATGGTCAGCTGCTTGCTTTCCTGTTAAGATGTTTCCGTCTTTATGTAGTGCAATTTGTTAGTTTCTCCCTGTGCCCTCATCATTAAGTTGTTTTATTAACTTCCACAATTTCCTTGTGTCTCTTTCAAAGTTCAGAGACTGTTTTCTCCTGCCAACTTTTCCGTCTAGCCTGCAGCTTGGCCCTTTGTAATTTGGCTTTTGCGTGCTATATTTATTGTGGAGTTTTTGGCTGGGTTTGGCCTCTGCTTGCTTTCTACACACTTCCACATCATTATGCAACTGTTCCAGTTCACTACTCCAGTAGGGTTTATGTTGTTTACGGGCTCCTCTTGGTACTGTTTCTCGCGCTGCCTGTAGTATGCATTTCCCAAACTCTTCAACTACTTTATTTATGTCTTTCTCAGTGTTCAGGTTTCTAACCAGTATGCTGGTTCGATGCTTGTACATTGCCCAGTCTGCTTTCTTGTAGTTCCACCTCGAGAGGGTGCTGCTTTCACTTACAAGCTCATTTTCTACAGGTTAGAAAGACTGGCCGGATGGTCACTGCCACCAAGTTGTTTCCCAATAATTCGTGTAATGTTCCACTCCAGGTCTGGTGAATGAAGAGCCAGGTCAGGTGTAGTTGTAGTGTGCCATGATCTCGAGCTAGAAAGTATGTGGGTCGGATGGCTTGTTAATCAAGATGAATCTATTCTCATCCTGCCAGTCTTCCAGTCTCTCTCCTTTCTGGTCCATCTGATCATAGCCTCAGCTCTGCGAGTGGCTGTTGAAGTCGTCACACACAATTATTTTTTTCTTTTAATGGTAGTGTGTCCAGTGCCTGTGGGCGGTCACTTGGACAGTAGTAATTGATCAGATGAAGGTCTGTACTGCCTGTCTTAAGTTTAAGTGTCTGATACTCAGCCCCTTCCATGTAAACTGCAGTTTGAGAAGCAGTGGTGTTATTTTTTACAAGGGTCAGGATCCCACCCTTTCGCCTGTCCTTTCGGTCAGATCGGTAACAATGGTAGCCTCTGATTTTGAAGGCTATATTTTTGTTGAGGTGAGTTTCTTTCAAGCAACATACGTTTACTTTTTCTTGGTCCAATATGTTTTCTAGTTCTTTTTTTTTGTTGTTGCTGACTCCCTCCGCATTCCAGTGCATTATTTTTAATCTGTGTTTGGTATGGCCAGACGTTCTATTCTCAGGTCCCCTGGCTCCACAGACATCTGAGAAGGACCTCCAGTAGATATTTGTACATAAATAGCCACCTTGACATTCTGAAAGAAGCTTTTAATGATGTCACTTGGCACTTTTTCTCATCATAATTTAAAAATGATTTCAACATTTTCTGTGACAATTTTTATGGTTGTTTGCTGCACAAAACCTAAATCTTAATTTCAACAAATAGTTTTCTGAGAAAATTGTACCTAAGTACAAAAAAACTTGCAAAATGGGAAAATAACAAATTATGTTTTGTGTTTTTTTGTGTATACTAATAAAGTTATCTTAATGCTAAATCAAGTTATTTTACACAGGAAAACAGTTTCTAACAGTATGTGACAATTAGAACAATTATGCTGCATATGCAGGACCTTCCTCCAGGGCATGCAGCTCACCTTGTCTCTTCAGTTTGGCCTCTCGTACACTGTCATGTCTCTTAGTTTGGTTGATAGTTTGCTTGACCTTCAAGCTATTTCTGTCTTCTGCACCCTAGACGCTCCTAGGCTGTTCATATGCAGGCCTGTAGAAAATGCAAAAAACTGGGCAGTGTCTTGGGCAGCAGCAGCTCCAAAGTTGAACTCTCTTGCTGCAGTTACAACTGCAAACTGAACGCACTTGCGTGAGGCAAAGTTGTCTTTAGTACAGTGAGCCCAGGTCAAGATGTGTAAACACTCATTTGAATTTTGAGTTTCTCCTGACACACAGCCTGTCATAAATGTTTTTTTTTTTTAATGTTTGTCATAAATTAGCAAAAGATGTTTCTCTAGCTTGTCATGAATGAGCCCTGTGAGTAACATCTTGTCATGAGAAAGTATTGATGCATAGTGAAGCTTATGATGGGCCACTGCGCCAGTCGCCACAGAAGCCTTGAAGCCTCCACCTCCATTAGTCCAGCAGATCCTGTGAAATTGTTATCACAGTTTGGAATATTTTCTGCCTTTTGTGCTTCAAATTCATCTGGGTAGTCTCTGGAAAGTGTCTTACCAGTGGCTTCACACACCTGGCAATATGTGGACATAACATGGGCATCTATGCAAAGTCCTGTAAGAACATCCACTGCACAGCCAACTCCAATGTGGGTGTGTGGCCTCTAATCAGCCAAAGTGCTATCAAAGCTGACACTAATATCTAGCACATCATTATCATGTAGAGCGATGCCTGACTGCTGTGCACGAACCTGTCGAACATTTATATTTTGAGAGAAAACTGTTCTCCAGATCTTCTAACTTTGAATATTGGTTATTCATTTTGTTGTGAAATGTTTTGTGATGAAGACCTTCAGGTTCATATTTTCACAAAAATTATTGAATGTTGCACCCAAACTAATGCAGAATATACAGACTGACTGTTGATGATGGCAAAAGATCTATCCCCATCATTACTTCTTGCAGCTAGGTATCTTCCACAAACTACTTCTTCACAAGAGCAGTAAACCTCTGCATACACAGCTAATCCTTTGGCTTTCTTGCTGTCAGTTTTAAAAATAAGACTAGTATTTTTACATACTGGACAACATAACGTTTTGATGATTTTGTCAATTTCTGAACAATCAACTACTGCTCTGTGTTCCGGTGTTTAGTATACATTGTCATCAACAGAAACATACTTGCTGCTAGAGGTCATATATTCATAAATATCTCTTTTAAATTGGCTTCAGATTTTTTCTGCAATAAAAGAGTCACTTCCACAACTTCGAGAAGAACATGAAGGTAGTACTACTGAATCAATCAGATTCACCATCAAAAGACTTGGAATGTCATTGTGCTGTTTAGCGTTTAGCTGGGTCGCATTCAGAATTTTCTGTAATGTTTATGACGTTCTGGTAGGATTTTTGGTGCTTATGAGCATTTGCCAGTTGTTGACTGCATGATTTCTTACGTTGAGCAGATGACAGGATGTTAAATTTCTTGGAACAAGGCATTTTTCAATTCATGTGTCAATCAGTCACCAAGCAGTAAACATAACAAAACGGCCATTTTGGGGGGAAAAAATTGCATACCCTGGTGATCAGTTTCAGCCAACGGGAATTGCGCATTGCTTACGGTCATGTGTAGTGTTCCATATATGGAAGTTTCCAGAAGATTGTTGAGGTGAAAGAAACAGCTATATATAGGAGAGTTCGCAATTACATGATCATGAAGCTTCACGACTAATTCAGGGGAGATCATGACGATTAAAATGGTGTATTATACATGTAGTTACCTCTTTGCGCAGATACCATATGCTATGGTTTGAAAAACGTCAATTTCATAAAAATTTTCAATAAGTAGACAATTTGACACCTAGGGCAGGTTAAGTAAAATATGAATATTGCATTAAAATATGTTTTAAACAAAAACAAGTACCAAATCTGATAGAAGACATGCTAAGATGTGTAAAAATGAACTATTCCAAAAATAGCCTGACCTGACCCAAATATGTTAATTTTTCTGCCGCACATCGCCTTAAGTATATCATAGTTGGAATCAGATCCCTTGTGCTGACATCAACAGATAATAGTCTGACTGTATACCTTCATTTCTTAGACTGGTGATCAGGATGCTGTACTTTCCCAACTTGAAAATGCACTGTCCCTTTATTCTTCATTCATATGGACAGTCAGCTCGATCAGCATTAACCGATGAGCCAATGCTGTGTTCTACGATATCTGTTTTTTTTTTCTCTTAGACTTTCTGATGACATAAAGATTTTCCCCATGACCCTTCAGGTCTATCATCAACTCCCAGTCCTTTGTGCTATCTAGTATGGTTGACTTTACCTTCTGTTCTCTACCCAGCTTTGAGGAAGAACATTCAGCTGATCCTAGTTTTGGCTTTCTTGTTCACCCATAGTCTTGCTTCATCCACTGTTGTTGCCAGGCTCAGTAAGCATCTTGTTGTGGTGTCATGTGAATCCTCCTTTTTCCAGGGTTAACTTGCATGTGGAAAATACATGTTTGCACTGTCTTTTCTCTTGACAGAGAGGGCATGCTATATCAGCGAACTTCTCCATTTGGCCAGGTTAGCAGCTGATGGTAGGATGTAGGACATCATAAAGTGATCTGACATTGAAGTTCACTCACAAGTATTCCATATGTTTTATGCAATTCCAGGTCAGAGATTCTTGCAAGGCCCGTACACACTGACCTTTTTGATACTGTTGCACAGTCTTTTGAACTCTCTTGTTGTCTTCTGCTTCACAAATTTTCTGGATCACCACCGGACATTGACGCCCTGAAACCCCACTCCATTTGACTGGCTATATCAAATGACTTCCTTTAATTTCAAGGATCCTCTGACAAAATCATTAGCTCTGGAAGTCATGGAAAATTTTATCTGCAGACTCACTGAGCATCATCCTGAGCTTAGCTTTTCCAGCTTTACATTCCTACATTTCTTGGTGACGTGTGGACTTTGTCTTTCTACTGTACTGTGGGGTGTCCCATAGACCTGGCAGTGCTCCCTGCCACTTCCTCAATGTTAACTATCCTCTCTAGTGCATTTGTGCTTTCATCAGTGATTAGCACAGGCCTTAGGATCCTATGAATCAACATAAATGAAGGCACCAGATCTTTTTGGTGTTAGGATAATAATATTTATTTCTTGTCTCAGGCTAGGCTAATCGTCCTTATAAAGTTATTATTTATTTACAATCACAATTATATTTGTTTCCAGTGTCACAGGAGGACCCATGTCTCTGACTACAGCATTGTTTGCATCTGTGTGTTTGGCTTCCAGATTGCATACTCCCTGGCATGCTTTTACCACAGTCACCACTTCCTTTGGACTGTTTGCCCTGTGGCCTATATTCAGGAAAAATTTGAAGGTACTCAGTTTTTTTAGAACTTTCATGACTTTCAGAAATATGTGCACTCAATTTTTTGTGAATTATTTTCACGGAAGAGATGTGAATAATACAAGATGCTATTATGAGAACGGGGTGAAACTAGACAAGAGTGTCATGTAGGGAGTCGCGAAAGAACAGTCAGCCAACACAGAACTGGGTCATCAGTGGCTACATGCAAATGCATATACTGAGGACAGGAATCTGAGCAATTATGGGATAATAGTTCGATGTTTAGTGAGGATGAGACGTATTGGTGTTACCTTTCCTCTGGAGTAAACTAGGCAGGCTAAGAAGAGAGGGATTATGTTGCATGGGCAATATGTGGTCTCTACAATTTAGCCCAGGCTTTGTGCTGTTGGAAGGTATAACTCCATCCCCTGGCCATTTTTGAAGCAGAATGTAACAAACTTTCACCTGTCAAGACGCTAGGTGCCATGTGAATAAGAATTGATCTGTTGACTAATATAATGCTGTCAAGGTGCCAGTGAGTGAGTAAGGATGATCTGTTGACTAATATAATGCTGGCAAAGTGCCAGTGATGTGAGTAAGGATGATCTGGTGACTAATATAATGCTGGCAAAGTGCCAGTTGAATGAGTAAGGATGATCTGTTGACTATGATAATGATAGCAAGGTGCCAGTGAGTAAGGATGATCTGTTGACTAATATAATGCTGGCAAAGTGCCAGTGAATGAGTAAGGATGATCTGTTGACTATGATAATGATAGCAGGTGCCAGTGAGTAAGGATGATCTGTTGACTAATATAATGTTGGCAATGGTGCCAGTGAGTGAGTAAGGATGATCTGTTGACTAATATAATGCTGGCAAGGTGCCAGTGAGTAAGAATGATCTGTTGACTAATATAATGCTGGCAAGTGCCTAGTGAGTAAGAATGATCTGTTGACTAATATAATGCTGTCAAGGTGCCAGTGAGTGAGTAAATGATCTGTTGACTAATATAATGCTGGCAAGGTGCCAGTGAGTAAGAATGATCTGTTGACTAATATAATGCCTGGCAAGGTGCCAGTGAGTAAGGATGATCTGTTGACTAATATAATGCTGGCAAGGTGCCAGTGAGTGAGTAAGGATGATCTGTTGACTAATATAATGCTGGCAAGGTGCCAGTGAGTGAATAAGACTGATCTGTTGACTAATATAATGCTGGCAAGGTGCCAGTGAGTAAGAATGATCTGTTGACTAATATAATGCTGGCAAGGTGCCTAGTGATCAGATAGATCTGTTGACTAATATAATGCTGTCAAGGTGCCAGTGAGTGAATAACAATGATCTGTTGACTAATATAATGCTGGCAAGGTGCAGTGAGTAAGGAATGATCTGTTGACTAATATAATGCTGTCTAAAGTGCCAGTGAGTAAGGATGATCTGTTGACTAATATAATGCTGGCAAGGTGCCAGTGAGTAAGGATGATCTGTTGACTAATATAATGCTGGCAAGGTGCCAGCGTGAGTAAGGATGATCTGTTGACTAATATAATGCTGGCAAGGTGCCAGGTGAGTAAGGATGATCTGTTGACTAATATAATGCTGTCAAGTGCCAGTGGAGTAAGGATGATCTGTTGACTAATATAATGCTTGGCAAGGTGCCAGTGAGTAAGGATGATCTGTTGACTAATATAATGCTGTCAAGGTGCCAGTGAGTAAGGATGATCTGTTGACTAATATAATGTTGGCAATGGTGCCAGTGAGTAAGGAATGATCTGTTGACTAATATAATGCTGGCCAGGTGGCTAGTGAGTAAGCATGATCTGTTGACTAATATAATGTTGGCAAGGTGCCAGTGAGTAAGGATGATCTGTTGACTAATATAATGATAGCAAGGTGCCAGTGAGTAGAGGATGATCTGTTGACTAATATAATGCTGCAAGGTGCCAGTGAGTGAGTAAGGATGATCTGTTGACTATTATAATGCTTGGCAAGGTGGCAGTGAGTAAAGGATGATCTGTTGACTAATATAATGCTGGCAATGCCAGGGAGTAAGATGATCTGTTGACTAATTAATGTTGGCAGGTGCCAGTGAGTAGATGATCTGTTACTAATATAAGTGCAAGGTGCCAGTGAGTAGGATGACTGTTGACTAATATATGTGCAAGGTGCCAGGAGTAGGATGATCTGTTGACTATATATGTCAAGGTGCCAGTGAGTAGGATGATTTTGACTAATATAATGCTGTCAAGGTGCCAGTGAGTAAGATGATCTGTTGACTAATATAATGTGCAAGGTGCCAGTGAGTAGTGATCTGTTGACAATTATGTTGCAAGGTGCCAGGAGTAATGATCTGAAATATAATGTGCAAGGTGCCAGTGAGTAAGATGATCTGTTGACTATATAATGTGCAAGGTGCCAGTGAGTAAGGATGATCTGTTGACTAATATAAGTTGGCAGGTGCAGTGAGTAAGAGATCTGTTGACTAATATAATTGCAGTGCCAGTGAGTAAGATGATCTGTTGACTATTAATGTGCAAGGTGCAGTGGTAAGGATGATCTGTTGACTATATAATGTGCAGTGCAGTGAGTAGTGATCTGTGACTAATAATGTTGGCAAGGTGCCAGGAGTAGGATGATCTGTTGCTAATATAATGTCAAGTGCAGTGAGTAAGGATGATCTGTTCTAATATAATGCTGTCAGGTGCCAGTGAGTAAGATGATCTGTTGACTAATATAATGTGCAAGGTGCAGTGATAAGATGATCTGTTGCTAATTATGTGCAAGGTGCAGTGAGTAGATATCTGTGACTAATATAAGTTGGCAAGGTGCCGTGAGTAAGAGATCTGTTGACTAATTAATGTTGGCAAGGTGCCAGTGAGTAAGGATCATCTGTGATAATATAATGATAGCAAGGGTGCCATGAGTGAGTAAGGATGATATGTGTTAATATAATGCTGACAGGGTGCCAGTGAATTGTGAGTAATAATTGATCTGCGACTTTCTATAATGCTGGCGGGTGCAGTGAGTAAGATGATCTGTGACTAATATAATGCTGCGAGCAGCAAGGACAACAACCCTGGGATGTCCATCTTCTTGATGACAACTATGTTGTTTTTGTCTATGTCTCAAGGGAACTCACCGCTTGTTTGGATATTAGTTTGCACTATCTTGTTTAACCAGATTCACATTTTCTTCACATCTGTGTTTGCCTGTCACTTGTACAAATAAAATCAATGTAGCCAGTTTCGGTTTTCTTAAAACTGAAAACTAGCATGCCAAACTAGTTGTTTATTTCAGCAGCATGTGAATACCTTGTCTGTCCAACATGACTGTGTTGTTGGGAGAAAGTAAAATATTTGGTATGTTTATAGATTGTGTTCTTATCCATTGCCTTCTCAATTGGCACAGCTATATTACAATTAATATATGTATTTATCATCATCATCAAGTGCCCGGCCAGCTGGCTTATTCATATCTCTCCACATATCTCGGTCTCTGGTGTTGTGGATCAACTTTGCTGATGATATTCCTCCATGCCACCATCTCAGCATCATTTATTTTGGTCTACCTCTGCCTCTCTTCCCATTAATATTTCCAGTTGTCACGATATTCTCCAATGCTTCTCTTCTCATCACATGACCAAAGAAAGCTGTTTGTCTCTTCCTTATTGTTGTATATAATGTTCTAGTTTCATTAGCCTCTTTCAGGCAATTGTTGTTAGTTATTCTGGCAGTCCAAGGAATTTGTAACATTTGTCTCAGGAGCCACATCTTTGATACTTCCAAGTTCTTCCTAATTTGTTCATTTACATTCCAAGATTCACTGCCTTACAGCAAAACTGGTTCTACATAGTATTTCAGCACTCTCTTTCTTACATTCATTGGTAGTGACTTATTGCATAATGTAATTTTCATTTTCTCAAATGCAACTTTTGTTTGCCCTATTCTGTTCTTAATATTTGTTGTGCATCTTCCTTCTTCTTCTTTCATTCGCTTGTTGTGCATCTTCCATCTGATGTTATAAATGCCTCTTGGTATTTAAAAATATCCACTTGGTTAAGAATGTTCCCTTTGATTTCCATTTCACATTTTGGTGTCATCTTTTTTTTATATCACCATTGTTACTGTTTTCTTGATATTCAAGGAGAGTCCTTATGTATTTATATCACAGTTTGTTTGCTTTCTTACAATATGTATTTATTTAGTGATAATGTATTCCTATGACAGCAATCCCTTTCTGATTAAAATACTGAATGAGGCTGATTCAGTCACAGGGTTATTAATTTGAGGCTGTGATGAGCCCTAAATATAATGTCTGTTTTGAGGTTGAACGAGGTAGGGGTCACAGAGAAAAGCAATGTAGTAGTGGAGCCGAGGTAGCTCATTAACTAGACACAGGGGTTGGCTGAATGAGGACTGGAGTTGGACTGGTCCATCCAGACTTACTGAACTGAAACCAGATGTTTATAATTTTCTGGGAAGGAAAGCTGGCATGAAGGAGAATTAGTTTCCTCTATTTAATTATGTCGTGACCTATATATGTGAAGACCTAACTCTTCATGGCAGGGCCTGTTATTACCTTTATTTAGCTTGCAAGCCATTACCCCATATGGACAACAATCACCTTCAGAATAATAAACTTGTGCGGGTACAAGAGTGGGCAGTTGCTTTTGTGGCTGACCCAATCACAGGACTATCATACAGAGCTGGTGATGGACCCTAACTATAACTTCTCCTTGTTGAAGGGGTAGGGGTAATGGTGAAATTGAATCGAATGCAAGATTGTTCTACATGCAATAGGCACCACGTGCATATGTTTCACTTAATCTCATATTTTACATTTCACAGGCGTGGAACCAGACCATTTATGTCATGCTCAGCCTGATACTGGCATGTGTATGTGTTGTATGTCTGGCCTTAAAGACGTATGTTGGAGGTGTATTTTACACACTTGTTGTTGTAATTATCACCTTCGCATGCCCAGCTTGGATGTGCAGATTACAGTCCCGTAAAAAGTAAGATCCTGTTTGTTTTTGTGTGCGACAAATGATAAAACTGTTGTGATTGATTGTGCTGCAATTTTTCCTAAAGACTTCTATGATTGATAGGGAGGAGGAGAAGTGGGGTAGATGCCTGTCTCTAACTCTTCTGTATTGACAGAGTGGAGGAGGAGTAACTTACTCATCTCTAACTCTTCTATAATGACAGAGTGGAGGAGGAGTAACTTATAGGTCTGTCGTACTCTTCTGTGTTGACAGTGGAGGAGGAATAGCATAGAGGTCTTACTCTTCTGTGTTCCGGAACTTCAACCCACTCTCTTCCATAATTGATGGTCTCTAGATCACATACCTGACGTATAGAAAGTTCTGCCTGTGCCATACAGAAGACATGATGGACTGGCACAATGTAATAATAACACTGGGTCGTGAGTGCAGAGAATGGGCAGCGGGCTGCACTGAGTTTGAAGTGCAACAGCTGATCCAGAGTAACACACATCAAGGTGACATAGTCATCTACACCGATGGGTCAGTGGTGAGGAACAGACGTAATGGTTGGGGCTTTATTGCAAAGGCTAATGGACGAGTCTTGAAAAAGGAGAGCCTGGCATATGAGACTATGACCTCCAGCATGAGAATGGAGGTGGAGGCAGTAACAGCAGCATTCCATTGGCTTGAGGAGACTACTGCAACACACGTATTCATTACGGATTCAAAGCGTATGCTTAGTAAGGCGGAGAAAGGAATGTTTCGTGTGGAATGGCTCTTGTCGCTTCAGAGGTCACAGATTATGAGAAAAATATGGTTATTTTGCCCTGGCCATGCGGGGGAGTGGGGGAATGAACAGACTGATAGGCTAGCAGGGAAGGCACCTCTTGGTGGTAGTTTGCCTATGGACAAGGGGGAGGTGGTCGTGCACTTGTGGGACCAGGTGGAGAAGGTGGAGGAACAGATTGAGAACCCGTATGTGAAAAGAATGAGATTGTGGGGGATCAGCAGGGGTTCTGGAAGAATCTCAAAACTGAGAGGGAAGACCATGAGAACTTTTAATCAGATAGCGGTGGGAACAATTAGTAGTGCGACTCTTCGCTGGCTGTTGAACGAGAGGACGGAGCACGTGTGGGAATGTCCTGAGTGCAGTGATGTCGATTCTTAACTCAACTCTTCTGTGTTGACAGAGTGGAGGAGGAGTAGCATTGAGGTCTTACTCTTCTGTGTTGACAGAGTGGAGGAGGAGTAGCATTGAGGTCTTACTCTTCTGTGTTGACAGGGTGGGTACTGACCTACTGTTCTATTTATGTTGACTGCCCCTCACCTGCACGACTGTTACTGAACCTCCTCTTTTCCCGGACAGTTGTTATATTGACCTACTCTATAATAGTTATCATGTTGACCACACAGACCTATACTACTAATACCCGAACCTCCTTCTGTCACTGAAAAATCTTCAGCACATTCAAATAAACTAACCACACAATAGAAGTGACCATTAATGAAGCCAGATTTCTTAAGCATGCTTCGACCAGACATAACAAGTAAGAGCACACACTACACAATGGTTGGGATTCAAGGGGAAGAGCCAGTTACACACAACATATTGCTTGGGACGGATGTGGTTATGCATGACTGAACAATACAGCTGGCAATAGACCACATAAGAGTAGGACAGTTGAATGCTAGAGCTGTGCAATCAAGAGTACAATAACATTAGAGTGACTCATCCTCATCTCATCTCATCTCATCTCATCATGTTCCTCTTGTACCTTGCGGTGTCGAGGTGAAGTATAAACATCGTGAGAGTGCCCGGTTATGGGCTTCATATATCGATATTCACATTGACTCTGCTATTCCCTCCGTCCAACGTTTACGTGGTCGACCTCTTCCTCTGTTTCCATCTGGTTTGTACATCATTGCTTGTTGTGGTATGCTGTTGAATGGTAACCTACTGAAAACAAATATGTCAAAGCTATGTGCAGTAGGTTAGTCAGTTATGAAATCGCAGGACTATCTGATATCAGTACTGCTACAATATCTTCTTTTTGATGTAACAGAAAGCTCTCATTCAATTATGAAAGCAGCTCCATGACTGTTACAATATTCGTGTGTAGTAAAACTATGCCTTTCACTCACAATGAAATAAGCTCGACGTTAGCTGTGTGTCTACTGAATTCCTATGCTTTGTTCAAGCAGAAACAAGTATGACATGTTTCTGCTGAATGAGCATGAACAGTTTGTTATTTCTGTGTGTGAGCGAGCATGAAGAAAATGGTACAAACTTCTTGGAAATGTATGGTAGCTAACAGTATGTTTACTCTTGACTTCAAGAGACCAGAATTGTTCCTATACATATAGAAAATTTTCATGTCTGTATGTTTACTTGTGATTTGAATAGGCCAGAATTGTTCCCATATATATATATGTATAGCAAGTTCTCATGTCTGTGTGTGCTTATTTTCTGCAGCAACATACATGGGCCCTGGGATGAGGCAACACCAACATGACGTAGTAGATGAAGTGAGGTTACCTGGCAGTGGAAGCCAGGTGAGGTCAGCTGTGTGTGTTTGTGTGAGGTGTCTGAGGCATGGTTCATCTATCACTTCACACCAACATAGCTGATTGTATTACTTCACTTTACACCAACTTAGCTGATTGTATTACTTCACTTTACACTAACATAGTTGATTGTGTTACTTGACTTTACACTAACATGGTTGATTGTGTTACTTGACTTTACACTAACATGGTTGATTGTACTACTTGAACTGTGACTAACTATAATCTCACATCACTGATCCTATTATTTGAACTATAATTGGAATCTCATATCACTGATTCTATTATTTTGATTATGACTATAACCTCACATCACTGATTCTATTATTTTGATTATGAATATAACCTCACATCACTGATTCTATTATTTTGATTATGAATATAACCTCACATCACTGATTCTATTATTTTGATCATGACTATAACCTCACATCACTGATTCTATCACTTGAACCATGGCAGTAATGTCACATCTCTTATTTCTTCACCTGAACTGTAACACTGTTTCATATAGTAGTTCATCAACCGTATATAATAAAATTCATTGTGACAGAATGGGTTTGAATTGTTCCTGTACATAAAGTTCTCATGTTTGCATGTGCATATTTCTATTGTCTATGGACTATGTCAGAAATCTTAAAGGCATACAATAGATGTCCTCACATTGTAACATACCTGGAAATGAAATGGCTAACCGACTGACAAAAGAAAGTGGATAACTACCTCAGCCTGACATGGAAATGACTTATCAGAAGTAATTATAGAACCAGGTGGGAATCAGATCATCCAGGTGACCAGAAAGATGATGCCTACTACCAACTCAACCGTCTGATATACCACATGCTTAATAAACTAAAGATAGGAGACACTGATGAAAGTAACCATGGATCTGGTA
This sequence comes from Cepaea nemoralis, assembly GCA_014155875.1. NCBI lineage: Eukaryota > Metazoa > Mollusca > Gastropoda > Stylommatophora > Helicidae > Cepaea > Cepaea nemoralis. The sequence continues at coordinate 53,650 of JACEFZ010028508.1, read as the reverse complement.
AAATATCAGCTAAACATTTGTTGCCGGAGTATCCGGGATATGCAGAACTGAGAAAGTTACTCTGCCCTCAATCAAACAGGTGCCATCTCCACAATGAAGGTTGGCTGCAATGGATTTCCAACACTGTCTGTCTCTCACCTTGATTGTACATTCTATCAGATTGATGTTTGTCCATCTTTTGATGTTATCCTCCCGCTTGTATCATTGTCTACTCTTCTCACTTGCATTATTGTCTACTCTTCTTGCTTGCCCTCCAGTATGGTTTTTTTATAAGAGTGTTATGTCTTTTAACATGGCCAAAATATTTAACTTGCCTCTTTTTTTTTATTTCTTTCAACTTTTTTCATTCCCAGTTTTTATAGAACCTCTATATTTGACTACTTTTTGTTTCCATGAAATACGATATATTCTTTTGCATATCCACATCTCCAAGGCCTCTGTCCGACTTTCTAGTTGCTTGTTCAATGTCCAGGCTTTCGCGAAATACAGAAGTGTTGAATATACGTAGCATATGACAATTCTCATTTGTAATGCGTTGTTAATCTTTCTAGAATACTGATTTCATACCGTTAAAAGCATTTTTGGCCATTCCTATTCTTTTTTATTTCTATTTCACTTCGGCCATCATCTGTTATTACATGTCCAAGACAGGAGAAACTTGTTACTCGTTCTAGTATCTCCCTGTTTACCATGATGTTCATTGATGACTTTTCCTTTCCATTGTTAATTATCAGTTTTCATTTTTTTTTAAATGTTAATATCTAAGCCATTCTGGCCCACACCTGCTCCATGTGTGGACACAATTTTTGGAGATGACAAATTAGTTAGTTGCCTATCCTTTACAGGACACAGCAGTCAACCCCAGCATTTTTTGTTGGCTGTTTGATTCCTGGACAAGTTTATGTTCAGTAGTTTGCCATTGCTTTCTGAACGACCAGCTCTCATACCATTGTATGGAAACCAATGCAAGGTGGTCTATTGCCAAATCTCCTGTAGCTGTGTTTTTAACATGGTATGCGGGATTATAACCCAGTCGCCACGGAACCGGTGTATGACAACAAGCGTAACTGATTAAGTGCCATGGGATGATTCATCATCTTTAGTGACTTCCCACATGTCATGAGCTTATATATCGCCAAAATGTTGTCATTGTGTTATAATACAACATGTCTGCTACCATATTAACAACTTTTAAGTCATAACTGTGACACCCTCCTACTTCGTTTTCTACCATCCATTTTTTTGGGGTCAAAACCTGCTTTTTTGTTTGGCACGGAATCTAGTAAGTTGACTGATGCTTTCTGTAAATGTATTCAGGCTGACGTCTGAAGAAGCATGTACAAGAAGAGGAAGATAATAGTTTACTCTGTCTATTCATGTGTAAGAGATGATGATTCTTTCTTTGACCTGGACTTTTTCTTATTGCTCAGGGATGTGGACATAGAGACAGCACTCCAAGTGTTCTCCAGCCTGGTGATTACTGGTACAACTACATGGTGTCATAAAATGCTGATGTTGGTGTTTGCGGGTGGCACTGTGACAATCCTGTCTCCAGCCTGGTGATTACTGGTACAACTACATGGTGTCATAAAATGCTGATGTTGGTGTTTGCGGTTGGCACTGTGACAATCCTGTCTCCAGCCTGGTGATTACTGGTACAACTACATGGTGTCATAAAATGCTGATGTTAGTGTTTGCGGTTGGCACTGTGACAATCCTGTCTCCAGCCTGGTGATTACTGGTACAACTACATGGTGTCATAAAATGCTGATGTTAGTCTTTGCGGTTGACACTGTGACAATCCTGTCTCCAGCCTGGTGATTACTGGTACAACTACATGGTGTCATAAAATGCTGATGTTAGTCTTTGCGGTTGACACTGTGACAATCCTGTTTTCTAGTTGGAACGCTTCTTTTTCAGTTATAAATATATATAAACTTTGATAAGTTAACTGCTGTTCAATTGTGCTTCTACATGGAAACTGTGATGTTCAGTGTTGTATTAATGGTCTCAGATCCTCGGTAAATTACATTTATTAAACTAAGCAGATCATGCAAGATCAACTCTTTTGTGAGGCATGACCCATCCACTTATGACCCCCAACATCAGGGACATCTATGCTACACAGTGACATCCGGTGAAAGATGTGACACCGAGATAAACAAATGAAATGCCTTACCCAAGCACTGTTTTACTGTAATAGCTGTCATTTACTGCCTATAGTACCTTGCAATGGAGGACAGGGGGGTCTTGAGCCTGAGGAATTAAGGCTAGTTTTTTACCTCGGACAGAAAAAACTCCACACCTTACCGAGGATTCGAACCCAGGTCTCCCGAATGAGAGCCCAGTGTTCTAGCCACTCGGCCAGCCGCTCCCCTACTGTAATGACTAATGCTATAAAAAACAGAAACATCACCACAAGAACAAAAATCTGTTGACTGGAAAGTTATATGTGGTCCATTCTCCTGTATGGATGTGAATATTGACAAATGGGACAGGAGCCGTGGGCAGTGAAGTTGTCTTTTGGGAAGAATGTTAAGAATATTGTTTTCCTCTTGTTTTGTCATCTCCCAGTGGAGCCTGGGCACTCAACCCACATCACAGGGTCGGCATAGATGAATGGATAAGAGTACTCGCTCTTTAAACTTCTGTTGTGCTGATGCCGAGGTAGGAAGATAAACCCCTACACTGGTCGTCAGCTGGACTAAAATGTTGACTTCTTGTCCTTGGTTTGGGGATGTAAATTACAAGTACCTCAAAAATAGGGGTGGGTTCACCAGATGGCGACGGATGTATGTAACAGGGAATCACGATATATGAAGCCCATAAATGGGCACTCTCCCACTGTTTATGCTTCACCTGCACACTGCAAGGTACAAAAGAGGAGCCAGATGAAGTGAGATGTAACAGGGAAGGCTGACCCCCACACAAAAATCAGTCCCACTGTTTATGCTTCACCTGCACACTGCAAGGTACAAAAGAGGAGCCTGATGAAGTGAGATGTAACAGGGAAGGCTGACCCACACACAAAAATCAGTCCCACTGTTTATGCTTCACCTGCACACTGCAAGGTATAAAAGAGGAGCCAGATGAAGTGAGATGTAACAGGGAAGGCTGACCCACACACAAAAATCAGTCCCACTGTTTATGCTTCACCTGCACACTGCAAGGTATAAAAGAGGAGCCAGATGAAGTGAGATGTAACAGGGAAGGCTGACCCACACACTAGAAGTAGTAGAACATGTATAGACTACACCTGAGTTCAAAGTGAGCAAACAAAAAAAAACCAATGACAAACCCTTTTTTTTTTTTTTTTTTTTTTGACTTGCTCATGATTGGTTTGTCAAACCCTTTTTTGACTTGCTCATGATTGGTTTGACAAACCCTTTTTTACTTGCTCATGATTTGTTTGACAAACCCTTTTTTGACTTGCTCATGATTGGTTTGACAAACCCCTTTTTTTTGACCTGCTCATGATTGGTTTGACAAACCCTTTTTTACTTGCTCATGATTGGTTTGACAAACCCTTTTTACTTGCTCATGATTGGTTTGACAACCCCCTTTTTTACATGCTCATGATTGGTTTGACAAACCCTTTTTTGACTTGCTCATGGTTGGTTTGACAAACCCTTTTTTGATTTGCTCATAATTGGTTTGACAAACCCTTTTTTGACTTGCTCATGATTGGTTTGACAAACCTTTTTGACCTGCTCATGATTGGTTTGACAAACCCTTTTTTACTTGCTCATGATTGGTTTGACAAACCCTTTTTTGACTTGCTCATGATTTGTTTGACAAACCCTTTTTTTTTGACTTGCTCATGATTGGTTTGACAAACCCTTTTTTTTTTGACCTGCTCATGATTGGTTTGACAAACCCTTTTTTACTTGCTCATGATGGTTTGACAAACCCTGTTTACTTGCTCATGATTGGTTTGACAAACCCCTTTTTGACTTGCTCATGATTGGTTTGACAACCCCCTTTTTTACATGCTCATGATTGGTTTGACAAACCCTTTTTTGATTTGCTCATGGTTGGTTTGACAAACCCTTTTTTGATTTGCTCATGATTGGTTTGACAAACCCTTTTTTGACTTGCTCATGATTGGTTTGACAAACCTTTTTTTGACCTGCTCATGATTGGTTTGACAAACCCTTTTTTACTTGCTCATGATTGGTTTGACAAACCCTTTTTGACTTGCTCATGATTGGTTTGACAAACCCTTTTTGACTTGCTCATGATTGGTTTGACAAACCCTTTTTTGACTTGCTCATGAGTGGTTGCCTCTTACGACAGCTGGCAATGTTACTTTCATTTGCTGCTCTTACGGGCACCGTAGCACACAGGGGCGGAGAATATTGTGGAAAGTGATAACAAACATAGGTACTGACTGGCACAGGTCACTCATCACATTCACCAAAAAATACATGTACACTTAGGGACACATCAACAACAGATAGCCAGCCCCTCTGTTGTTTCCCTAGCTTGAAGTGGTAGACGGGCTTGCTTGTTCTAGTGACCCCAAGATCTATGCTGATGGTAATGCAGCTACTAGTAGGGTCTCTCATGTTGGACAGGTCAAGGGACAGGAACCGGACAAAGGGAGACACAAACATGCTGCCTTGTGGGTAGACAGGAGCCAGTCAAAGGCTAGGTAAAGCAAACCCAAGAAAATGCTTGCCAAAGTTGGATCTACAGAGCCACAGGCTTGACAAAACACAATTCACTTGATGATGAATAGCTGATATGGAATAGGCAGGGATTCTCCAGGCAAGAGAAGCAAAAAAATACTGAGGTAGATGTATGTGGTTAAAGACAGCTGGTAAATTAAAAATACAAACAAGATCATCTTCATTAAAATAAGACATGAAGGAGAATTGGAAAGTTACAATAGCCAATATTTATTCTAGACTTCAGGTAACTGAAGAAGAATATCAGTAAGATTCAGAGCTAACATAACATCCAGTGTTTCAAGCTAGACAGAATATTGTCAGTAAAAATATGTGGAAATAACTAGCCATCTTCTGGATTCTTTGCCTAAGTGTAGGTTTTGCTAAACACAGGTGCTTGGGACTTTACCAGAGACACAGATGCCGGTCTCCGTGGATAAGGGCTTGCGAACACAATTCGTGAGCCCGCTTACCTGCGTTTGAAACACAGCTGCAACCGATTTGGCAGCATACTGTGTTGCACTGGGTTTTAACATGTTGGTATGGGAGCCGGTCGTTCAGAAAGCAATGGCAAACTACTGAACGTAAACTTGCCAAGACATCAAGAACAGCAGTAAAATGCTGGTGTTGATAGCGATGTCCTGTAAATAGGATATGCAGAAAAAAAAAGTATACAGATAGAGAACTAGACATACCAGTTAAACAAGAGGTGAAGAAAAGACAGTCACGCTGGATAGGCTCATGAAAAAGAATAGTATAATAAAAGCCTTTGCTGGAATCAGGGACAAAAGAAATAAGAACCTAAAACCAGACAAGGAAGAAAATGATCTATGAATCATGAGCGATAGCTAAGATAGGGAGCTGGGAGTTGTATGGCTTATTAGGGAAATGTGAGGAGAGCAATCATGATGTGAAATATTTGCTCCATAATGTCCATTTTGCAAATGAAAACCCTAATGACCTACTGTTGCTTAATGAAGACATTCTAACAAAACACCATCTTGAATGTCCCGTGAATGCCAACACTCTCACTGAATTACATATCGTGTGACAGAGGTGGAAACAGAGTTACAACATTGCATATGAACCGCTAGTTGATCGGCCAACTTTTTCTACGGATTAAGACCACATTGCGATGATGAACAACTGACATAGGGCTAGCACATTACAAGTTCAAATGAAGGAAATGCATAGCTAAATGGCCAGGCTTGGAAATAACATTAAGGTTTAAGATGGCCTAGTCCTATGCCAATATGGAAAGTGAAGCTGAGAATAGTGATATAGAACATATTCTATCTCCATAATTGCTCGCTTCTGGCTTGCAGGTTATGACTTTCCACGTAAATCTTGTTACTCTTGCTGGTAAAGTGATGCGTGAGAACAGCATGGTTCAAACCATGTAACTTACGGTGTATTGCACATGTCCCTTCAGAATGTAAACTACACGATCTGCCATAGAAATATACAGTGAAAATCTGGTGTTGACAGCGAGTCCTGTAAAGACTAGCAGATAAAACAAATTATGCATATGGCAAGTTACCAGCTAGTTGCAGTTGGCTAATTGCGATGTTCTATGTGAATACACAACACATGGGTATGAAATACGTGCTGGTACAATGTACAAGAAATAACAAATGCCTAACACCAGTGATGACCGGTAGCACAATAACATTAAAGGCTAATACACATCTTGTCAACCATATGAACAGAATGAGCATTATAATATATGAAATTCATTATAATGCCGTCTGCTTAATCATATGAACATTTACCATCTTGAACTCTATGTAACAGTAATGGCATTATAACGCATGTTGAAACAGTAATTACGATGTATTGAAGCCATCAGAAACAGTAAAACATCTACGTAATCATATCAAAAATCATCATACAGTGAAGAAGATGTTTTGAAGCGATGCCGTAACAGTATAAATGAAAAAAATAAACACATTATAATGAAACGTATCCCACTAATAAGTTGGTGATTCAGATGCATCTATGAACCACACTGGTTAAATTGTGGTACAATACAGAAAAACAATGCCACTATGACACCATGTATGACCGGTAGTATAACAACCATATGAAACAGTAATACCATCTTTCAACTATTTGAAAACAGTAATACCATCTATTAACCATATGAAACAATAATACCATCTATCAACCATATGAAACAGTAATACCATCTATCAACCATATGAAACAGTAATACCATCTATCAACCATATGAAACGTAATACCTTATCCTATGAAACGTAAACCATCTTTCAACCATACTCATACCATCTATTAACATTGAAGCAGTAACTGCGTCATTTTGCCACTATGAGTCACTAATATGTGTCAGTCTGAATTACATGTTTCACAGCCATTGGCAGTAATACCTACAACCATATGAAACAGAAACCTCAGAATCATGACAGTAATTCTAATGAACCAGTAGAAGTAAGTAATACCTACAGCCAGCTAGAGTCAGTAATACATGACACCCATGTTTTAACATGGTCAGTAATACCTACAGCCAGCGAGAGTCAGTAATACATGACACCCATGTTTTAACATGGTCAGTAATACCTACAGCCAGCTAGAGTCAGTAATACATGATACCCATGTTTTAACATGGTCAGTAATACCTACAGCCAGCGAGAGTCAGTAATACATGACACCCATGTTTTAACATGGTCAGTAATACCTACAGCCAGCGAGAGTCAGTAATACATGACACCATGTGTTTTAACATGGTCAGTAATACCTACAGCCAGCGAGAGTCAGTAATACATGACACCCATGTTTTAACATGGTCAGTAATACCTACAGCCAGCGAGAGTCAGTAATACATGACACCTGTGTTTTAACATGGTCAGTAATACCTACAGCCAGCGAGAGTCAGTAATACATGACACCCATGTTTTAACATGGTCAGTAATACCTACAGCCAGCGAGAGTCAGTAATACATGACACCCATGTTTTAACATGGTCAGTAATACCTACAGCCAGCGAGAGTCAGTAATACATGATACCCATGTTTTAACATGGTCAGTAATACCTACAGCCAGCTAGAGTCAGTAATACATGATACCCATGTTTTTAACATGGTCAGTAATACCTACAGCCAGCGAGAGTCAGTAATACATGACACCCATGTTTTAACATGGTCAGTAATACCTACAGCCAGCGAGAGTCAGTAATACATGACACCCATGTTTTAACATGGTCAGTAATACCTACAGCCAGCGAGAGTCAGTAATACATGACACCCATGTTTTAACATGGTCAGTAATACCTACAGCCAGCGAGAGTCAGTAATACATGACACCCATGTTTTAACATGGTCAGTAATACCTACAGCCAGCGAGAGTCAGTAATACATGACACCCATGTTTTAACATGGTCAGTAATACCTACAGCCAGCTAGAGTCAGTAATACATGACTACCCATGTTTTAACATGGTCAGTAATACCTACAGCCAGCGAGAGTCAGTAATACATGACACCCATGTTTTAACATGGTCAGTAATACCTACAGCCAGCGAGAGTCAGTAATACATGACACCTATGTTTTAACATGGTCAGTAATACCTACAGCCAGCTAGAGTCAGTAATACATGACACCCATGTTTTAACATGGTCAGTAATACCTACAGCCAGCTAGAGTCAGTGATACATGACACCCATGTCTTAACATGGTCAGTAATACCTACAGCCAGCTAGAGTCAGTGATACATGACACCCATGTTTTAACATGGTCAGTAATACCTACAGCCAGCGAGAGTCAGTAATACATGACACCCATGTTTTAACATGGTTAGTAATACCTATAGCCAGCGAGAGTCAGTAATACATGACACCCATGTTTTAACATGGTCAGTAATACCTACAGCCAGCGAGAGTCAGTAATACATGACACCCATGTTTTAACATGGTCAGTAATACCTACAGCCAGCTAGAGTCAGTAATACATGACACCATGTTTTAACATGGTCAGTAATACCTACAGCCAGCGAGAGTCAGTAATACATGACACCCATGTTTTAACATGGTCAGTAATACCTACAGCCAGCGAGAGTCAGTAATACATGACACCCATGTTTTAACATGGTCAGTAATACCTACAGCCAGCTAGAGTCAGTAATACATGACACCCATGTTTTAATATGGTCAGTAATACCTACAGCCAGCGAGAGTCAGTAATACATGACACCCATGTTTTAACATGGTCAGTAATACCTACAGCCAGCTAGAGTCAGTAATACATGACACCCATGTTTTAACATGGTTAGTAATACCTACAGCCAGCTAGAGTCAGTAATACATGACACCCATGTTTTAACATGGTCAGTAATACCTACAGCCAGCTAGAGTCAGTAATACATGACACCCATGTTTTAATATGGTCAGTAATACCTACAGCCAGCTAGAGTCAGTAATACATGACACCCATGTTTTAATATGGTCAGTAATACCTACAGCCAGCGAGAGTCAGTAATACATGACACCTGTGTTTTAACATGGTCAGTAATACCTATAGCCAGCTAGAGTCAGTAATACATGACACCCATGTTTTAATATGGTCAGTAATACCTACAGCCAGCTAGAGTCAGTAATACATGACACCTGTGTTTTAACATGGTCAGTAATACCTACAGCCAGCTAGAGTCAGTAATACATGACACCCATGTTTTAATATGGTCAGTAATACCTACAGCCAGCTAGAGTCAGTAATACATGACACCCATGTTTTAACATGGTCAGTAATACCTACAGCCAGCTAGAGTCAGTAATACATGACACCCATGTTTTAACATGGTCAGTAATACCTAGTCAGCGAGAGTCAGTAATACATGACACCCATGTTTTAACATGGTCAGTAATACCTACAGCCAGCGAGAGTCAGTAATACATGACACCCATGTTTTAACATGGTCAGTAATACCTACAGCCAGCTAGAGTCAGTAATACATGACACCCATGTTTTAACATGGTCAGTAATACCTACAGCCAGCGAGAGTCAGTAATACATGACACCCATGTTTTAACATGGTCAGTAATACCTAGTCAGCGAGAGTCAGTAATACATGACACCCATGTTTTAACATGGTCAGTAATACCTACAGCCAGCGAGAGTCAGTAATACATGACACCTATGTTTTAACATGGTCAGTAATGCCAAGCATCCATGTAAGAAAGAGTCAGTGAAAACAACACCTGTATGAGAACAGAATTTGATGACACTGACATGACTAACAACCAAGAAGCTGTTGGCAAAGATGGTGTTGTATACATGACTGCACTGTGTCTCACAAGAACCCAGATGGTGTCCAAGCAATACACAAAAAATTGTATACAATCAGATGTATATTTGAAAGTCATCATCATCACCTTCCACTTCTGCTGTCAAGCGTCGTGGGGAGGAATAATTTGTGTTCCAGCGCCCGGTGGGCGGCACTGGATAGTGTCATTCCGTGTGATTGTACATTATCTTTGGTGTCGTCAAAAAGTAGCTTCCTGAAATAGTCAACTGTTTGAATGATTGATTCTGCCTTGGAAGTTATAGTTTTGTAACATGGTAGTGACCTTGATGAATCAACTTGGCTGGTGTAACCTTCTCATTTACCCCCAAACCAAAGTGACAGAAGTTTGTGTGTTGTGCACGTAGCATCATCAGAGTTTAAAATCCACCTTTGTTGAACAGTATACACAAGTTGAATATAGTTTGCTTGAGAAATCACTGTTACGGACAGTAACTTCACCCATGGAAGTATATGGTGACAGCAAAATGAAGAAATTGTCACTTTTATGTAAGTAAAATTACCTTTGACATGGCTAAAGGTGTGCAGGGCGTGTGGTGCTAGCCTCATATATTTAATAGCCCCATTGGTACTCAGTGGCTGATGTGCTCAGTGTCACGACGGCCACATTTACTCCCCAAGACATTTCCTGGTATCCATTTTAAGCTGGATCGACCTGGGAGTCTGGACAATTTAAAATATTTGTCCTGATGTGGCTTCGAACACATTTTACTACTAGGCAGGCAGATGAGCAGTGCTCCTTTTTTTTAAGTGGCACATGAATGGTGCTTTTTTTAATTCAATCATTTCCTTGAATGTTGTGACAAGGATATTATTGCCAATGAGACAATGCAGCTGAGATAAGGTTTCATAGAAAGGGTTTCAGGAGGTAGGCATGGCCGAATGGATAAGAATGCATGTTTTAAACATCCAGTGTGCTGATGCCCAGATAAGAGGTTCAACTCCTACACCGGTCAGTTGGACTAAAATTTTGACCTCTCGTCCATTACTAGAGGGCGTAGATTACAAGTACCTCTGAAATCAGAGTGGGTTCATATGATGGTGAGGGACAATGTTAATAGGGAAAGCTAATCCACACACAAAATTCAGTCCATCACTACCAGAAGTAGTGTGTATGGACTACGCTTAGTTCAAAGCGAGCAAGCGCCCCCAAAAAATGTGTTTGGTTAATGTTTGTGCAAGAGAAATCAATTCACATGTATTGAACAACACTCATAGTGGGGAATGGACAGAATTAGAGATCAGTGGACACACGTTCTCCTTCTGCTGCCTGTAATCTACTGATGGAACACAGCCCTACAACCAGCGCATGCTGAACTCTGTTTCCTGCAGGTCCCTCCGACACTCACCTTTGATTCTAGTTCCATTATCCTTGTGTTTTTAGATGTCCCACTATTTCTTTTGCCCTGTGAGTTCCAGAGGAAGGACTTTCTAGTGATACTACTAACAGGTTTTCTCTATGTGTCCAACAGACTGCCAATGTCTATCCCTCACCTCTTCATTCACTAGAAGCTCCAGTTCTGTCCACAAGCTCCAAATTGGCGATTCTATTCATTTGAGTCCTATTGTAGGCAAACAATTAATGAATGTAGTTGTTGAAATAATTCTCCATGTCTCTGATCCATACAGCAGTGCTGATTTATACTAAAATTAAAAATTCTCAGTTTGGTACAAGATTTAATTTCCGTCAAGTCATGGTAGTGTAGTGGCTAGCATGCTTGTCTGTTCGCCATGTGTTCGAATCTTCCTCCAGGACGGGATTTTTAAATAAAATCTGACTTGGGCTCCCAGGTCGACCCTGGTTAACATGAGTACCAGGACAAATGTTCTAAAACTGCCAGGATGAATGTTCTAAAACTGCCAGGATGAATGTTCTAAAACTGCCAGGATGAATGTTCTAAAACTACCAGGACAAATGTTCTAAAACTACAAGGACAAATGTTCTAAAACTATCAGAACGAATGTTCTAAAACTACCAGGATGAATGTTCTAAAACCACCAGGACAAATGTTCTAAAACTACCAGGACAAATGTTCTAAAACTACCAGGACAAATGTTCTAAAACTACCAGGACAAATATTCTAAAATTACCAGGACAAATGTTCTAAAACTACCAGGACAATGTTCTAAAGCCACCGGGAGAATGTTCTAAAGCTACCAGGACAATATTCTAAAATTATCAGGACAATGTTCTAAAACTACCAGGACAATGTTCTAAAACTACCAGAACAATGTTCTAAAACTACCAGGACAATGTTCTAAAAAGCAAATACGGCCTGTATGATAGTGACCATATCATCCATCAAGTGCCGATTGATCTATACAAATATGGTGCTAGCACCATATACCCAACACACCTCAAGGCTTGAGAAAGTCCTTTAATTTAAATTGATAAAATCACATAACAGACACATGCACTACCAAATTATATAAACACAAAAATTTTAATCAGTTTAACATGCAAAATTACACATTATCACATATGAGTCTGTTTAGCTCCTACAACAGACAGAATAAAGCACTCTCATATACTTGGCATAGCTCATACAGCAGACAGAATAATGTGCTGTCATATTTGGTATAGTTCAAACAGCAGACAGAATAATGCACTCTGATATTTGGTAGTTCAAACAGCAGACAAAATAATGCACTCTCATACACTTGGTATAGCTCATACAGCAGACAGAATAATGCACTCACATATACTTGGTATAGTTCAAACAGCAGACAGAGCAATGCACTCTTATTGTTTGAAAGGTTTCAATTGTAATCCAACCACATGATTCAGAAACCCAGCAAAGTACTCTGTTTGCTACTTTTTATTCATTCATTTGGATATCGAAGTTGTTCAGCATGCATCAATTAAAAATGGTAAGCTTGAAGTCTGGGTTAGCTTCACAAAATTCTAGTTTTTAAAAAACACAAAAAAAAAACAGGCTGTTGCATTACATTTCTTTCAATTGTTGCCTGAAAAATCTTTGTTACTTTCATCAGTTTGAGTACTAATACAGTTTTTAATGCCATTTTTGTTTAGGCCATGCAAAAAATATGCATTTCAGAAAATGAAAAGTATCCTATGCAATAAGTCACTGTCATAGAATATCAGACAAAGAGTACTGAATTGTACACACAAATTAGGAAGAGCTCGGAGGCAATGGAGATGTGCTTTCTGAGAAGTATGTTGGGAATACTTTGAACTGTCAGAGTAAGTAATGAGTGCCTGGAACATCTTGACGTCTGGAAAGATCTGCAGTAGAAGAGCAGAGGCAGGGGCAGACCAAGAGAAAAGATGCTGGATGGACTAGGGTGATGGCATGGAGGAATTTCATCAACAGAATTTATCCCGATCACCAAGGGCTGAGATCTGTGGAGATACGTGAATATCAATGTCAGTTGGCAGGACACCTGATGATGATCATTACTGTTTTTCTGTAATGCTTCGAATTGTAGACTTCGATGAGCCAGGTTGTAATCCCTGGTAAGGAAAAGGATATTTTATCTACTGGATGTGAAACAGAAAACTCACAAATCCAAACACTGCGTGGCAACTACTTGGCCAAGCGGCCTGTATTTTCTCAGTCCTTATCAAAAACTTCCTGGCATACACTAGTAATTTCAGTCAATGATGTGTTGACTGCTTTCTTTAAACACTGTTTTCTAACTTAAGTCACATTTATTCGTAAGAAGATGAACAGCAGAAGACGACATATACCCAATGTGCCAAATGGCATTAAAAGTTATTAGATTGACAACAATACAAATGACCAGGTGTTTTGCATCTGTAAAAATGAGGTCCACCAGATAATCAATGCTCACTGGTTTCCTCACAACTCAGCACACGACTATGAGAAACTACATCAATATGTAGAATTGCCTACTATCTTTAAGAGATCCTGGCTACCTCTAACATAGCCAACGAAATGTGAAGTCTCTCATTTAGAAATGAGAATTTAACAATTTAAGAAAGAAAAAAAAAACTCACTGCAAAACATTCAACAACAGATGTCTCCATCTTCCTATACAGGCCTGAAAACAACTTAACACATTTAGAATCCAATCCAGTCTATTTTATTTTCTAATCCCTGTTCATGCCATTAGCATATTAGGTACATGTCTTCTTCTGCATTACATCTCCCAATGGAACATAGGCCATCAACTAATTCACACCAAACCCTTTGAAGTCTTGATTATATATGACTGCATGGATTATGTATGACTGCATGGATTATGTATGACTGCATGGATTATGTATGACTGCATGGATTGTGTATGACTGCATGGATTGTGCAGCTAAACTTGTCTACAGGATCATAGCCTGTCTTTCTTTTTTTTTTTTGCAATTGCTTGCTTCTAACTCAAGTGTAGTCCTTACAACGAAACTACTTCTAGTGCACTGGACTGATTTTTGCATGTGGATTAGTTTTCCCTATTACCGATATCCCTCACCATCAGGCGAACCCACTCTGACTTCTGATGTACTTGTAATTTATGTCCCCAAGTCTAGGACGAGAAGTCAAACATTTTTAGAACTAACCTGTGTAGGGGTTGAACATGGGCATCAGCACACAGGATGTTTAAGAACCACCACTCTTATCTATTCAGCCATGCTGACCTTAAGTAGCCGGTCTGACACTAACCCTCCTAAGCCATCCCTTGCACCAGGCATGCTAGGTTACACTGTTGTTTGCCTACTCAGGTCAATGAAACAATTGCCACGTCAAGAGGATTCGAACCCAAGTATCCCATTAAGTTTTTCAACAATGAACCCATACAGACACAAGGTGTTTATGTGATCAAATGATCAGGGTCTAGTCTCACACAAATCAGTAATTATCACTTCATAGAAATCGCTGACAGAACTTTGTAAATTCATTCTTTCCTTGGTGTACAGGCACCATACATTTTTTTAAATTTTGGCTTGTTCTCTACCTTTCACTAGAGACATATCTTGCTGTCAATTTTCACCACATACAAAAAATACAATCTCTCCCCAATCTTCACCTCACCACCTCTCTTCCTGTTTCCCATCATATGTAAATACAATCTCTCCCCAATCTTCACCTCACACACCTCTCTGTTTCCACCACACAGCCTCAATTTCTGGACACATGACAATGTGATGCCCCACCATGGAGAACTCCAATCTTCAACCACATTGAGCTGAGTTAAGAATCAACACTCACAGCACTGGCAACATTCCCACATGTGCTCCCTCCCCATCTACAACAACCAACAAAGAGTCCCGATACTAATGATACAAGTTGCAGGCAAGATTATATATCTACCTGGCCTGTCCTTGGAGTACTAAGTGTCACCCACATCTTCTTCTGGTTACTCCCTGCTGCACCATTTCTCTCCAGGTCATGATAATTTATCTGTTTTTCCCACACTATTCACATGATTCCAAACGACCCTGTCCCACACCTGCCTTATCATGCACCAACACCCCACCCCACCCAACGGCTGCAGACCTAGTCAATTTGCTCATCTGCTCATTCCCAACACACAAGCAGGTCCTGGGGAAAAGATCCAATGGATGCTCCCTACCTGGGTTTGGAATATACTTTGAACAAGTTTATCGAAGCTGTGTATCAATCACAAGTATGCTATTATGGATGACCCAGAAATCTCAACAATACAAAACCAACAGTTATGATTTTTAAAAACGCAGATATATATACTCATGACAAAAACAATTGTTTTCAAAAATGTATCAGACAAACAGCAGAAAAGCAGCTACAGTAAATGTAACATGACCGTCACTAAAATTGTCTTGCTTCCATTATGTTTCCCTGCAATGAAATGTTATCTTTGACGGCCTCCATTTGAAGAGATCAGTTTTGACATTCAAGGTGTTGAGTTCTTCTTTCTCTTCAGCCTGGCGCTTCTCACTACCTGGGCATTACTTTCTATGAAGTGAGTCACTCGTCTCTCTTCATTAAAGCCTTTGATTTTCAGCTCACTGTGTGGCAGAACATCTGTCATAAGTCCTGTCAGCGTGGTAATATTGTTTTCACGAAAGGTGAATCTCTGACCAGGGGCAACCACCATCGGCATTCTTAACAACACTTCGCCATGGGTTGCCTCCCCAGGCATGAGCATACTAACATCTGGCGGCAGGCGCACACATGCCGTAATGTTCAAAGTTTGGCTGTACATCATCTGCATGTAATTGTTTGTGATTGGTCGAGAACGCCCACCTTCTTTATTAGTCAACAGGTATATTTGTGCTTTCACAGCATTACTCTGAATCAGTGTCTTTGGAGCTCCGAGGACCATACCTCGCCGCAGCGATTCATTTTTGACACCTCTAAGCAGGACTCCAACATTCTCTCCAGCTACACACTCCTTCCTGCTTTGACCAAACACGTGCAGGTCAGTGACTGTTGTTTTGACCACATTCCCAAAGCCAACTACTTCAGCAGCATCCCCTTTTTTAATGGTACCTTTCTTGATAGTTCCGACTGCGACAGTACCTCGGCCTGGAACTGCTACTAACTTCTCCAAGGGCATAAGAAATGGCTCTTTCAAGTTCCTCACTGGGGTTGGAATATTTTTATCAATAGCATCCATCAATTCAAGAATTTTATCTCTGCCTAATTTGGGGTTGTCCCCTGTCAATGCTTGCAGGGCTGACCCATGCTACTACTGCACACTTGTCGCCATTAAAGCCATATTCTGACAACACATCTCGGATTTCCAGCTCGACCAACTCCACCATTTCACTGTCCACTGCATCTGCTTTGTTTATGAACACAACCAAATGTTCGACACCAATTTGCTTGGCTAGCAGTAAATGTTCTCTTGTTTGTGGCATGGTTCCATCGGTTGCAGCCACAACTAAAATCGCGCCATCCATCTGAGAGGTTCCTGTAATCATATTTTTCACATAGTCAATATGACCCGGGCAGTCTGTGTGCTGCATAATGTCTGTAAGGCGTGACGTATTCAATGTGAGCAGCATTTATCGTAATGCCTCGCTTAATTTCATCTGGAGCCTGTCAATTGCTTCGTATGATACAAATTTGTTGTCGCTGCTATAAACTTCTGACATGACTTTCGTTATAGCAGCAGTAAGGGTTGTCTTCCCGTGATCGACATGTCCAATTGTCCCCACATTACAATGGGGTTTCTTAGGTTTCTCTTCGTTTTCACGGCTCGAAAACCTTTTGGTTGTTGATAAGAAACTACGCAAACACAGAATACTACCATTATATGGTAATGATGCCTTAGGTTTCGCGCTGGCTAACAGAAAATTTCGAACCACACAAAACGAACCAGGGACTGCAGGAGCAACCGTCCTAACGATGTACGTCGCCATTTTTGTTGACCTTGAGTATTGCATTTCAGAACACAGGAGAGTTACACAAAATCCGGGATACCCCCACACTTTCCTGCTTCCATGAGTGATTCTGCCTTCGTTCGTTCCTTCTCTGTCAAGTATGAATAAAATTTGGTGGAACTGCGGTAAAGCTGTGAAAGTGTAAACAATATAAAATGACATAAAGTAGTGCAGCTTTACTTAACAGAGTTAAGACACATACAGGACATTGCGGCGATTAGCCTTCATCAGCAAACAAACACATTCACAAACACAATATACAGTCCTCCTGTGACTACATCAGAAGGTGACGACAGGACGAGAAGAACAAAAGCATTAAAAATGAAAGCAATGATGAGAATTGAAATAAATGTTAATTGTAAAAAAATGTTAATTGAAGAAAATGTTAATTGAAAAAAAAATGTTAATAGAGAAAATGTTCATACTCACCTCTCAGTTCGGATCTGTAAGCAACTCAGAAAATCTCCGATGTATTCTTATACCCGGTGCTAGGTGTTACGGTTCAGTGAGCACATAGAAGGTAGGGGCGGGGCAGGAGGGCAGGACAGTAACTGGTCTGGTAAGGGTATCTGAGCAATCACAGTGGATGTACTAGCGAAGCATGAGGCGCGCAAGATTGATGGTGGTACTAACCAAAATCCCATTATGTGCTCCTATATGTTATTATAGGGGCGAGTCCTAAAGTCTGGGTGGACTGATATGCGTGAACGCACATAGCATACATAGACACCGCTCAACAGACAAAATGTTGGTGTATGTGGGCATGTGCAATGTATATGTAAGAAGAGAGAAAGCAAAAGAGAGAGAAAGCAAAAGAGAGAGGGGGGGAAAGTGCCTGCGACATACCACATGAGGTATGTGGAGTACGTCAGTCTACAAGTACGACGCTTCACTCATACTGTTCCCTATGAAATAGTCAGTATGGTTGATTGTTATACAACATATTTAAGGATCAAATCGCCCAGTGCTTGAGTTATTCGGGCTGTATAAGATCCAACCACTGGTAATACACGTGAAGTAGGTAGGCACAGAGAAGCAAGATGTTAGGAGAGAGAGAGAGAGAGAGAGAGAGAGAGAGAGAGAGAGAGAGAGAGAGAGAGAGAGAGAGAGAGGAAAAATGCCTGCGACATACCGCATGAGGAATGCGGAGTAGGTCGGTCTACAAATACGAGGCTTCACTCATACTGTTCCCTATGAAATAGAGCCAGTAAGGTTGATTGTTATACAACGTATTTAACTACAGCAACCACCTCGCTCCACATCGGAGGCCTAGCATTGAACTCCGCGGTTGGTTCTTCCGGGCATTTGAGCCCTTAGATCTCTACGAGTGGGACGTTCCGTTGGGCATCGCAGTACGTCTTCACGAGGTGGTTCTCCAACTCCTCTTTGCTGACATTGAGGATGCCGGATCGCGACTGCTCGAACAAGTCCCGTGCAAACTTGTATGGTTCCCGGAAGAACCTCTCACGTTCCTTCCAGGTTTCCGCCTGTTCGCGCAGAACCTTTCCGCTTGGGATAGGGCATTGTGCCTGGCTTTAAGATGTTGCCACACCTGGCGCAAGGCCTCTTTCTCATGATCTTCCGCCGTTTTCCATTGTTTTCGAGCGGTATTCTTCTGTTTCCTTACCTCCTCCAGCATTTTCAGCCACCTGGCCTTCTGCGGCATAGCTGCTTCCCGCCTCTCGCTGAAACCAAACTGAATCAGCGAGTGGAGGTAAACAACTTTTCCGAATTTTATAAATTTCTCTTCAAGGGATTTGTGTTTTAGCTCTTCTTCTAAAACGCGACCAACGTATCGTCTAATAATGCCCACTCTGCCTTCCAGGTGGCATTAGGGAACTTGACCTTTCACCCTGAGACTTTCGGAAGGTTGCTCAGGTACGTCACAGGTGACCTCGACTTGAGTCTTCTCAGCTACAGAACTCTAGGGTTCTCCACGGCTGAGGTCCTCTTGTGTCTTATCCTGTTCTTAGGAGCACTGTCGTGCCTCCTGTGACGCACTCCTTACGTCAAGCGTGAATCTCATTCCCCGAAAGGAGTCGAAGCTTCTATCACAAACGCATGGATAGCCCGGTCAGTGGGCTAAACTCATGGTCGATTGGACGGCCCGTGTCGTCATCGTGTGGTCTCCAATGGATCCTTCATTCTCCCCCCTTTCGGGGGATCCTGGGGGCATCTATTCTTATTTTTACTTTGTCCCGCGATAAGGATATTATACAGCGTTAGGGGTTATCAGCCCGGCCCGCTTTCGGCCCCACCGTTTCACCGGTGGAGCCAGTTTCACCACTGCGCTGCATCAGCTCGTTGTCTTCCCATCTGCCTGCTAGTCTCTCCGGACATGTCTGATGGACTAGCCATACGTTAATCGCAAAATCTCCGCCGCGGAGCAAACACGGCAGGGGGCTTCTAATCGTCAGAAATATACCCCCTTCCCCAAATATTACAACATTTACGACAGCGTTGACGGGTATTGTTGTTGATCCCAATGGCGCTGAGTTGCCAACTCTTGGCAATACACAGATTTACATTTCTGAGAACAAAAATTCTACTTTTGTTTAAATGATCGATTGGGTAGAATTTTGGCCATATTCCACATACCTGGCTAATGATGACATTTTGTACGGGTGTTTAATTAGCCGTATACTGAAGTACTCTTGAGACGCTGATGTTATTTGCAAGTTGCGGGTTAGAATCTCTGTGGCGTTCTTTCAATTTATATATTGTCTGATATGTGTATTTATTTACTTCTATGAGTGTCAAACAACACCCTTGAATGTATTTCTCATACTACTTTGGGCAGCTTAAATTTATTCTTATGTATGCGCCAGTCCTATGCAGCAGTTCCAGGAATCCATGAGGTAGTAAATGTTGCGTAAGGCTATAGTAGCACCTTTCCCCAGGCGCTTACATGACACTTAAAGAGTTGTTTCATAAAGATGAGAACGTCTGCACAACGGTGCATGCTGGGGATAGATGGCTGCTCACTCTAGCACTATATTCACTTGCCATTCAAAGTGAACACATTTAACCCCGTTGTTTTCTTTTTCTTTTTTAAACTTGCTAAGTCTATTGAGTCACCATTGGCTTTGGTTGGGCATTTTTTATTTTATTTTAAAGGCAGACCAGGCTGATATAGTAAATGCCGCGATGCAGAGATAGAGCGATGAAAAGAATCAAGAGACGACTGCGAATGTGCAACCTAGATCAGACTGCAAGCACATCAACTAAACTAGGGTGTATCCAGACAAAGTCGCTATGCAGGGGGCCAAAGATTGATGGTCAACCAACACAGAGCTGGTGCCGTCGACCGCAACACGCTGGGAGAGATAATGAGAAGGAGACCCGTATACTTCTGGACTGAATAAATCCATGTGATGACTATCTATTATAATTAAAACAACAAAAACAAAAGTTCTTTCTTCCGTTCCCTTTCCCTTGATATGCCGGGAGAGATATTGAGGAGACCCGTGCACTTGGGGACTAAATGGATCCATGGGCAGTGAGGGTAATCTGGCGACTAACTAACTATTATCATTTTTTTAAACAGTTCTTTTTTCCATTCGCTTTCCCATGATATGCCTGCTCCGTGGCGAAGGACTTACGGACGCACTTGTTAAGGACGCAGTTCGTACTCCTGCATACCCGCGTTCTTCCTCCTCTTCTGCGTTCATCCGGAGAGTTTTTTTTCTGACGTGATTGCGTTGTACTTGTTTTCAGCAGAGCTGCGTTCTTGCGCCGTTAGGCCGACACATCCGATTTCTGCGGGCATTTGTTGACCGGATTAACCTTCCCGGGATACCGCGTTCGAAACACATCTGCGTACGATTTGACAAACAATCCTCCTCGCGTTGGTTTTTTTCTGAAAATGATATGGGTGCCGGTTGTTCAGAAAGCAATGGCAAACTACCGAACGTTAACTTGCCAAGAAATCACGAGACTGCAATGTCCTGTAAAGAATATGCAACTAACCTTTTACCCCATGATACGCAGCCACTTTTCTCTAATGTAGTTTCTGAATATATTTAAGACAGTTCTAATACTGCAAGATCGTTGCCTTTGTTGTATCAAGGCCCCTACATTAGCGAGTTTATCGGTTTTATTTTCTTTCACGAGCTCGCCGTTTACGGGAATCCAATGTTGGCTTAAACTGGTGGAATTGGATTTTTCAAGTTCTGATTTGCTCTTCTTACTAGAGCGAGGTCTCTGCTTTCATATGGAATTTTTCTGTCTCCAGAACACTCAAAGAAATCACCGGAAATCTTTGCTTGAGCACCATACAGCCGACTGCTGATGTAATAGTTCTGTGGTAGTGCTTATTACAATTATTTCCGTTTCATAGTTTGAGAAGTTTTCAGCTGAAGGAGCTTATTTTGGGTACTTGAAAGTAAATGCCATACTCAACAAACTAGGTGGACATGCGCGTTGAAGGCAGCTAATCTACTACACATTCTCAACATTTTCAAAGATAAATATTAATGTGCATCAAGGGTGTATGTCAAAACTATTGTTATGTGAAAACTATAGTTACCTACCTATGCTTGCATGCGTCAGTCCGTTTATCTATCAATTGTCTACGTGAGAGAGAGAGAGAGAGAGAGAGAGAGAGAGAGAGAGAGAGAGAGAGAGAGAGAGAGAGAGAGAGAGAGAGAGAGAGAGAGAGAGAGAGAGAGAGAGAGAGAGAGAGAGAGAGCGCAATTATTAAAATTGTCTCTTAAACAGCATCATGGTAGTACAAACTCCACCGTAAAGCCAGGAAAACATGAGGTTTCTGATTGTCAGATGAGGTTCCCACATCCAAGAATGTTGCGGCCTCTTTATCTTCTTTACTCTCTCTCTCTCTCTCTCTGCCTCTGCGTGTACGGGCCCACCAGTCATGTTCTGGGTGTTTGTACTGTTACGCGTTCATCGATGAGTGCGATTGTCCCATAAAGTGTGTGTTTCACCATTCTGACAGCTACCCTGCCACTAGAAAGACAAACGCCGTGTACCTCATGCATCGCGATCTGCTTACCACCCACCGACTATTTGAATATGTGAAAAGAAGGCACCGGAAGAAATCTAGCTTCTTCCTCCCGGTTGGCCAGCCTTTGTCGCCACTTACGCTATAAAATGATGGGCGCCTATGCCTTCTTTACACCCGGTCCACGACCGAAGGTGTGGATTTCTCGCATGCACTAACAGGACGTGAGCTGTCCACCGGGGTATTTCAAGTTCTAGACTTGACCCTTCACCTTTCCTTTGTTTTGTTGCCTCGCCTTGAACTCCTGCGCAGACCACGCATGTGCTACTAGTGGTGACTGCACTGGACTGATTTTTGCATGAGGGTTAGCTTACCATATTACCAGTGTCCTTCGCCATCAGGCGAACCCTCACTGACGTCTAAGGTACTTGTAGTTTACGTACCCAAGTCAAGGATGAGATGTCAAAATCAAGCCTAACTGACCGGTGTGTGAAATTAAACCAAAACGCCAAGATCACTAGAGAAAGTTTAAGCACGTTAAACCTCTCAGTTGCGCCGACTTTCATGCGTCGTCATTCAGCTGCAGTGGTAGAACTTGGAACATTTCTTCATCTGTGTGTTGACAGAGTTGCGTCGATAACTCCAGAGTTCATGGCTCAAGTGTTCCGCTCATACTTAGAAGAATGACTGGTTGGGTAGGCACAAGATAGTAAAGATTGTTAGATCTTGGTTGTGCTGCAAGTGACACTAAATTGCGCTCTAAAAGCAGATCAGTGGACCATCTTACTGCTTCAATTTATTCCATGACCAGCACGAGTCTTTCTCGCCCAGTCGTTTCAGCGCCTGAGTTCATGACTATCCTCTTAGTTCTAGTAGCTGCAGGGGGGGGGGGGGGGGGGGGGGGGGTCTGGGATGTCAGACATTGTTAGTACCTTCGGTAAGGATGACTGTCATGCCCTTTTCAGGGCCCATTCCCCACTGGTCCAAGACTGACATCCAGCTCATGCCTGTGGCTCCTAGTAGCTGTCAGCATGCGACAGCGGCCACCAGCTGTGATAGGCTGGCTAAACCAGGCATGGGTAACCAACTCGGTGTCAAACCAATCGGTGAACTAGGGTATGCCTACCCAACATTTGAAGACAGGATTCGACAGACTGCGCAGAAGACATCATTGATGATTCAACGGGCAAGACGGTGTTTACCTGCAAAGCGTTGTGGAACGTAATAAGCACGTAGAGCGCCCTGGTCATCCACTGCACCTGTATTTGTCTCCGGTGGTCTTGCCTTGTCTTGCACTGGACTCAGCGATGCTGTACAGACTGTACACGAATGTGTGGGACAGAAATGGAATAAGCCTGCAAACAAAGCTGAAAGTCTACAAAGCAGTTGTATTATCCACACTGCTATTTGCTTGTGAAACCTGGACTGTTTATCAGCGACACGCTTGGAAATTACACCACTTCCACACAGTCTGCCTTAGGAAGCTATTGAAGATTAAATGGCAAGGCTAGATCCCAGACACTGAAGTCCTAGAAAGAGCGTCCGTGCCCAGTATCCACACTTACTAATGAAGAATCAGATTCGCGGGACTAGGTCACTTGACTTGCATGTCAGATAACAGGCTCCCTAAACGAATTTTTTACGGCGAGCTGCGTTGTGGTAAACGCTCCCAAGGCGGCCAGAGGAAACGCTCTAAAGACACTAAGAAGATCTTACTAAAAGCTTTTGATATTTATCATGACACTTGGGAGACTGCTGCAAAAGACCGAAATTCATGGCATACATCATTACATAAGGGTGCAGTCACTTGTGAAGCAACCAGGACTGCAAGATCTGCGAAGAAAAGGCTGGACTAGAAAAACCACTGCAGGAGATCCCCCTCGTGGAACGTCAAGCATTCTTTGCCTACATTGTCAAAGAACATTTCGAGCCACAATAGGCCTTATCAGCCATCTTAGAACTCACTGCTCCATACTTTCAACCCCACTGGATGAAATGAATGGTCATCATCCTTCTTGATGGACAAACAACAGTTGCTGCAGCACATCATATTCTGAGTTGAAAACCAGACCTCTTGCACCTACCTCTGAGGTAAACAAATCTGATTGCATGACAGTTCCTGTCAAGCCTGGCTGCTAGGCCAGACACCAGCTCCTAGATGTCTTTGCCATGTAACTTACTATGGTGGTCAGCTTATTGCTGTGTCATGACGGCATTGCTGCTTCCATCATATCACTTGTGGACAACTTCCAATTGGATTGTGGAGTGGTTTGATTGCACAAGAACTTCTCACTGATGAGTGTATTTCGTATTCCCAAGACATGAAACACATGTTAGTGTAATATCTAGGGCACTATGGTATGTCATGAGTGCGATCTGGTGTGGGTTGGACGCCTGCACTCACTGTCCGCCAAAAGAGGGAAAGACTGGCCATCCATTCCTCTATGCATTCAAACCTACAAAATGTGACTGCTGCTCTCACATTACAGGTTCCTGTTTAAGGATTTTTATTTAATTATTTTTTTTAAACACATGAAACAGTTTTACCAATAAATTGTCTTCAAATTTTATTCTTAAAAGCATAGGCACAAATAAACAAATAATGAAAAATACACAACACAGTTGGCTGCTTTGGACTGGTCAGTTTGAAACATGAAGGTCTCCTGTTAGAAACCATGAAGGCTATAATCCAAGAGGAAAGAACGAGGGCGTCCACGAAACAACTACACCACACAGTAACACAGTCAGAGAAGAACACTTTCGCCCACCTCTAGTGTACTGGCCCATGTTTTTCTAGACCAATCAGCTCGTATTTAACCTTACCCAAAACAGCATTTGTATAGTTTTTATGATTCTGGTACATACCTGCTGGAAACCCTGACAACTGCAGTTTTACAATGAATTCAAATCCCCTCCCCCCCCCCCCCCCCCCCCCCCCCCCCCCCTATTATAGGAGCATAGGCCCCCCAACCACTGACACCAAGCTCTACTACCTGTTGTCTCCTGGGGCTTCCTCCATGACTTCCCATATTTGTCATCTATCTCTAGTTCTCTTCTCCGTGTCTTTAAGATTTGCCTGTGTTTTGTTTGCCTTTGTGGGTTCCAAAGAAAGGACCATCTAGTTATACTGTCTGGCAACTGTCATCTACTGACTATAGTAACTTCTGGTGTAGGACAAGGGGGTCTTGAGCCTGAGGAATTAAGGCCGCCTGCCTAGTGTAGTCACAGTGTACTGTGCAGGTTAAAGTTTCTTTTTTGCACATTACCGAGGATTTGAACCCTGGTCTCCCGAAGAACTCAGCATTTCTTAACTGCTCTTCACTCGGCCAGCCATGTTCCTTTAGTTATACTATTATCAGATATCCTCACTGAGGACATATCTAGTGCCAGCATTATTTCCTTCATCTCTTCCTGCATGCTGGTGAGATCTAACAGCAGAGAAGACTTAGTCACAATGGGTAGTTTCAAGTGCCATGAAACTGCTTCATGAACCAATCAGACTGGTTTATATAGGAATTACTTTCATGCACAGGAGTACATTACCTCTTGTAAGTGCTCTCCCCTCCCCCCATTAATTACATAAGGAAAATCTCAATGCAGTGCAAGAACTTAATAGCACTGGCAAATATTCAAATGTATGTGTAACAGAATCATACATGCTATAAATATTCCTTTGTGCGTAGGCTGTAATAATTTGGAGGATCACTCGGACCAGAAATGTCATCCTAAGTCAAACTTTTGCAATAAAGTGCCGGCACCAACAGCTTGTGGCGGAATAGTACTCTTGCAAGGACCACACCCCACAGTGATAGCGAAGGTCAGGGGGAAGGCCCAAGCCTTCATAGAATTAGCCCAGAGAAGGAACTGGCTTCCACTGGGAGCGTCCAGCAGGGTGGATCCGCAAGCTGTGAATGGGGTACGAAGAAAACAACATGGCAGCAACGACGTCTACTGACTGGGTCATAGGTATCCGCCAAGGGAGAGATGAAGACTGCGGCCAACTGTCAGGGGAAGAAGCTGGCTTGTCCATGGTCAGTCACAGTACAGTGTCAACGCTGGTAGGTGCACCGGGTGCCCAATGTTCGGCCCCAAAGGGTGGAATGGCTTCTGAGCAGACACACTTAGCGATGTTGATAATGGAACAAACACTTTGATGAATACGCACGCCAGGAGGAAAACGTCTGGGAGTTATGACCTAGACAGGTCCGCCCCCTGAGAGTGTAAAGAAGATAAACGGACCAAACCATCTGGCAAGGGGGGACTCCTTCTGATAATCAGAAACCTCCCGCCGTGCTGGCTCTCCGGCAGAGTTGTTACTACTGATGTGAAATGTAGCCTGGGCAGTGTGGCAGCAATGTAGGATTGTGGCTAGCCTGCTGGTCTGGTGATCCTGTGTTTGAAGCCCCATAGAAGCACATTTGTAAAATTTACCGGGCTCCAAGCCTAAAATGGGCACTTGGAAATGTCCTGGGAAATAAAGGCAGCTGACATAATACTGTACATCACCCATTGAGTGCCAGTCTATAACAATATGGGCTCAGCACCATATACCTAAATTGCTTCAAGGCGAGGAAATGGTCCTTTACTTGTTACCTTTACTGGGCAGTATCCTATTTCGCCTGCTAGTTTTTAGTTTTTATTTTCAACTGCCAAGGGATTTGTAATGCACACAATGTGTTCATGGGTCCTCCGATGTTTTTGAACAAGGAGGCTAAACATCTGATCCACTCCCGAAGAGATTATACAACCTTCAGGTTTCTTATCTTATATCTTAGTTGCAATAGGCTTGCCTGTGTTAGAGACAGACACACCTTATATCTGAAAGGTCAAGGTGGGTTCTGTACGTAGACAATCGGCTGAATTGCTGCAAAGGTCTGAGGCCCGTAGTCACCTTCATCTTCATTCCAGGACATGTGGGAGTTGTCTAGTCCGGTGTTCAAGGATGATATCCCAAGAGGTAACACCTTATATCTAAGCCACTCCAACATCTTCGGTCTATGCTTACACAACGGTAACAAACACCGGGTAGAGCTGTTGTAAACTCTGCTCCAGCCGTACACAGATAAAACAAGCCTTTATTGTTGCACTCAACACATTTCAGACAGCAGATAATGCTGATGATATCAACACTCACATACAAATAATTCAAAGGTGTTGACAGTTGTGCATTTTGTTCCTTACAGAAGAAAACAATGCTTTCCTGCTGTCAACTGTCTTCTTTCAGACACCTGCTCACAGTTACGCGTTTGGCTCTGTCTTGTCAGGAATTGTATCCGAGATCCACTTCAAGTAAGGCGGGTTGCCATTATCAATCTACAACAGAAAGACAAAACATAAAACAATGCAATCCAATATATTAATATACAACTGCACTTCTCTCTTAGTAGTGTACCTCTTTCATTACATACAAACCTGCAATCATACACTCGCAAGTATGCACGCATGCACGGACGGACGGACAGACAGGCAGACACACACACATACCAGCGGGCTTCAAATGAGAACCTTAAATGTTTTGTTTTTTTAATATATTCGGAAAAAAGTAAAGAACAAATATATCATTTTTCGATGTAGTCGCCACTGCGTTCAATGCAAATCCTCCAACGCAGATAAAGTGCTTGGATTCCAGTAGAAAAAATTCTCTTGGTTGTGTGTGTAACCACTCTGGGGTCACTACCCGAGGTGACAGAAGTCACGCCGTTTTGAAACTTCCTACTCCACTCATACACATGCTGGACTGGCAGCCATGCATCACCATACTGGACCTTCATTCACCGATAAATTTCAATAGGTTTCACCTCTTCACTGATAAAACACTGGATAACAGAACTGCTTCTATTTGGTGCATGTCAAAAGTGGGGTGGCCATATTTAAACACTGTCCTTATGATGACACTGTTTGTCTGCACTATGATGTCAGTGCTTAACACTCATGACATCTTTAACAACAATATTGATAGGTTACAAGACAATGACATGGTTATTGTAATTTCTATCACACTTTTAAGGTTTTCATTTGAAGCCCTCTTGTACATACATACACATATACCATTGCGGAACTCAGTGACAAGCAATCTTCTCCCAAATCTCCTGCAGTGGACTTCAGACCCCGTATATAAGATGTGTTAGTTGTAATGTCAGCTCATAATTTACAGTGGCACTTTCAGTTCTAAAGACTACTCATCATCTACTGCTGCAATTGTTAGTCCCACTGTTTACTCATCATTTACTGCTGCAATTGTTAATCCCACTGTTTACTCATCATTTACTGCTGCAATTGTTAGTCCAACTGTTTACTCATCATCGACTGCTGTAATTGTTAGTCCTACTGTTTACTCATCATCTACTGCTAAATTGTCAGTCCTACTGTTTACTCATCTACTAAGACATTATCAGTCCTACTGTTTACTCATCATCTACTGCTAAATTATCAGTCCTACTGTTTACTCATCATCTACTGCTAAATTATCAGTCCTACTGTTTACTCATCTACTAAGACATTATCAGTCCTAATGTACGCTGACCTTTCTTGCTAACTGTAAATTCTACTGAAGTCTGCACAGTCCATAGGAGGGTACTTTGAAGAAGATATGGGTTTCATACCTCCAGGTGAGAATTGTATTCTTCCAGGCACAATGCTTTTGAACATGCCTCATATACATAACAACAGCCTATTTGGTATAAACCCGTGTGTTCACAAGGGAAGCAAAGAATAGTAAACATGCATGTCTTAAGAGGTTACTAAGAAGGTTGGGTGTGAGACTGGCTATCTTATCCCATAGAAAAAAATTAACTGCAAAATCCTACCAATCATGAACAAGTTTACAAAGGACTTTGTGTGAGTTGATTGGGGGATTATGCTCCAATGGGAGATGAAAGGCAGCAGCAGTTGCACAAAAAGCCTATTCAGAATGGTCATGAAGAAATTCTCAGTTTCTCCTGATAGCAGTATTTTTGTATGTCCTTTAGTTTTAATCCTTGTCTAATTATAAAAATACAGGAAACTGTTTTCTATTTTCCCTCGTGCATGTGAAATACTGTTTCTAACTACTCTCATACGTGTGGCATACTGTTTTATATCTTCCCTCATACATGTGGCGTACTGTATTATATCTTCCCCCATACAAACGACACACTGCTTTACATTTTTCCTCATAAATGTGACATGTTTCTATCTTCCCTCAAACATGTGACATACTGGGGTTAGCTTGCTTGCAACACCCAATTCACGATACAGTGTCAGTGATCAGTCACAACTAACAAAGTACATCAGCATTTAGTCACAACTAACAAAGTACATCAGCATTTAGTCACAACTAACAAAGTACATCAGCATTTAGTCACAACTAACAAAGTACACCAGCATTCAGTAAACAACTAACAAAGTACATCAGCATTTAGTCACAACTAACAAAGTACATCAGCATTTAGTCACAACTAACAAAGTACACCAGCATTCAGTAAACAACACAACTAACAAAGTACATCAGCATTTAGTCACAACTAACAAAGTACATCAGCATTTAGTCACAACTAACAAAGTACATCAGCATTCAGTCACAACTAACAACCTATGGGAGCTGTGGTAGTGTAGTAGCCAGAAGCTCAAAGCAAGCTTGGTGGTCATGAGTTCAACCTGCATCAGAGCGGATTTGAATATTATTTTAACTGACCTGGGTTCCCAGGTTGACCCCACCTAAATCAGAGACCAGGAATTATCTTGGGAAGTCAAGATGGCCAGCATGACACTGACCGCAACCCCCATTGAGCGATGACTGGACTATAAAAATATGGGCCTAACAGCATATGATCAATGTGCCTTAAGGCATGTGAAAGGGTCCTTCACTTTACTTGTCAACAATCTATATCAGTACTTATATAATGTGCCTTAAGGCATATGAAAGGGTCTTTCACTTTACTTGTCAACAATCTATATCAGTACTTATATAATGTGCTTTAAGGAGTGTGAAAGGGTCCTTCACTTTACTTGTCAACAATCTATGTCAGTACTTATATAATGTGCCTTAAGGAGTGTGAAAGGGTCCTTCACTTTACTTGTCAACAATCTATATCAGTACTTATATAATGTGCCTTAAGAAGTGTGAAAGGGTCCTTCACTTTACTTGTCAACAATCTATATCAGTACTTATATAATATGCCTTAAGGCATGTGAAAGGGTCCTTCACTTTACTTGTCAACAATCTATATCAGTACTTATATAATGTGCCTTAAGGAGTGTGAAAGGGTCCTTCACTTTACTTGTCAACAATCTATATCAGTACTTATATAATGTGCCTTAAAGAATGTGAAAGGGTCATTTACTTTACTTGTCAACAATCTATATCAGTACTTAGCCACACTCTCTGGATGACACGTGCAGCAACTGTACCTTAGCGGAAATCAATTCAGCGCATTCATATGGATGGTTTTTCCTGAGGACAGTAGTAACAAACTCATGAAAGTCTATAACAGTAAGCAAGTCATTGATTCAACAATATAAACTATCTATCATCCAACAAGCAATATAAACCATCAGTAACTGATTCAACAATATCCACTGGCAATAATGGCATGGTTTTGTCAAAAACCAAAAATTTTTTCTTGAATTTCAGTGTAGATTTTATGTTTGACTCTTTCATATATTTTCTTGAGCATTAGCTATATTGTATGATTTCTCAAGCTGATTGTTTGTGAATTTGAGCAGTCTGTTGCTTCTGGCCTTTTTGTCACAGATAGAAATGCTCCTGTTTTCAGATATTGTGATATGTTTCATGTATTATAAATGTCATTACATAACAGTGTATTTTTGCTGCAAATAGAAATGCTCCTGTTTTAATTTCTTGTGAAATACATCATAGATTATAATTATTGCATAACTGTGTATTTTTGTCACAGACAGAAATGCTCTTGTTTTCAGTTCTTATTAAATGTATCATGTATTATAAATGTCATTGCATAAATGTATTTTTGTCGGAGATAGAGATGTTCCTGTTTTCAATTCTTGTGAGTTGTATCATATATTATAAATGTCATTGTATAACAGTAATTCTGTCAATGGTGTCTCTTCTAATGTTTCTTTCAATTTTATTAAATTATGTTATAATTTCCCAGCATATTTTTTTGCCCTTATCCCTCTCATAATCTTTTCTACTTCTGATCTGCGGATGTATTGGACTTCTGGAGTGTTGCTGATGTATTACATCTATTAAAATCATTTAGTCCGGTTTCCTCCGAAGTCGGAGAGTGTCTGCCTACACGGCGAGGATCCACCAGTCTGCACACCAATAAGCCAGACATGGGATAACGGATACTCACGCAAACCTCAGGTCCTGTATGACATCACACTGATGTTGGACAACAGGATGTCTTCATCCGGCATACAGGACTTCACCCTGGAGTTCACAGCCAGCGAACACAAGCAAGCAAGCATTTAGTCCTGTGACATATTCTGCCTATTTATTCTACATATCTTTCTCGTTAGGCATGATTGGCTATTTTGTTTTTAGCACACCCGCCATTTTAAATTCTCTTTACTTTGAGAGTAGTCAGTAGTTTCATTTTCTTATACATGTTTAGTTTAGTCGACGGATCAACATCGCAGCACATGGTGTAACCCATAAGTGCTCCGTTCTGCTCCTAACTCAAGCCTGAGTCCGGAGAAGCTGAGCTCAGTGCTTGAACTCTGTAGCACCGGCAAGCATCATGAAATACTTTGGGTAGATTTTTACTCTAAATTTTGCCCTGGCAGCGCCGTTAGGTAACTCTTTTTCGATTTCCAACTGCAAAGGGATTTTTTACGTGTGCAAAAATACACACGGGTGTCCGATCTCACTTCCCAGAGACCAGGGGAAATTTTGTTACTAGAAGTCCACGTGAAAAAATCCCGGCCCTCACTGGAGCTTGAATCCAGGACCTCCAGCACTCGAGGCGGACACCTTACCTCAAGACCACTCAGCCCCCTATTTTTTTTATACATTTAAATTACAAGTTTCATTTGACAAAGAAATATGTGCTGTATGCTCGCATACGATAAAATAACACTGCAAAGAAAGCAATTGTAAAAATTTGCTTTCTTTTCAGTGTTCTTTTACCTTATATGAGCATACAGCACATATTTCTTTGTCAAATGTTTTCATAATGAGAGTTTGCTTTTCCTCTCAGTAATTTTGAGTAAGATATTGTCTGTCCATACTTTATCTTTATTTCCTCAACTGGTGGTTTCTGATTTGTGCATGGATGCTTATTTTCAAGCATTTCCATTTAATGTTTATTAACACTTCTTGTGTGTGTCTTACTGATTGTTGTATGCTTTGCCAGAAGACTAATATTTATTGTTGTAGAAGATTATTCTCATGATCTGACTGGAAGGTTGAGATTTTTAAGGTGCATACACTTCTTCTGCTGAATGTGGCGAAGTGGGTTCATTTCACATGGCCTGTCAGCTTGACTTCTTGTCCTTGACTTGGGTTCATAAATTACAAGCACCTTAGAAGTTAGAGAGGGTTTGCCTAATGGTAAAGAATACTGATAATAGGTAAAGCTATTTTTACTACTGCTAAGTAGTAATCAATCAAAAATCAGTCCAGTGCACTGACTACTAGTAGCAAGTGTGTTGACAATGCTGGAGTTTAAAGTGAGCAAATAAAATAATGACTACTTCATGACTGTGACATAGGTTCCTTTGTGTTCTTACTTACTGTTTACTTTCATTTTTATATATACACAACTGTCATTAGTGTCAAAAACTGTCATTTACTCTGCCAATATAGTACCTTGTGGTGTATGTGGGGGGGGGGGGGGGGGGGGTTGCTTGAGGAGTAAAGGCCGCCTGGCTAATGCAGTTGCCGCGAATTGTGCAGATTAGAGTTTACCTTTTTTCCCTGACAGAAAAAAACTCCACACCTTACTGAGGATTCGACCCTGGGTCTCCCGAATGAGAATTTAGCATTCTAGCCACTCGGCCAACAATCATCATTAACGGTGGGGGGAGGGAGGGGAGACACTGTAGTTCAGTGGCTAGCATGATTGCCTGTCAGCCTGGTGGTTATGTGCTTAAATCCCTTCTAGGTGGGATTTTTTCAACTGAACAGAGCTCCCAGATTGACCCAGCCTAAAACTGGTACCAGGGAATTACCTGGGAAATCAAGGCAGCCAGCGTGACACTGACCACATCACTCATCAAATGCCAATTAGTTTATACAATGATGGGGCTAGCACCCTATACCCAATAAGCCTCAATTAAGTAAGTAAAGTGAAGGTCCCTTTTACATGCTTAAAGATGCTCCAGGCATATGTTACCAGAACCATATTGTTATAGACCAGTGGTTCCCAACCTGTGGGGAATTCCCCCCACCCCCTCAGGGGAAAATTGTAGGGTTTCCTTTAGAAATTTATAGGGAGGAAATCTGAAAGGGGGGGGGGGGGAATGACATTCTGAACATATGGTGAAGGGGTGCATGGGCCAAAAAAGATTGAGAACCACTGTTATAGACCAATCAGCATAAGTGGGTACCATGCCGGCCGCCTGTACATTCTCAACACATTTCCTGGTACCCATTTTAGGCTGGGTCAACCTGGCAGCCCAGGTCAATGTTTAAACATCCACCCCAATACAGATCAAACCCCGGACAATGGAGATGGCAGGCGAGATTTTAGCCACTATGCTACCACAGTTCCCCAAGGCTTGAAGAGGGGTCCTTTAACTTTTGTCATCATTATTATAACACAAACAATAATTATGAACGCAAGACAAACACTTGTGATTAATTAACAGAAAAATATGACACTGTGTATGTAACAAGACCAGAAAGAAATGACCTGACTACGCACCTGACATAGTCACTGACTTCATCTACTCTGGATGTTAGTGTCTTGATCATCTGAAACATGTCACACACACATTAAATCATTGTCATTTTAAAGCAAGTAATATAACCTGTGATTAACACTGTCATTAAATCATTGCCATTTTGAAGCAAGTATTATAACCTGTGATTAACACTGTCATTAAATCATTGCCATTTTGAAGCAAGTATTATAACCTGTGATTAACACTGTCATTAAATCATTGCCATTTTGAAGCAAGTATTATAACCTGTGATTAACACTGTCGTTAAATCATTGCCATTTTGAAGCAAGTATTATAACCTGTGATTAACACTGTCATTAAATCATTGCCATTTTGAAGCAAGTATTATAACCTGTGATTAACACTGTCGTTAAATCATTGCCATTTTGAAGCAAGTATTATAACCTGTGATTAACACTGTCGTTAAATCATTGCCATTTTGAAGCAAGTATTATAACCTGTGATTAACACTGTCATTAAATCATTGCCATTTTAAAGCAAGTATTATAACCTGTGATTAACACTGTCATTAAATCATTGCCATTTTGAAGCAAGTATTATAACCTGTGATTAACACTGTCGTTAAATCATTGCCATTTTGAAGCAAGTATTATAACCTGTGATTAACACTGTCGTTAAATCATTGCCATTTTGAAGCAAGTATTATAACCTGTGATTAACACTGTCATTAAATCATTGCCATTTTGAAGCAAGTATTATAACCTGTGATTAACACTGTCATTAAATCATTGCCATTTTGAAGCAAGTATTATAACCTGTGATTAACACTGTCATTAAATCATTGCCATTTTGAAGCAAGTATTATAACCTGTGATTAACACTGTCATTAAATCATTGCCATTTTGAAGCAAGTATTATAACCTGTGATTAACACTGTCATTAAATCATTGCCTTTTTGAAGCAAGTATTATAACCTGTGATTAACACTGTCTGTCGGATCTTTTGGCAGTTGTGCATGTTACAGATTAGTTGATTATGTTGTAGAGGTGTTTATAGTTGTATATGTAGTAGAAATATTAATAGCTGTGTATGAGGTAGATGTATCAATAGTTACATATATTGTAGATGTATCAACAGCTGTATGTGTTGTAGATGTAACAATAGTTGTGTATGATGTAGATGTATCAACAGCTGTATGTGTTGTAGATGTAACAATAGCTGTGTATGATGTAGATGTATCAACAGCTGTATGTGTTGTATATGTAACAATAGCTGTGTATGATGTAGATGTATCAACAGCTGTATGTGTTGTAGATGTAACAATAGTTGTGTATGATGTAGATGTATCAACAGCTGTATGTGTTGTAGATGTAACAATAGCTGTGTATGATGTAGATGTATCAACAGCTGTATGTGTTGTATATGTAACAATAGCTGTGTATGATGTAGATGTATCAACAGCTGTATGTGTTGTAGATGTAACAATAGCTGTGTATGATGCAGATGTATCAACAGCTGTATGTGTTGTAGATGTAACAATAGCTGTGTATGATGTAGATGTATCAACAGCTGTATGTGTTGTATATGTAACAATAGCTGTGTATGATGTAGATGTATCAACAGCTGTATGTGTTGTAGATGTAACAATAGCTGTGTATGATGTAGATGTATCAACAGCTGTATGTGTTGTAGATGTAACAATAGCTGTGTATGATGTAGATGTATCAACAGCTGTATGTGTTGTAGATGTAACAATAGCTGTGTATGATGTAGATGTATCAACAGCTGTATGTGTTGTAGATGTAACAATAGTTGTGTATGATGCAGATGTATCAACAGCTGTAAGTGATGTAGATGTAACAATAGCTGTGTATGATGTAGATGTATCAACAGCTGTATGTGTTGTAGATGTAACAATAGCTGTGTATGATGCAGATGTATCAACAGCTGTATGTGTTGTAGATGTAACAATAGCTGTGTATGATGTAGATGTATCAACAGCTGTATGTGTTGTAGATGTAACAATAGCTGTGTATGATGTAGATGTATCAACAGCTGTATGTGTTGTAGATGTAACAATAGCTGTGTATGATGCAGATGTATCAACAGCTGTATGTGTTGTAGATGTAACAATAGCTGTCTATGATGTAGATGTATCAACAGCTGTATGTGTTGTAGATGTAACAATAGCTGTGTATGATGTAGATGTATCAACAGCTGTATGTGTTGTATATGTAACAATAGCTGTCTATGATGTAGATGTATCAACAGCTGTATGTGTTGTATATGTAACAATAGCTGTCTATGATGTAGATGTATCAACAGCTGTATGTGTTGTAGATGTAACAATAGCTGTCTATGATGTAGATGTATCAACAGCTGTATGTGTTGTAGATGTAACAATAGTTGTGTATGATGCAGATGTATCAACAGCTGTAAGTGATGTAGATGTAACAATAGCTGTGTATGATGTAGATGTATCAACAGCTGTATGTGTTGTAGATGTAACAATAGCTGTGTATGATGCAGATGTATCAACAGCTGTATGTGTTGTAGATGTAACAATAGCTGTGTATGATGCAGATGTATCAACAGCTGTATGTGTTGTAGATGTATGTGTTGTAGATGTAACAATAGCTGTCTATGATGTAGATGTATCAACAGCTGTATGTGTTGTAGATGTAACAATAGTTGTCTATGATGTAGATGTATCAACAGCTGTATGTGTTGTAGATGTAACAATAGTTGTCTATGATGTAGATGTATCAACAGCTGTATGTGTTGTAGATGTAACAATAGCTGTCTATGATGTAGATGTATCAACAGCTGTATGTGTTGTAGATGTAACAATAGCTGTCTATGATGTAGATGTATCAATAGTTACATATATTGGAGATATATCAACAGCTGTGCATGTTTTAGATGTACGAGGGGAAGTCAATAAGTAAGTCATAAATGGCTGTAGAAAAATAACTAACTATAACAACTTGAAACCAGTTTATTTTTATACATACATTGTCCCTTTATTTCTCAACATAATTTCCACCAACACTGATGCACTTATCCCATCGTTTTATCAGTCCTCCCAAACCGGCTGCATAGAACTGCATGCTCTATTTTCTAAATCATGTTTTCACTTCACATTCAACTTCGGCGTTGTTCGCGAAATGTCTCCCACCAAGGTGAGTTTTCAGTGGACCAAAAAGGTGGAAATTGCTAGGGGCCAAGTCGGGGCTGTAAGGTGGATGTTCCAGAACGTCCCACATCAGTTGTTTAATTCTCTCCTGAGTTAATCAAGCCGTATGTGGTCTGGCATTGTAATGAAGAAGCAACACTTTCTTAAATTTCAATCAATCATGCATTATGCTGAACCATGTGAGCACCCTATTGCAGATGCTACAGAGTCTACTGTTACTCACCTGTCACCTCTAATCATCTCCTCCACCCTATTTTTCATCATTATTCCTGCACAGATGCTTCTGTTGCAATCTCAACAGGACGAGCAGATCGGATTTCATCAACAATTTTAGAGCGTCCATGAGAAAAGACCTTAGACTTGTAAAAAACATATATTGGAAACAACAAGCTGCCATAAAAGTTGATAATGAAGTAGGCCAATATCAGCCTATTAAGAGAGGTGTGAGACAGGGATGTGTAATGTCTCCAGATTAGTTTTCACTGTACAGTGAAAATATTTTCAGAAATATTGAAGATATGGAAGGAATCAATCAACATGGGGGTGGGGGTGGGGGGGGGGGGCGATGCATCAATAACATTAGATATGCAGACGATACAGTCTTGATTGCAGACAATGAACAGGACCTGCAACATTTAGTAGATGCAGTTGTTACACACAGTGAACAACGAGGGTTAGAATTAAATTGTAAACAGACACAGATTATGGTCGTCACTAGGAAGAACGAAATACCACAATGTAATATACAAGTAAATGGGAATATTCTTCAACAAGTGAATAGGTACAATTATCTTGGAACAGTAATAACATCTGATGGGAGATGCCTTGAAGAGATTAGAACAAGAATCGCCATGTCTAAGGTAGCCTTTAGCAAGATGAAAAACATACTGACCAATAAAAAGATGTCAATTGAAACGAGAAAAAGAGTGTTGAGGTGCTACATAGAACCTGTACTTTTATATGGATGTGAAGCTTGGACAATGAGCAGTCAAGCTGAATAACATCTGATGGCTGTAGAAATGTGGTTTCTGAGGAAAATGCAAAGAATACCATGGACAGCCAGAAAGACCAATGAACAGGTCCTTCAAGAAACAAATGAAGATCGTAAACTGATTAGAGACATTAGACGCAGACAGTCAAAATTTTTTGGGCATGTTATGAGAAGAAATGAATTGGAGAACTTGGTGACAACTGGTAAGATCGAAGGGAACAGACCAAGAGGAAGACCTAGAAGCAAATACCTGGATGGCTTGGCCTCGTGGCATGGTTGAGACAGAAACACAGAGCTGATTCACGACTCTGGTGATTGAGTGAGATGGCAAAACATGACCACCCACGCTTACCGGCATGGCACATGATGGATGGATGGATGCATTGCTTTACGGGACAAACATTTGTCAGCATAGACAGGAAGCATTTCCTTATGAATGTCTTTTTCAGGCAGTCCTTTTGCCCACAAAAAACATACAACAGCATGTTGCTCTTTGGTTGCACACTCAGTAAGTACAGTCGCCATTTTGTTTATGCGCTGCGCATGAGACACCTAGCGCCACCTGACAAACAGGAATATAAAGTACGATGTTGCTGTCACCTAATGACACCTGTAGAAAACACCAACTACAGTTACCTGCCATTCCAGAGCTGTGCGACTTACTTATTGACTCACCCTCGTATTAATAGTTGTGTGTAATTTTGATGTATCAGTGGTTGTATATGATACAGATATATCAACAATTTTGTGTGTTGTAGATTTATCATTAATTGTAGATACATCATTATTTATTTTTGTTACTTGTGTTTTGTGAAACTGCTCTACTTTTGTTAGTGTGCTTTGTAAAGCTACTCTTGTTTTTTTTTTTTTTAAATATTGTTTACATTTCCACAGCTTTACTGCAGTTTAACCAATTGTATTCCTATTAATTATTTGTGCATATTGTAGATATATCACCAGTTGTGCATAATGTAGGTAAATTATCAGTGATGCAATTTTAATGTATCAACATGTACCAGGAAATGTGGTACATGTTGATAACATTAAAAACTGTGCATATTGTAGATATATCAATATGTGTCTCTGTTGTAGGTTTATATGTTGTAGGTTTATATGTTGTAGATATATTAATACGTGTATATGTTGTAGATACAGCAATGGTTGTGTGCGCTGCAGATATGCCAACAGTTATGTATTTGAATAATGAAGATGCACATTTTCTCTTTTTTGTTTCTCTTTGGAGGAGAGTGCATCACCCTTGGTTATACACCTCAAAAGTCAGTGTGTCAAACTTCAGCATACATTTGTTTAAGCTTTGCCTCCTCCAGACAGATCCCACCTAAGGTAACGGGCTCTATCTACCGTGGGTAGGCTTTCTTTCCTAATAATTTTGCCAAGGTAGCAAGCAGCCTTGTGGCTTATTCTGTGTGATTTCTGTTTGCTATGGCATTTTTAATATGCACAACTTGCACGAGATTTCTTGTTTTTCATCATTATCTGAGAAGGCTAGGTGTCCGATCTCACTACCCAAGAGATTGGGGGTAATATCATTAGATACCACAGGTTCTTGGAAAAATTGCCAGCTTTATGCTGGGAATCGAACCCGGTATACTGTGAACTTGACGTGGACACCATAACCTCTCAGCATAATGTACTGCCTGGAAAAGTTTGCTCAATATAGTGTATGTTACATATATATATCATTAGTTGTGCATACTGCAGATATATCATTAGTTGTGTATGTTGTAGATATATGAACAGTTATATATGTCATTAATGCAGATATATCAATTCATAGGGACACATTAAAAAGAGGGACACAAAACAAGAAAACAATGAAAGAGAAGGACTAAGATAGTGGCAATGGCAGAGACAAAGAAATGGACAAAGTTGTACAGGAAGACACTAAGAAAGGGAAATCAACTTTAAATCAAATCAAATCAACTTTATTTTAAAAGGGTCACAAATTGGGCACGCAGGCCCGTCTTACATTCGGCCCTTCCAATCACTCATCTTTCGTTCATCAAGAACATTATACTTTCACATAGGAAGAAAACAAAACCATTGTGAAATGAATGTTGTAAACATAAACAAGGCAAATTACCATGTTATGAGGCCCATATCCCATCTACCCACACATCACCCCACCCACACACAAACCCCACCTACCAACACACACACACACACCCAGGGACACATACATACCCCACCAACCGAACCATCCACCTCCCACACAACCCCACCCACACACACTGCCCTCACCTGTTCCCCCAACCCAAACACACTCGCCACCCACACAAACATCCCCCATCAACCCACACATCCCACCCACATACACATCCTAACCCACACACACATCCTCTTCCCACCCACCCATCCCCCAACTACACCTCCATCGACCACATATTCCCCACCCATGCACACACATTCCCCATCAACCCACACACCGCACATCCACTCACACATCCCCAAACCATACACACACATCCCCACCAACTGACATCTCCCTACCTACAAACACACACACACACATATATCTCCCTAACAACCTATACATCCCCAATCCATTCACACACACGCCCCACCACCCACACATACATCCTTCACCCACCCACACATGCCCTAACCCACATCCCCCACCCGCACATCACACACATCCCCTACCACACAATATTTCCAACCCACGCACCACACACACATATCCCTCACCCACACATCCTACATACCACCACACATCCCCCACCTACACACCACACACATATCCCCACCCACACCCACACAGATACCCTCACCCACCCACTCAAATCCCCCACCAACACACACACATCCCCCATCCATACACCACACACATATCCCCAACCAACACACACACACCTCTCTCCACCCACACATTCCCCACCCATCCACCAACACACACTCACTCACACATCCTCCACTACGCACCCACACACCCCACCCACCCACCCCCAACCAAACATCTCTTGATCACACATACCCCCACCCACAGAGAGAGAGAGAGAGGGGTATGGAGAGAAAGGGAAAGACAGAGTATCCTGTAGATACATGCAGATCCAAGACATGCTTCAGCAAACACAGAGAAAAGAGAGGCACAGAGATGAGACTAAAAGTCAAAGATAAAACAGCTATTGGCACAATTAGATCCAAACGATGTCTTGGTAAACATGGAGAGAAGAGGGGCACAGAGATATGAATATATATATGAGAGAGAGAGAGAGAGAGAGAGAGAGAGAGAGAGAGAGAGAGAGAGAGAGAGAGAGAGAGAGAGAGAGAGAGAGTGAGAGTGTGTGTGTGTTAGTTGAAGGCATGTGTAAATTCAAGATTGTGGATACAATGCTACACCCAAGAAAAATCTCACCAATATCAGCTCACTGTCCTCGTTGGTTTTACCTTCCCATGTGTACCTATAAAGTATATTGGTAAACCTTAACATCTGTCAGGGAGGCTATCAATCTTCATTACATCAAGCATGGCAGATGGTTACATCTCTATATATGTTATTTTCATGACACAATATGTCTCAAGATGCCACATCCTTGTTAGTTACCATCTAATCATAAACATTGCTGTCATTATAAAGTTGAGTCAAGAATCAAAATCACAGCACTCGGGACATTTCCATACAGCTCCGCCCTCATCTTAAACAACCAGTGAAGAGTCCAAGCACTAATTCTACCAGTTGCGGTCTGATTATGAGTTTGTGTGGCCTTTCCTCAGAGTACTGAGTGTCTGGTCACCTCCTGCTGCACCATTATATCCAACTATAATGATTTATCTGTTCTTTCACACTACACACATGATCTCAAAGGTCCCTGACAACATCTGCCTTGCCGAGCACCCATGCCTTACCCAGCAGTGCAGACCCAGCCAGTCTGTCCTCCTTGCAGAT
This sequence comes from Cepaea nemoralis, assembly GCA_014155875.1. NCBI lineage: Eukaryota > Metazoa > Mollusca > Gastropoda > Stylommatophora > Helicidae > Cepaea > Cepaea nemoralis. Next base: position 11,463 of record JACEFZ010028508.1, on the reverse strand, counting down.
TTTCAAATATGCCAGAATGTCCTGGGGGACTGATCCAATGGAATTGAACCAAGCCACTCTTCACAGCACAGAGAGAAATACATGTGTAGAATATTGATACTTGCACAACACATAGATAGATACATGTGTAGAATAGAGATACTTGCGCAGCACAGAGAGATAGAGAGAGAGAGAGAGAGAGAGAGAGAGAGAGAGACGAGAGACAGAGAGACAGAGAGAGATCTGCAGAATACTGATACTTGCACGCACACAGAGAGATACATGTGTAGAATATTGATACTTGAACAGCATACAGAGAGATACATGTATAGAATACTGATTCTTGCACAGCACACACAGAGAGATACATGTGTAGAATATTGATACTTGCACGGAAAAGAGAAACAGATCTTGCACAGAGCACATAGAAAGATAATTGCAGGGAATAAAGAGATACTTGAATATAATACAGTGGAATCTCGCTTAACGAGCATCTCTCATAACGAGTAATTCGCATAACGAGCAAAATAAATTGTAAAAAAATGATTAGCTGAACGAGTGACGAGGGCGAGGGGAAGTCCCAGGATTGTGCGCCTGCAACAGCGAGCAAGATGACCTTCTTGAAGAATTAAAATTCATCAAGATCCAGTTTCTGCCTCCCAACACTACTCCGTTACTCCAGCCTATGGACCAGCAGGTTATTTCTAACTTTAAGAAGCTCTACACTAAAGCGCTCTTCGGGCGTTGTTTTGAGGTGACTGAAGGGACCAATCTCACTCTCAGAGAGTTTTGGAAATATCACTTCCACATCATTGCCTGCCTCAAGATGATCGAAAAGGCATGGGAAGGGGTTACCAAGAGAACCCTCACTTCTGCTTGGAAGAAGCTTTGGCCTGAGAGCGTTGTCGAATGTGACTTTGAGGGGTTTGAGACAGTACCTGTGGAGCCTGTAGTCAACGAGATTGTGTCTTTAGCCAAGATCATGGGACTGGAGGTGGATAACAAAGATATCGATGAGCTTGTGGAAGAGCATAGCCAAGAGCTGACCACCGAAGAGCTTATGGAATTACATTGTGTTTCACAGCAAGAAGTTGTGGAGGAGAGTTTGTCCGAGGAGGAGGAGAAGGTAACAGCAAACCAACAATCTTCTGGCGCAATAAGAGAAATGCTGAAAGCATGGGAAACTGTTGCATCGTACATTGAGAACCATCACCCTAATAAGGCAGTGGCTATGAGAGCTACTAATTTATGTAATGACTAATGCTGTGTCGCATTTCCACCAAATTCTGAAGCGTCGGCAAAAACAAATTTCTCTAGACAGCTTTCTAGTAAAAAAGAATTAGGTATGTATTATAAATTGTAAAGTTAATTATTTCAATTTTGTTTTTCTACAAATCGAATTCTCATTCCAGGTTCGTTCATTCCGCGATAGAAGAGGAAGATGAATCACGCTTCCTTAACAATGTATATATAATTTTCTTTGAATAAACGTTATACAAAATATTTTGAGTATTTTTTCGGCATGGAATGCATTATCGTATTTACATTAATTTGTATGGGGAAAACTGTTTCGCTTAACGAGTGTTTCGCATTACGAGTAAGATTCTGGAACGAATTATGCTCGTTAAGCGAGGTTCCACTGTATACAGATATAACAGTACAGAATAGACAGAAATACCAGCACTAGCACAGAACAAGCAGATGAAGTGACATGATAAATACTGAAACAAAACACATCCCTTAGAAACCTCTCAGATTGTGCAATGAAACAAATATAGTTTGAGCTAAGCAAGGCAGCTAGAGGATAATTTTACAGATAAGTAATATAGGACACTACGTTTACTGTAAGCAAGACAGTTAAGCATGGCACATGACTACATGTAAGACAGGACAGTCAGATATGATAAGTTGTTATGTATAATACAAGACAAGAAAATATGACAGTAAAAGAGGACAATTAGACTGGGAAAGCTGCTAAATAATTATAAGACAGGAAAGTCAGACAAAAGTCCATGGTACTAACACTGATGTCACTTGAGGGATGATGTTCACACAGGCTGCCAACTTGCTTTCCACAAGTCCACTGTTAATAGAACCAGGTTAGCAACTCAGTATCAATAATTACAGACAATCAATGCTACAACAATAAACACAGACACTTGAACCTGACTACGTGATATAGGTGACTCATAAACATGATTATGTAGTGCATGTGACACATGAACCTGTGGTGGTATACATGATATATGAGTATGACTATGTGGGGTGTACATATGACTAGAACCTGACTATGTGGTGGTAAGTACCATAGGTGAACCTGAATATGTGGTGGTATATGTGATATTAGAATCTGACTATGTAGTGGCATATGTGATACTAGAATCTGACTATGTGGTGGTAAATGTGATACTAGAATTTTACTACCCGGGAAGGTTAACCCGGTCAACAAATGCCCGCAGAAGTCGGATGTGTCGGCCTAACGGCGCAAGAATGCAGCTCTGCTGTAAACAGGCACAACGCAATCACGTCCGAAAAAAAAACTCCGGATGAACGAAGAAGAATTTTACTATGTGGTGGTAGGTACCATAGGTGAAACCTGAATATGTGGTGATATATGTGATATTAGAATCTGACTATGTAGTGGCACATGTGATACTAGAATCTGACTATGTGGTGGTAAATGTGATACTAGAATATGACATTGTGGTGATACATGTAATGTTTCGGGCCGAGGAGAAAAACTGTTAGGGTACAAGCCTTACCCTAGTGCAGGGAAATACAACCTAAAGATTACATGTCATGGCAGGATAGACCAGACCTTAAGCTTTGGTCTGCAACTGGTCTAGGATGGAAGCTGTGACAGGTGGACAGTTAAAGTTTTGCTTTGCTGATCTGGCAGCTTCCGCAGCTTGTCTTGTTCCAGACATATTAGTGTTACCTTTCCTCTGGTATAGATTAGGCAGGCCAAGAGAGGGATCTTGCTGCATGGATAACACATGGTCTCTAAATTCAGCCCAGGCTTTGTGATATGGAGAGGTATAACTCCATTTTACAAACTATCGTCTGTCAAGACAGCAAGGTGCTAGTCAAGTACATGTGGTACAAGAATATGACATTGTGGTGGTATATGTGATACTAGAATATGACTATGTGGTGGTATATGTGATACTAGAATATGATACTGTGGTGGTACATGTGATAACTGAACCAGACTGTGTGGTGGTACATGTGATACTTGAACCTGATTATGTGGTATGTGTAACACAAAACCTGCCTATGTGGTATAAGTGATACTTAAATGTTTCCGTTACAACACGAATGCATGATAGTTGATAACACACTCACTGTGCAAGCTTTCTGCCAACCTCCATGTTTGGCACAGTCACGAAGGCCATTGATGCTGTTCCGGAAGTGTAAGCTTTAACCTGTCCCTCAGCCATGTTGACAGCTCGTCGCAGAAACGTCAACAGAAAAGGCATATAAGTTTCAGTGCCAATCACCTGAACAATGCAGACAATAATGTAATCTCATGGGCAAACAAAATAATTATATTTGCATATGTAACAAATTAATGGTTATATGCAACACACTCATATTTAAATGTAAGAAGATCATTTTTATATGTAACAAATTCATGTTTATTTTCAACACTCAATCTAAATGTAAAAGCTCATATTTATATGTAACTGTGACAAAGTCTCCAGAACCCCATCCTGTTATGTTTGAAACGGGATAGACCTGCCCTAAAAAATGTGTGTATTTGTGTGTGTGTGTGTGTGTGTGTGTGTGTGTGTGTGTAGTATATATATATATATATATATATATATATATATATATATATATATATATATATATATATATTAGATTGGCACCTTTCCGTCTTGACAGACGATAGTTTGGTACATTGTGCTTCAAAAAGGTTTAATAAGTACGACCCATGGCAGTGGCGAGTGTGGCTGATAAGGCCAATTCATGCTGCAAATGTTTATCCACAGTGGATGCATGTGAAAACATGGTCATTTACACCATCATGCACCATCTTGTGTCTCTCACGCTCTGTGTGTGCTTTATATGCAATCATTTTCTCCTTTGCCTTTATTCCATTTCTGATAGTTGCCCTCCATGCAACACGTTCAGTGGCGACTTGCTCCTACTGTGCATTATCAAGACCTGACTAACACACACACACACACACATATATATATATATATATATATATATATATATATATATATATATATATATATCTATATATATATATATATATATATATATATATATATATATATTATGGATTGGAGAACTTAGTGACAACTGGCAAGATCGAAGGGAACAGACCAAGAGGAAGACCGAGAGGAAAATACCTGGATGGCTTGGCCACATGGCATGGACGAGACAAGAACACTGAGCTGATCCCGACGCTGGTGATCAAGTGAAATGGCGAGTCATGACTGCCCACGCTTTCCAACATGGCACATTATATATATATATGGCTACAATGGCTGGGGCATATAGAAAGAATGGAAGATAATAGGGAAACAAAACTCGCTTACACTCAGGAAATAAATGACCGTAGACCCCGAGGTAGACCAAGAAGGCGGTGGAGAGATAATACATGTACAGACCTACAAGCACTTGGAATCAACGGCTGGCAAGAGAAGGTCCACCAGAGAGACGAATGGAGACGGATTGTATTTGCAGCAAAGAACCTCAATGGCTCGGAACGCTGAAGAAGAAGAAGTATATATATATATATATATATATATATATATATATATATATATATATATATATATATAGATATATATATATATATATATATATATATATGTGTGTGTGTGTGTGTGTGTGTGCGTGCGTGCGTGTGTGTTTTGACGGTAACCTAAGGGATTCCTATTAGATATTCTTAATTTTATATGTATAAAAATATTACTATAGAGTAGTGTATGAGTTGTAAAGTACAAGTTAGTGTACACCGCCAAAACAGTAGGTTTGGCTGGGTAGAATACTCAGTTTGGCCAGCAAAAATTTTTGCAACACGAAGATCTGCCTGGCCACTTCCTGTTGGGCCGGCAGACATCGTATCTCGTCCATTTATCTGATTGACTTGATGCTGGGAGCACAGGAGCCAGAAACTAGCCTTACGATACACTTTAACGTGTCTAAAGAATAATTCTACAAGCTTTAGTTAGCCATATAATTGATAAAACAATTTATATAAAAATATAATAATGCTGGTGGCAACTGTTCCCCAATTGAGAGGTCTAATCACAAGAAATGGAAGGATTCTGCACCTTCAGCGTGAATTCAGTCAAGTGAATTGGCTCAACTAAGTCATCAACCCACAGCAACGCACAACTGACCTGTTTCTGGACAATTTGTGTATTGCCTGAGTGTGTGTGAATCAGTGCAACAAGAGGAGGAGAAATAGCCTGACCTTGAACATCACGCTAGTCGACAGCCAGGAGCGGAGTCCTCAGCTAAGTGATCAACATCACCGAATGAAATGCTTAGCCTGTCCACTCAGCAACTTAGTCTAGGATTAAACCCTGATTAAAGCCTGACGCAGTGTCTTATCAATAAATTAATTGTTGTAATTTTCAATTTCAATCTAAACTAGTTTGTGATACTAGAAAATAATATTAGTATATTAAGAGTGACTGACAGTGGAAGTTGTAACTTTATAATTGTAATCTGTCTATCTCAGCACTGAGAGAAAGGATCAGTTAAAGAGGGGCTCTTTTATCTTACAGCCATTAGTAGCAGGATTACTTAAGCTATTGTCTGGAGTACTAGTATGGTTGTTTGCTTCACCTATCCTTGTCTGGACACTGTCTGAAGACTTGGGCATTCCTGGGACTTGTTCAAATCATACAGTCTAGAATCTCGAGTCATTTCAGTCTCTTTTTCAGCAGTGATTAGTTTTTCTGAATCCTGAAAGTCTATTTGTTGCTATTTCTGATTATTGTCTATCAAAATAGCCAACCTTATGCTACAGTAACAGATTCATGAAGTTCTTGTGAATGCCAACAGATACAAATTCTCTCTCTCTCTGTTATGTGTGTGTGTGTGTCTCTGTGAATGAAGTAGTGTCTGCATCTGTGTCTGTCTGAGAGAGAGAGAGAGAGAGAGAGAGAGAGAGAGAGAGAGAGAGAGAGAGAGAGAGAGAGAGAGAGAGAGAGAGAGAGTGAGTGAGTGAGTGAGTGAGTGAGTGTGTGCGTGCGTGCGTGTGTCTATCTATGTATGTCTTTACATCTCTTTCAGCACCTGTGTGTGTTTAAGTGTGGGTCAGTGTGTCTATATGCATGTTTGAATATGTTAATATTTGTTTCTGTCTGTATGTATATCTGTGTATCTATCTCAGCATCTGTGTGTGTGTGTGTATGTTTATGGGTTTATCTGTGTGCCTATGTATGTTTGTGTCTATATATGTGGGTCCGTGTATGTTTGTCTGTGTTCTGTCAATGTCTCTCTGCATCTATGTATCTGTATGTGCATCTGTGCATGTCTGTGTGTCTGACTGTGTAAGCTTTTCTACTTGTGTGTCTGTACTTATGTCCTGCATGTGTTTCTATTTGTCTGACTGCATGTTGGTGTGTCTGTTAGCGTACCTGTGTCTATTTGCTTGCTTCTGTAGGTATTTGTATATGTAGGTCTGTGTGTATGTATATCATGTTTGTAAATGTATGTATTATGACATGTGTATATGTATGCATTATGATATGTGTATATGTATGCATTATGACATGTGCATATGCATGTATTATGACATATGTATGTGTATGTATTATGACATGTCTATATGCATGCATTATGACATGTGTATATGTATGCATTATGACATGTGTATATGTATGCATTATGATATGTGTATATGTATGCATTATGACATGTGCATATGCATGTATTATGACATATGTATGTGTATGTATTATGACATGTCTATATGCATGTATTATGACATGTGTATATGTATGCATTATGACATGTGTATATGTATGCATTATGATATGTGTATATGTATGCATTATGACATGTGCATACAGCATGTATTATGACATATGTATGTGTATGTATTATGACATATCTATATGCATGTATTATGACATGTGGTAATGTATGTATTATGACATGTCTATATCTATGTTTTTACTGACTGGCGACTTGACAGATGATAGTTCTTAAAATGGAGTTATCTCACCATAACACAAAGCCTGGGCTGAATTTAGAGATCATGTGTTGCCCATGCAGCATGATCCCTCTCTCAGCCTGCGTAGTTTACTCCAGAGGAGAGGTAACACCAATACGTCTGGAACAAGACAAGCTGCAGAAGCTGCCAGATCAGTAAAGCAATGATCTAGCTGTCCGCCTGTCAGAGCTTTTATCCTAGACAGTTGCCGACTAAGGCTTAGGACCTAGTCTGCCCTGTCATGACATTTAGTCTTTAGGTTGCATTTCCTTGCACTAGAGTAAGGCTTGTACCCTCCCAATTGCACTACCCTGGCCGAAGCCATTGGCACAATGTAAGGTGTCAGACTAATATTCGGCGCTAACAGAAAGCAGACAGTACCATCTACTGTTATACATGTATGTATTATGACTTGTGTGCATATATATATATATATATATATATATATATATATATATATATATATATATATATATATATATATATATATATATATATATATATATATATCCTCTAAAAAGTACTGGAGAGTTTTGGTCATAGACCATAACTTTAGGAAGGGAAAATCCCAACTGCACCTCCACGTGGTAGAGGATGGAAACACACCACGGTGTGATTAACACAGCTTTGGGGACCGAGTATCCACCGGAATAAGTGGACAACTCTGCAGCTAAGCAGAGCAGGGCACTCACTTGTCCTGACAGTTGGAAATGGCTGTCAAAGGCAGAGTTAAAAGACCACCATGTGAATGTGGAAGGCAAGGGGAAAGCACCACATTATCTTCCAAGATTTCATGGCGACACACATTTAAGAAATAGTGAACGACGTTAATGGCTGTCTTAGGACATCCTCGTCCGGTAGGGACCGTCATGAGCCACAGGTGACACCAGACCGTCATCCAGCTACTGATGGCAAAACTAAAACTATGACTAAACTAAATAAATTTTGAGTAGGAACATGGAATGTTAGGACATTAAATGAGCTAGGAAAGTTAAACAATGTTCTAAGAGAAATGGAAAAGCATGAAAATGATTATACTTGGCATAAGTGAGATGAGATGGAAGGCTTCTGGCAAAATTATAACCGACAAACACACAATAATTTATTCTGGAGGGGACACACATGAAAAAGGTGTAAAAATAATATTTGATGAAAAAACAGCCAAATCTATGATTAAGGCGATGTGCGGCAGTAAAAACATCGATTTTTGGTCAACTTGGCTATTTTTGGAATAGTTCATTTTTAGACACCTTATCATGTCTTCTATCAGATTCTGTACTTGTTTTTGTTTAAAAACTGTTATTTTTATGCAATATTCATAATTTACTGAACCCACCCTCTGTGTCAAATTGTATAATTATTGAAAATTGTTGCGAAATTGACGGTTTTCAAATCCTAGCAACGATATCTCAGGAAAACACGACACGCGCGTGTAAGGTATCCCTGGAAAGGTCGTGAACTTCCGTAACTGTTCGTGATACTCCGTGTTCGTCTAATCGGAAGCTCTTCTGTGTACATCGGGTTATTCGTGTCTATAATCTTCCGGAAACTTCCATATATGGAACATCGTAAGCAATCCGCGTTCGCCGATGGCTGAAATTGATCACGTGGGTTTCCAAAAATGGCGGCTTTGTGTTGTTTACACCTGGCGACGTGCTGAAGTTCATTGTTGACGACAGACTGACACGCATTGAAATATGCCTCGTTCTAAGAAATTTAACATCCAGTCATCCACTCAACGTAAGTAATCTCTCAGACTACACCTCGCAAATGCTCGTAAGCAGCGAAAAGCCTATCAGAACGTCGTAAATGATACAGACAATTCTGAAACTACTGAAGCGACCCAGCTAAAGTGCACATGCCACTTCCAAATCCAAGTGTTTTGACAGTGAATCTGAATGAATCAGTGCTATCGTGTTCTTCTCAAAGTTGTGGAAGTGATTCTTTTATTACCCGAAGCCAATTTAAAAGAGATACGTATAAATACACAACATCCACTAGCAGCAAGTATGATTCTGGTGACGACAATGGATATCAAAAACGGGAACACAGAGCAATAGTTGATTGTTCAGAAATTGAGGCAATAATCAAATTGTTATTGTTATGTTGTCCAGTTTGTAAAAATGATAGTCTTATTTTGAAAACTGACAGCAAGAAAGCCAAGGGATTAGCTGTGTATGCAGAGGTTTACTGCTCTTGTTGTGAAGAAGTAGTGTGTGGAAGATACCTATCTGAAAAAAGTAATGATGGGGATAGATCTTTTGCTGTCAATAGCCAGTCAGTATATTCAGCATTAGTTTGTGGGATGGGTGCAACAACATTTAATAATTTTTGTGAAAATATAAACCTGCAAGGTATTCATCACAAAACATTTCACAGCAAAGCGAATAAACTATATTCAAAGATAGAAGATCTGGAGGACACTGTTTTTTCTCAAACCGTAAAGTATGTTCGACAGGCTCATGCACAACAGTCAGGCATAACTCTACATGACAATGATGTGCTAGATATTAGTGTCAGCTTTGATGGCACTTGGCTGACTAGAGGCCACACATCCCACATTGGAGTTGGCTGTGCAGTGGATGTTCTTACAGGAGTTTGCATAGATGCCCATGTTATGTCCACATATTGCCAGGTGTGTGAAACCACTGGTAAGACTTTCCAGAGACAAACCAGATGAATTTGCAGCATGGAAGGCAGAACATCTTCTAAACTGTGACAACAATTTCACAGGATCTGCTGGAATGATGGAGGTGAAGGCTGCAAGGGTGCTGTGGCGACGGTCTGTGGCCCGTCATAAACTTCGCTACACGTCAATACTTTCTGATGGTGACACCAAAACATTTGCGGAACTTACCAAGATCAAACCATATGGGGATGACATTCAGATAGACAAAGAGGAGTGTATCAACCATGTCAGTAAACGCCTTGGAACAGCACTGCGCAAACTAAACTAAACTACTTAGTAGATATGTGTCAGGACAAACTCAGAATTCAAATGAGTGTTTACACAGCTTGATATGGGCTCGATGCACTAAAGACAACTTTGCCTCTCGCAAGCGCGTTCAGTTTGCAGTTGTAACTGCAGCAAGAGAGTTCAACTTTGGAGCTGCTGCTGCCCAGACACTGCCCAGTTTTATGGACCTTCTACAGGCCTGCATATGCAGAGACTAGGAACATTTAGGATGCAGAAGCAAGTAAGAAATAGTCTGAAGTACAAGAAGGACAAACAAACTAAAAGACGCGACACTGTACGAGCCGCCAAATTAAAGAGACAAGGTGAGCTGCATGCTCTGGAGGGAGGTCCTGCATATTCAGCAGGACAATTTTAACACTCAAGGTACAGTTTTACACTTTTTTTCTCTGTAAAAGAGTGCATTAGTAATAAAAAACAAAAAAATAATTAGTTTTTCCCCGTTTTCTCATTTCGCCAGTTTTTTATACCTAAGTACAATTGTTTTAAAAACTATTCATTAGATTTCACTCAAACTTTGCAGAGATATTCTTTATTATATCACTTACATTGTGAGTAGATTAATCTTGAAAATTACATTTTAGTTTTTGTGCTACACTAAAAAAAATTAAAAAAATGTCATGAAAAATGTCATTACCATTTTCACATTTTGAAAAAAAAAAACTGCAAAGAGATATCATTAAAATGTTCTACTAAACTTGTAAAGGGTCTATTTATTTACACATAAAACAAAGAATTTAGCCTGTACATTAAAAAATAACTGTTTAGAGGTACATTAAGAAATTCAAGATGGCCGCTGTTTATCTTGGTTTCCATAGCAATCGTTAAGTGCAAAGTCAATTTGACAATATTTTATCGATCAGCAGTCTTTAATATCAAACCCTATCCCATAAAAGAACATAGAAATTAAGTATTATGGAATTAAATTTTTTAAGGTTAGCATCGCCTTAAGCCAGTACGGCAGTCATTTGATCCAAAAATACTTAGAGATACATTCAAACTGGTGGAATTATTGGATACTATGGACATAAATAATAAATACATGGCATCCATGGATATAGCCTCCCTATTCACCAACGTTCCATTAGATGAGACAGTGAAAATAATAAGTGAACGTATCAGAGACAAACAACTAAAACTAGGTATACCACATCTATTCTGGAGCGGCTTCTATTACTATGTACTGCCAATATATTCAATTTTCTGAATAAGTCATATCGCCAAATTGACGGAGTGGCCATGGGGAGTCCTCTTGGTCCTATTCTAGCATCTTCATGGCACATTTAGAAGAAAAAAGGTCTTTCTACCCGGGCTTTTTAAA